>ONZH01015386.1:0-196692 GCA_900303285.1 Rhinella marina | reverse complement strand
TTTCATTGGCACCTGTACTGTGCGTTCTCTTGCAAAATAATTTTATATACTGGTGTTAATACACACCGTCTGAACTGTTAGTACACGGCTGTGTACCTTAGAAATATAAAAAAAAATAGGCCTTTTCATTGGCAACTGTACTGTGCGTTCTCTTGCAAAATAATTTTTATATACCTGGTGTTAATACACACCGTCTGAACTGTTAGTACACGGCTGTGTACCTTAGAAATATAAAAAAAAATAGGCCTTTTTCATTGGCAACTGTACTGTGCGTTCTCTTGCAAAATAATTTTATATACCTGGTGTTTAATACACACCGTCTGAATCTGTTAGTACACGGCTGTGTACCTTGAAATATAAAAATATATAGGCCTTTTCAATTGGCAACTGTACTGTGCGTTCTCTTGCAAAATAATTTATATACCTGGTGTTAATACCACACCGTCTGATCTGTTAGTACACGGCTGTGTACCTAGAAATATAAAAAAATAGGCCTTTTCATTGGCACCTGTACTGTGCGTTCTCTTGCAAATAATTTTATATACGTGGTGTTAATACACACCGTCTGATCTGTTAGTACACGGCTGTGTACCTAGAAATATAAAAAAAATAGGCCTTTCATTGGCACCTGTACTGTGCGGTTCTCTTGCAAAATAATTTTATATACGTGGTGTTAATACACACCGTCTGAACTGTTAGTACACGGCTGTGTACCTAGAAATATAAAAAAAAAAAAAGACTTTTCATTGGCACCTGTACTGTGCGTTCTCTTGCAAAATAATTTTATATATGTGGTGTTAATACACACTGTCTGAACTGTTAGTACAAGGCTGTGAAGGCAAAATATTGTAACCAAAAAAAAATAAAATGCGGAGGGGGGCTAGCGGAATCGGACGTGGACGAGGACGGGGGCGCGGAAATGCTGTTGGGGGCCTTGTTGAAGCCAGTGGGGATACAATGCGTGCTGGTGAGGGTCAGCCAGGATCCCACTCATCCAGAATCCCTGCATTTATGGGACAGTTAAGCAGGGGGCGGGTTACACCGCTGTTGAGGCCTGAGCAGGTTGAACAGGTGGTGCAATGGATAGCCGATAGCGCTTCCACACAGTTGTCCACCAGCCAGTCATCCACACAGTCTCACTCTGACCCTCCTTCCTCCACACCTGGCCAACAGAGTCATCCCACCATTGACCCCTCCCAGGAGCTCTTTTCGGGTCCTTTTTCAGATGTGCCGGAAGAATCCCAGGAGCTAGCAGAGGAATTTGTTTGTAGTGATGCCCAAACACTTGAGTATTCGCCATCTCCTGCTGATGTGGACCCTGAACCAGCATCTGTTATCATGAGCGATGATGATGATGAGACGCAGTTGCCATCAAGGGAGGCTGTTGGAATGTCCAGTGGGCAGGAGGAGGAGCAGAGTGAGGAAGTGGAAGAGGAGGTGGTGGATGACGAAATGACCGACCCCACTTGGCCAGGGGTGATGTCCAGCGGCGAAAGCAGTGGAGAGGTGGTGGTCTGCGCAGCACCGAAAAAGGCAGCAAGAGGCAGAGGGATGTCCAGAGGCAGAGGGATGTCCACAGGCAGAGGACAGTCCAGACAGAGAAGTTAGGCCACAGCCAGCAGGGCCGAAGCTGTTCCCGGCAGCGGGCAGTCGCGCGAAGCTCCCCCATTGAGGCCTCGTACTTCTGTGGTGTGGAGATTTTTTAATGTTTGTGCGGATGACAAACTGAGCGCGGTTTGCACACTCTGCCACTCAAAACTGAGTAGGGGTTTTGAGAAGAGCAATATGACAACCTCAGGCATGCGGCGTCACTTGGAAGTCAAGCACTGGGCTGAGTGGGAGAGAGCAAACGCAATACAACCTGCGCAAGGTCTTCCTGCCACTGCCTCTTCCCCTTTATTGTGTGCTGCCACTGCGGTCCAGACCTCCAGCCAGGAGACCTCCACATCTGCCTCTGCCTCGGCTACTTTGGGGCCTTCTCCTTCAGCCTCCCCTTCCCCCGCATCTTCGCCTGCACCTTCACACTCCTCGTCCCATCAACTGTCCATCTCGCAGGCGTTCGACCGCAGGCGGAAGTACGCCTCGAGTCACCCCCAAGCCCAAGCCTTAAACTGCCACATCTCCAAACTGCTGGCCCTGGAGATGTTGCCGTTTAGGCTTGTGGAGACGCAGGCCTTCCGCGACCTGATGGCGGCTGCCGCACCTCGCTATTCCGTCCCCAGCCGCCACTACTTTTCCCGGAGTGCCGTCCCCGCCCTGCACCAGCACGTGTCGCGTAACATCAGGCGGGCCCTGAGGTACGCAGTCAGCGCAAAGGTCCACTTAACCACCGACTCGTGGACAAGCGCTTGCAGCCAGGGACGATACATCACTTTGACGGCACACTGGGTGAATGTTGTGGAAGCGGGGACGGGGTCGCAAACAGAGACGGCCTACCTACCACCCCCGCCCAAGATTGCCAGCATGGGTTCTGATAAACCCCCCTCCTCTTTCCTCCTCCTCCCTCTGCCTTAACATCGCCCTCAGCCGCTAGCTGGAAGCGTTGCAGCACTGGCGCGGGGAGACGTCAGCAGGCGGTGCTTAAGCTCATCAGCTTGGGCGACAGGAAGCACAGCGCCCCAGAGGTGAGGGACGCCATATTGCAGCAGACGGAGATGTGGCTGTCGCCGCTGCAGCTAGGACCAGGCATGGTCGTGTGCGATAACGGCCATAACCTGGTGGCGGCTCTGGAGCTTGCCGAACTCAATCACGTACCATGCCTGGCCCACGTTTTTAATCTGGTAGTCCAAAAATTTCTAAAGACTTACCCCAACCTGGCAGAGCTACTGGTGAAAGTGCGGCGCTTGTGCGCTCACTTTCGGAAGTCAACTGTAGCTGCTGCTAGCTTAAAAAAACTCCAGCAACGCCTCCATTTGCCTGAACATCGGCTGTTGTGCGACCTGCCGACTCGCTGGAATTCCACCTATTCCATGTTGGCCAGGGTGTGTGAGCAGCAGAGAGCATTGATGGAGTACCAGATTATGAATCCACCCGTGCCTCCAACTCAGCTCCCTCAGTTTGCCAACCACGAGTGGCCATGGATGGCAGACATATGCGATGTACTGCGTATCTTTGAGGAGTCCACCAAGAAGGTCAGCAGCGAGGACGCTATAGTGAGCGTAACCATCCCGCTCCTATGCGTCCTTAAAGAATCGCTCATCGCAATAAGGGAGAACGCATTGCACGCAGAGGAGACGGGGGTAGGAGGAGACGCAACGGAGCTACACAGTCAGACCACACTTTTGTCTGCTTCACGGTGGCAGTTGCAGGAGGAGGAGGATGAGGAGGAGGACGACGTGGAGGTGGCTGTGGAAGAGGAGGAGGATGCTGGCGGCGAGGGTAGCAGTCAGGCTTTGTGCGTCCCATTGGTTCAGCGCGGATGGGGCGGAGAGGAGGCGGAAGAGGAAGAGGAGGAAATGGCAAGTGATCCTTCTGGTGGGGGCAGTGAGGTCATGCCTATTCAGAGTCTGGCACACATGGCTGACTTCATGCTGGGCTGCTTTTCCCGGGACACACGTGTTGTCCGGATAGTGGAGAACAAACTGTACTGGGTCTTCGCACTCCTGGACCCCCGGTATAAAGATAACGTCTCCTCTTTTATTCCGGTAGAGGAGAGGACGAATCGATTGCTGGAATACCAGAGGGAACTCGTGCAGAACATGATGGAGATTTTCCCACCCACCATCGCTGGCGGCAGAGAGGAGAGGGTCTCCCAGAGTCCCACAACATCGATCAGGCCCACAGCCACCAGGGGAACACTCTCCAAGGTGTGGGACACGTTCATGGCACCCCCTCGTGCAACTTCCATCACTGCGGGGGCCCGCTATCAGCAGGAGGGACAAGTATCGGCGGATGTTGCGGGAGTACCTGGCAGACCGTACCCCTGTCCTCCCCGATCCCTCGGCGTCCTACACTTACTGGGTCTCCAAGTTGGACACGTGGCTGGAACTGTCCCTGTACGCCTTGGAGGTGCTTGCCTGCCCTGCCGCCAGCGTGCTATCAGAAAGGGTGTTCAGCGCAGCCGGGGGCATTATAACCGATAAGCGCAGCCGCCTGTCAACCGACAGTGCCGACAGGCTGACGCTAATCAAAATGAACAGCAAGTGGATTGACCCGGACTTTGCTTCTCCAACAGTGGAAAGCAGCCAAAAGTGAAGTGCCATCTGTATGAAGTGCCATTTCCTCCTCCACCTCCTCCTCCTCCTCCTCCTCCTCCTCCTCCTCCTTAACCGCCGTAGATTTGCTCCATAAAAAAAAAAATAAAAAATAAAAATATTTATGGCTCACCTCTTGGGCCTACAAACAATTTTTAAGAGGTCTCACCTCTTGGGCCTACAAACAATTTTTAAGAGGTCTCACCTCTTTGCCTCCACACAATTTTTAAGACGTCTCACCTCTTTGGCCTCCACATAATTTTTAAGAGGTCTCACCTCTTGGGCCTCCACATAATTTTTAAGAGGTCTCACCTCTTGGGCCTCCACATAATTTTTAAGAGGTCTCACCTCTTGGGCCTCCACATAATTTTTAAGAGATCTCACCTCTTGGGCCTCCACATAATTTTTAAGAGGTCTCACCTCTTGGGCCTCCACATAATTTTTAAGAGGTCTCACCTCTTGGGCCTACAAACAATTTTTATCATGGCTCACCTCTTGGGCCTACAAACAATTTTTAAGAGGTCTCACCTCTTGGGCCTGCACATAATTTTGAAGAGGTCTCACCTCTTGGGCCTACAAACAATTTTTCTCATGCCTCACCTCTTGGGCCTACAAACAATTGTTAAGAGGTCTCACCTCTTGGGCCTACAAACAATTTTTATTATGGCTCACCTCTTGGGCCTTAATACAATTTTTAAGAGGTCTCACCTCTTTGGCCTCCACTTAATTTTTTCGAGGGCTCACCTCTTGGGCCTCCACTTAATTTTTTCGAGGGCTCACCTCTTGGGCCTCCATATAATTTTTTTGAGGGCTCACCTCAAGCTAACTTTGCGCACTCATTAAAATATTTTCACAACAAGGACCTAAGAGCCCTCGATGGGAGAGCTTTGTGTGGGGGCCTGTTATAGGGAAGAGATGCGGCCCTGCGGGCTCTAGCCTGCCTTCTCCATGAGCCTCTGGCCAGCCCACGGCCTCTTCCTGCCTTTTGCGGTCCTACGCATCCCTCAACATCCCCACTGCTTTACCTGCTAGACATGACACTGGGCCAGGTCGGGTCACTGACATCTCAAGCGCCAACAATTTGGGCATTTTAAGGCTTCTGCATGTGTTTGAGTTGTTTTTACATTTTAAAGAAGACATGTCTGACCACATCTCACACACACACACAATGACAATTAGGGGTGGGGTCTATTTGCTTTCCCCTTTGCCTATGCCATCTGTGGTTGTCATAGGCAACGTGATTTTAAGGGGTGCAGAATTTTATCTTCTTTTTTGTCTAGTTTGGCTTGGGGTCCATGGCAATGTAGAGGAAAGAAGGTTTCCTTGTATGGTCTCACTTTACAGAGAGGTTACATTGTCTTTGGAGTGTATTGTTGAGAGGCTGTAATAGTGGCGTAATAGTGCGACTTGGGCGCGTTATATGCACCCAGACATGCTTCCCCTGCTGTCCCAGTTGCATTCCAGCAGTGTTGGCATCCTTTTCTGAGGTTTCAGGGTGGACTTGGTGACCTCCAAGTGGTCGAATTGAGATTTCCAAGTGGCGAGCATTTTTTTCCCATAGACTTTAATGGGATTCGATATTCGGTCGAATAGTCGAATTTCGCGGTCTATTCGAATCGAATTTCGAACTTTCGAATATTTCACTACTCGCTCATCTCTAATTATTATATGTATTATTATGGGATGTCGACCATGTTCCAAAGAACTGGTCAATGGGGGCTCCCCATTGTTGATGGCTAAATTATTGTTACTTTAATATCTCTCTATTTTATATATATATATATATCTTTATCTTATTTATATGTGCGTGTGTATTTTTATCACTTCTTCGTGAACCCTTTCTACACTTATCCTTGTTATTCCCGTATCTCAGAATTCACTGTAAAGCAACCTCTATTAGACAGTGTTTAACTAGCAATATTGGCTGATAGTAAAAGATCCAATGGTGATAAATGGTAATATTAGGACCTCCCAAAATAATGTCTTACCTTTGTTTGCAAAGCAAAAATGGTCAGACCCAAAGTGACAAGTATGGTGGCTCCAGTGGCCCACATCACGGCATCAGCATCAAAGAACCTGGGGACAAGGTGTGAAATCCTGTAAGCAACTGCACCTATGCTTAAACAGTAGCTCTACTGTAACTCTAAGCCAAAATTGGTTTTAAAGTAAGCATCCTGCTATGTAGAATAGGAGCCCCGAAACATAACTATACCTTTCTTGTTAAAATCCGCTCCTCTAATTCTGAGAAATGCTTCTTTTCTTTTTTATGCAAATAAGGAGGGGGCGGGGCCACTATGTTTGGTACACCATCACTCTGCAAGAAATGCTAACCCGTGCTATGCCCCTCTTATTTGATTGACAATCCCTAACATTTCCAAGCTGGTAGCAATGAAGCGGGGAGGCCTAGTGCATCGAAGTAGGTGGTCCTGCCCATGGTGCACCCAAAAACTTATTTTCGTAAAATAAAAAAAAGCTTTTCTCAGGATTAGAGGACCGGATTTTCACAAGAAAGGTATGGTTATGATTTAGGACACCTTCCCTACAGGGTGGTATGCTGATTTTGGAGGTGACAGACCCCTACCACCTCCACTTCTAGGTTTCATTAGTTTGTAACTTTTCCTGGATTCATAAATTCCCTTCATAGTATTTTTTGCATTTTTTACATTTTAGAGTCTTTTTTTTAATGCATCCAGATGATACTAGTCTATAGTGGATTTCATAATAATTAACTTTTTAGCATATTTGCACAGGCATGATGTTTCTCAGCTGTTTTCCATTAGTCATTTCTGTGGGATGTAAAAACACACCTGAAGAAAATGTCTGTATAACATTTTACAATGAACGGCTAAAAAACAAAACAAAAAAAACCTCATGGTTTATTTTTAATCACAAAAATAAAAAACTGCATGAAAAATGCAATGTGTGAAGGAAGACTTCATAAAGCCTCATTCACACGTCAGTGTTTCACGGACGTCTGCTATACGTGTTCTCCACAGACAGCACACATCCCCATTAATTTTAATGTGTGTGTTCCGACATCAGTGTTTTTAGCACGGATGCATGCTCTATTTTGTCCATGTTCACGGATCCATCACATCCATTATAGTCTATGGGTCCGTGAAAATTAAGAAGAGATGCTTTGAAAATTATGTTCAGTGTCAGTGAAACACGGATGCAACACGGACAGCAAAAAACGGAACCACGGACCCAATATGGATCCTTCACGGACAGCTTCACAGATGCATCACTGACCACCTGCTCACGGATTTGAACACGGACGTGTGAATGAGGCTTAATATTGTACTTGTCAGAACCTGGAGAGCTCACGGCAGGAGGCTAAGGTTGAGCCTGAGGTTTCTGCCTGCCATGGTTGCTGCCACAGGTCTGCATGCTATGTGTCACACGTCGCAGACAGCGTTCAAAACCACTGTGAGCGAGCCCTTAAGGCTAAAATCTGAAATATTAATAAATGAGGTAAGTGAAGAACTCACGCTGCAAGTGATCCCAGCAAACAGCCTTCAAACACAGTCTATAAAAACAAGGAGAGACACAGAGTTACTAACACGCCAAAAAAATAGAGGGGGCAAATAAGGGGACCCTGAAGGAATTCAAGTACGCTGCTCAACTATGAGGGGACTCTCATACTTTATAAAATTAAAGGGGTTGTCTGACCACTGCAACAATGGTAGTTATGTGTCTGAATCTGAAAAAAAGAGAAAAACTTACCTGGTCACCAGTGCTCCATATACCGAGGGTCCCCTCCCCGCTGCTTCAGGTCCCCTGTGTGACGCCCCATCTACCATCACATGGACTGCTGTAGCCATTCATTGGCCTCAACATGTCACCACTGAGTGGCTGCATCGGCGCAAGTGACAATGCATACGAGGGCACACCTACAGTCCGCAGGAGACTGGAAGCAGCGGGAATGGAAGCCTTGGCTCTGGTGACTAGGTAAGTGGCATTCTTTCTTTAGGCAGAGAAGATTTCAGCACATAACTACAATTAAGGTAGGGGCGGACCATGGGCGGATTGGTCATAGACCTTACAGGGAAATTTCCCAGTGGGCCGATGCCCAGGTGTCCAGCTGGGCCCTCCTCACGGCCGGCCAGTGGAAGTTTTTAGGGATGTATTTTGTGTTGGACTGTGGTATTTGGCTCTGTTGGGGCGGTATAATGTGCCACAATATGGTAATGTTGGCCCTGCCTTCCATCAATTTGGACCCGACTACAAAACGGGGCAATTTTTAGTATTTTTTCCAGGGCCACTTTAAGTTCCCAGTCCGCCCCTGGGGTGGACAACCCATTTAAGGAGACTTATGATCCTGCTACGGCATCACGTTTTGTGTCAAAGTGTGCCACCCTTTCCACTTTCTTAAAAAAAAAAGAAAAACAATTGAGTGGGAGAGATGTTGTGTTGGTGGGACCTCCACAGACCAACACATTTAAAGGGGTTCTCTGGGAATGGTGTCAACCTGTCCTAGAATGTGGGCAGGACTGGTTGCCTCCACTTGCAGAGTTGTCTGGGGGGGAGGTGAGGCCTCTCTACAGGGTTGGACTGGCCCACCAGAGTACCAGAGGAACCTCCAGGGGGCTCAAGCTCTGACAATAAAACCAGTCCTATATACATGGAAGGTAGGCCCTCATAATAATTTCCTCTGGTAGACCCAAGGGACTTAAGACTGACACTTCCTCACTACACTGCTGTACAACAGATGGTAATAATGCAATCCTGCCTACAATATACCATCATGGCTGAGCAGCCTGACAGGAACACTCACCAATGTGTAGTAAATGCAAGTGCCATAGCGTAGTGTATAGTGAGGCCCCATCCCCTCAGCCCTAGTCAGCTCTAAAAGTAGAGGCAAACCCATCAGCTGTTATTTAGTAGCTGCACTGCCGGATGTGCACAGCTCCACCTGTTATGTAGTGGACAGAGCTGGTTACTGCAGCATTCTAGTCAATGGGAGCAGCGCTGCAGTAACCAACTCCGTCTGCTACTCAATGAGCGAAGCAGCGTAGTTCCTGCACCTGAGCTATTTTGGAGCAGCTGCTTGGTGGGGGTGTGGGGTGTTGGACCGCCGTTGATCAGATACTGATCGCCTATCTAGAGGATAGGCTATCAATGTCAAAATCCTGAAATACCCCTTTAAGGGTTTTTTAATGATAAGCTACAGATAACCATTGCCAACACTGAACTTACAAAGATTCCAAGGAGTATGTAGTTTAATGGAACTCTCCGACGAACCTGGTCACAGCATGCAAGCACCATAATCAGAATAAAAGTACAAGGTCTGTAGGAAGAAACACAGCAGAAAATGAGATGAAGGGGGTATAATGATATCCCGAGTAAAAATATTTACAGGGCTGGCATCATTAGCCACAAAACATAGGCCCCCTAGTCTTCTTTGGGTAAACCACATGCTCTACATTGCTAAGCTGAAGGTGAGGGATAAACAAGGGCCCTTTTATACCAAAACAGTATGTAGCAAGCGCTTAAGCTCCCCCTAGTGGTGGCAGATGGAACAATATATATGGGCATTATAATTATTAAGAATTTAATCAGGAACAGGACATGGTGTTACAAAGTGGACATTCACTTTAAGGCGACCTATCAGTTCCTCCAATTATTAATAGTAATGGGAAGTCAGGGTTCTCTAGAAATTTAATATTAATGCCCATTCCTTAGGGTAGGCCATAATTTAGTCGGGGCTAATTTTCATAGACAGTCCCGACTAAATCTGAGTAGAAAATAAGTCCATTCCCTAAGTGAGTGTTCCCTGCAGATTTTGGGGCATTTCAGAGAAAGGGGTGTAAATACCCCAAATGTTCCTACAAGAATGTTGGTAAATATGCCATAACTCCACAGTTTGCTGAATGTAGGTGGTGTAACGGTGCTTTAGTGGGACCAAGGTGCAGTACCAGGCTCCGTCACAACCATGTGTGTGGCGCTCGGCCTGTACTAACAATAAAGGGGATGAAGCAGGTTGCATTGTCTTCATTGAGCTTGTTAGTTGGATGTCAAAAGTTGAAACCTAAAAATCAAATATTGATGACCTATCCTAAAGAGCGTTCCCCCTTAACCCCACCCCCCTTCTCTGGTAATCCAGAATTGTGAAGAATTTATATAATTTAGGCGAATGTCAAGAAGCTTATAAACATAAAAACGGAGATGATAATGAGTACGGACAAATACTGCTTGAGTTCAAGCCTGAGAATGAGATGTTCCACTAGAGGCCACCAGGGGGCACTGTTCCATTTCAATCTATGTGACATTTACTAAATGAAAAAAATGCACATTTCTTATCTAGGAAGCATTGACTCATCCCTGCAATCACTATAAAAATACTTACAAAAGTGCGTATGCAAGATAAGGGTTTTGCCATGTCCACTGCCTCAGTGTTTGCCTAATAGGAAACAGATTACGAGAAAATCATAAAAAAAAGAATTGGTGCAAGACCGTCACATATATGGTTGAATTATTACCTATGTATATATACAGGTACCCTATAGAAACACCATATTTTTCAATGTATTCACAGTGGACAACTGGTATAAATACAATGATAACTCTATACAGCTCTAAATCACTGCTTCCCATCACATATTACAAAATTGTCTGCCTGCAACCACCACTAGAGGGAGCTCAGTGCAAAAGAATTTATACAGCTACGGTTAATATCTGTGGAAGCTGTAAAGAATCTCTTTGCAATGAGCTCCCCCTAGTGGTGGCTGCAGGAAAGATGCCATGAATCTTTTGTCTGCAACAGGAGAAGCATTTCAGCTCTGGACCCCGCTTATCATCTTATTTTTTTTCAAAGATCAGTCTTATAATAAATCCCTATTAGCCACACTTGCCAGTTCTGGGACATGACCATGCCCCCTATTATAGAAGGCCATATCCAAGCCATATCACCCCCTCAATGTCTGCTTGGAAGACTCAGAAGCCCCAAACTCCCATTCAAGCATCAGCACCCCAAAACTCCCATTGGGAGGGACCGCACAGTCAACCAGTGTAACTTTTAAAGGATGATGAACCCCAGTAAACACCTGGAACATAGTCCATAGATAACACACATATATACATATCTATTTAGTTACATACAATAGACTCTAATAGAAATCAGCTTACCAAAATGTAAACATGAACACGAGTCCAAAAGTTATCACCAGCTGAATGGTTAGTGTGATGTAGACGTTCCGGATAAAGGCTGGGACACAGCAAAATACAAGTCAATATTTTATATAACTGTGAGATGATAAACAGGCAGGTACTACAAGGCCTACAATGATAAGAGTTCCTTTAGTGGCCATCAGGGGGCAGCATTTCACTACAATTTATATGAGATCTTTACCATTACTGAAGAGAGTAAGGCTACTTTCACATTAGCGTTAGCCGGAACAGCCTGCTGGATCCGTACTAACGCTAGCCCATGTGTGCCACCGGAGTCCACTCCATTCACTATAATGGGGGCTGGCCGGAGGTCCAGCCGCAGCACGGCAATCATGCCGAGAGGCAACCGGAAAAAAAACTGCAGCATGCAGACTTCTAGCTGCACACATGGGCTAGCATTAGTATGGATCTGGCAGGCTGTCCCCAACCCCCCCCCCATTGCCAATTTCTTAACCTAACCCCTTCTCTCCAGTCCTACTGTTAAATACATACTCGGAAAACATTACATACAGGGCTATAAAACGTACAGAGTAATACAGCGCCACATACTGTGCTTCCCAATACTATACTGCAGAAACAGATAAGCCCCCTTCCGCTGCCCCCCTCTTGCCCCTAGCTGGTGCTGCCTGAGGCAATTGCCTCACTTCGCCTTGGTGGAGCACCCCTAGCTCTTCCTTTGCCGCAACAGCCTGCCGGACACTGCCAACGCTAATGTGAAAGTAGCCTAACACATGAAAATTAATTTGAATGGGACTGAGCTGCTCCTAGGCCACGTGACTGATGAACGTATCGTCACTGACGTAGGGTAGGCTGAGAGAAGGCCACGGCACTACTGCAAGCACCTGTAACTTCTCAAACAGCAGATTAGCAGGGTCTCAGGACCCCCACTGGATCACATAGATGACTTATCTGATAAACCCCTTTAACTGGTGAGGATCATGGGGGTACTACTTCTTGTGGAAAGCGCCTAGTAGGTGTAAGGAGTCTTATAGGTCTCTGGGAAAAGGGTATGCAAATTATCTCTCTTTCCAAAAAGAAATGAAACTAAGAAAACTCAGTCTCTAGTGCCACCAGATGTAAGGTAGCTGTCCTAAAAGTTAATGGTTGACCTTTTTATCAAGCCTTGAGACATAATTCAGAATTATAGCCAAGCCAGCATCCCATCTACAGACAGCTGTTTTGGGGTGATTGTCCCTCATCAGTGCAGAGCGGAGAGTACTGGCTTAAAGGGGTTGTCCCACAAAAAATATTCTACAGTTTTTAAACGAGCATCTGGATATGAATACTTTTGTAATTGCATGTAATTAAAAATGTTGTATAGCTACTGAGTTATTCAATAACATGTATCTGTATAGGACCACTTAATTTCTTAATTTTTTGACCTATTCACTGAGTAGGCCGCACATGCTCAGTTTCAACTTTTAACTGTCTCCTGAGCTGTTATAGGAGGAGCTGAGACACGCCTCCTGAGCTGTGATAGGAGGAGCTGAGACACGCCTCCTGAGCTGTCATAGGGAGAGCATGGACACGCCTCCTGAGCTGTGATAGGAAGAGCTGAGACACGCCCCCTTAGCTGCAGCAGAAAGGACAATCCGCTTGAGCTGTCAGCTTGATATAAATCTAGCAGAGCAATGAATGTGGAGATCTCTGGATCCATGTGAGGTACAGGGCTGGTTCTAGCTTTGTTAGAAAGAGATTGTCATGTACTATATGAGGTCTGATATTCATTTTTTACATCATTTGTCGGATAACCCCTTTAACTGGGTGTTCCTTCCAGTGATGGTCTGTACATAGCTATGTGCCATAAAGGTCTGATAGGTAGGGGCTTCATTTCTGGGACCCAATTGCCAGTAATGACATCATGAGCAATTACCACCTATCAACTGGATCAGTGGGAGTCCGACAGATGGGAAAACTGCTAATTACCAGAATGGGGCTCCTCAAGTCCCTTTTTCCCCAATTGTAAGGCTGTGGCCAGGAGGAGTTGAATGGCGCAGAGGTTTGCATGCCCCCCACTGCTTCGTTTAAAGTCTATGGCACTGGGCACATGGGATATATCCGTCCCCTACTGAAAGTGCACCTGACCTAGCAAAATCAGGACCTTTGACATGCTTGATTATGAAAAATTTTACACCTAACTAGAGAAAATGCGGTGGCAAATGGGATTTGCGTCCAGATCTGTAACTTCTTTCCCATTAGGGATGAGCGAACTTCGGTTTTGTGCTGAATTGCATTACTGATTCTGTTACCACAAACCATAACGCAATTTAAGGCATTCCGTCATAATAGAAGTCTATGGCCAGCAGAACGGATCCGTCCGGTCTCTGTTATGCATCAAGTGCCAGCGCAGGGTTATTAAGAGCAGCGCCTAAAACGCTGGTTTTAATAAATGACCCCAATAGTTTTTGTGGCAAATTTGTATTACTCTTGTGGCCAGAGCAAATTTTGCGTTATGCCACGTGGCCCTATCCTTTCCGTCTCGGCCCCTGACTATTTGTAAGTGTTGTGGAATTGAGTATTGCACCTAGATATAAAGGAATTTAAAGGAAGTTTATGTAAGAGCCTAACATTTGACCCATTAGTTAAACATTAGCTGCGGGAAGAAAGATTGTTATCTGCTCCCATTCTCACACGTAAGGTACCAAACTAAGAGTTATTGCCAGAAGAGATCTGAATGAGGCTGAGCTACAATACCAGATATGGCCTAAGGACAGGAGTGGTGATCTTTCCGGGAGAAAAAAAAAGTCCCTTTAAAAAAAAAAAAAAAAAAAAAAAAAAAAAAGAGTGTTTTCCCAGACTCTGCAAACCCACCCAGGGGCAGATTGGCCATAGACCTTAGGGCTCGTTCACATCACCGTTAGGGCTTCCGTTCAGGCTTTCCGTTATAACATCGTTATAACGGAGAGAAACGGAATCCCTAGGACGGACATCAAAACGGACACCTTTAAGAGGCATTCCGTTTTGATCCGTCATAATAGAAGCCTATGGCCCTGCATAACGGATCCGTCTGGATGCCGTTATGCTGGACGGAAAACAAAGTCCTGTCGACAGGATCAAAATGGAATGCCTCTTAAAGGTGTCCGTTTTGATGTCCGTCCTAGGGATTCCGTTTCTTTCCGTTATAACGATGTTATAACGGAAAGCCTGAACGGAAGCCCTAACGGTGATGTGAACGAGCCCTTACAGGAAAATTTCCCGGTGGGCAGATGACCAGGGGGCCGCCTGAGCCCTCCTCACTGCTGGCCAGTGGAAGTTTTTGGGGATATATTTTGAGCTGTTGGCAGTATTTTGTGATGGACTGTGGTATTTGGCTCTGTTGGGGTGGTATAATGTGCCACAATACGGTATTGCTGGCCCTGCCTTCCATCAATTTGGACCCAACTACATAACGGGGCCACTTTTCGTATTTTTTCCAGGGCCACTTTAGGTTCCCAGACGCCCCTGTGCATCCGCCAACACCACGCCAGGTTTCCGTGTTGGGCTATAGAGGAAACATCATTTCCCAGGACAGAGGAGGTGCTGTGGACAGGCCCAAAACCAATCATATCCCTGGCGCATGCACAAACTCCTGAATCCACCCCATCTGCGCATGCACCAGGGAGACGAATAGTTTGAGCCTCCTTCACAGCACCTCGGATTGCAGAAGTGACATCCCGTCCGTAGCCCAGACCATAAACCTGGTATTGGATTTTAAGTAGACCAGGTTCCCGAGCAGCCAATCCACACAACTTTGAGACAGTAAGTATATTACAAAATAGTTTTTTTGCAGGCAAGATATAAGCGATGATAGGGGGTTGCAAAGCCTGCTGGGTCCTGGTAAACGTTTTAAAATGAGATATACTGAAGGTCTGAATCCAAAAAAGAAAAAAAATTCCCAAAATGCAAAGCAACAGATGGCATTAAATAAGTTGTTGACCCCTGTAATATGGACGCCAGCAGAATTTACAAAAAGTTTATAACATTTGCTCATTTCAACTGCAGTGGCCACTAGAGTGGAAAACAATTACATGCAGCAATTAACATTAGAGGCTATCGTTGCAGCACATGGGTGGACCGGGTCCTCCAAGGGAACAGCCACTGCTTAGCTTCTGTCCACATATTTGGGCCACCACTGTTGCCAATTTCATAGGAAGCCAATTTACCTATTCACACTTTCGGAGTGTGGGAGGAATACGAGGTACCCGACATAAAGCGAAGCAAAACGGGGCAAATATACAGACACTATGGTCAAATTAGAAACCTGGACCCCGGTGCTGCAAGGCAACAGCCTCCAAGCGGCTTTGAAGAGGTTACGAAGGCAGGATATCACCAACATGTGGGCCCCCTTGCAATTTCTGACCATTTGGGTGCGGGGATGTCCACAACAGCCAAGTATATTAGAAAAATTTTTGACTTGAGGGTATCTGCCCTTATGATAAATGCGCCCTATAACAGTAGTATCATCCGATGCCTCTTCAGATGTGTTGAAAAACTACCACCCCCAGCATGTAAGACCAAAAACAATGGAAAACTCCAATTGCTCACTCGGTGTTCTGAGCGGCAGGAATACAGATAATGGTGGTGACTTTTCTTACCTCTTCTGACTGCACGTTCAGAGAATGGGTTGATATCCTCAATCCCAGGCGTGTAGTCAGGTGGCATTTCCACATCTGGTTTGGGACCTCCTTCACCAAGGAAACCATGATGAGGCTGGTCAGGAGGAGGAGGGTAGGCGCTATACCCTGGCGCACCCACCAGTGCGGGGTTTTGTTCACTGTACGGTGGTGCAGCTGGCATGTAGGTGGAGGAGTATGGTGGCGCCTGTGGAGGGTAGGCTGGGTTTTGAACTGCTTGTACATAACTCATCGGTAGATTATCATAGTCGCTCTGGGGACCGCTCTTCTCCATTTTTTTCTTATGTCTGGAATAGAAGCAAACTAGGTCAATGGAGGGTGAAATCCAGTCAAACCATCAAAACTGCACCCATCTTTCATGTGGACATTTGGATGATTTTGTCATCAGACATGGTCCTATTTGTCAGCAGCCATTTTATGTTGGATGAAACTAGAACTTCTACACCAGATAGACTCAAGAAACGCCTGATCACTGGCTAATTTGCACACCCCTCCCCAGGACAATCCCACAAAAAAACAGGACAATTGGTCAATTTAGCATTGTTTGACATGGATAACCTTTTTACTGTTGAAAAACTACAAATCCCAGCAAGTGCCTTTTATTTCTATGGGAGTTCCAGTGGGATTTCAGCCAGTTTCTGGCAAGATCTCCAGGTTTTGGCCAGACAGAAACAGATACATGCAAACTTTTTGTCAGGCCGAAATCTTTTACTCATGCCGGAAACTGGCCGGGTCCCATTATAGTCAATGGGCTTTGGCAATGATACGCCGGATCCAGTGAACTCCGGCAGGCTCTTCTACTAACGGAACAGCCTGTCGGATACCCTTACCGCAGATAAGAAGCTAGCCTTAAGGCCTCTTTCACATGAACGATACGGATTGGCTCCGGTTGCGTTCAGGGTGCATTCAGTGAAACTCGCACCATTTCGCAAGCAAGTTCAGTCAGTTTTGTCTGCGATTGTCTTCGGTGTTTCAGTTTTTCCTTGCAGGTGCAATGCGTTTTGATGCGTTTTTTATGGGTGTAATAAAAAACTGAAGGTTTACAAACAACATCTCTTAGCAACCATCAGTTTTTGACTTAAGCCCCATTCACTTCCATGGGGCCAGGGCTGCGTGAAAAATGCAGAATATAGAACATGCTGCGATTCTCATGCAACGCAGAACTGATGAGTGAAAAAACACTCATGTGCAGAGACCCATTAAAATGAATGGGTCAGGATTAAGTGCGGGTGCTATGTGTTCATGCGGAAAACTTGCTCGTGTCCTAAAGGAGTACTCCCAACTACCATGAATTTGGCTATGGCAGTTTTTAACCTATAAAAAGACAAACGCCTCCTGGTTTTGTGGTGTTCCCATCTGGCGCACGCGGTGTGTTTGCCCACTAGTGTTTTCTTCATGGTATTTTTTACCTATAGAAAAAGACGTCAAAATGTCTGGAAATACGCCAAGGGCTCCAGAACGCTGCCTTTTTGCAAAGAAACCAGAAAGACCAATAAAACACCATCTAATGAATAAAAATGCCAAGAGCAAAAAAAAAATCTTGTGTGTTCTGCATTTCACATTTCTAATGGACCTTCAGCTGACATCTGGACCTGGTGATTTTACTACAAAAAAAAATGCAACAAAAAGAAGGAAAAGCTGAAAAATGCAGAAAAAAAAAAGAAAACATTTTGTAATACAAAATGATGGTGGGTTTCCTTTTTTTCCCACTCCCCCAAAGGAATTTGTAACAAAATTGGTGCTAAAACTACAACCATCCTATGGTGGTTACGTCAAGAGAAATATAAAAAAAGTGGCTTTTTATTATACTATAATTTTTTATTAAGCAAAAATACCAAACCATAAAAATCATAGAAATCTGGTACTGCTGTATAAATAAAATAAAGTTCCCGTGGTGTTTTTATTGCACAACAAAGGCCTAATTTGAATATGAAGAAAAAGTATCATAAGGCCTCGTCCACATTTCCGTTTTTCACTGACGTGTGCTGTCCGCATTTTTCACGGACAGCACACGTACCCATTGATTTAAATGTATCTGTTCACATTTCAGCATTTTTCTACTGAGCGTGGGTCAGTAAAAAAATCACGGGGACATGCACTACTTTGATCCGTGATGCGGATCAAGCACGCCCATTGAAGTCTATGGGTCCGTGAAAATCACTGACACACATCCGTGTTGTGTCCGTGATGCGTCCGTTTTTCACTGATAGGAGATTCTTTGGAAATCAATTTTCAGCTGAGCAACGTCAGTGAAATACGGATGCGACACGGATGGGAAAAACGGACACACGGATCCTTCACGGACGAAACACGTACGCTTTTTTTCACAGGTGGGTCACTGACACGGAAATGTGGACAAGGCCTTACTCAGGGATGGAGCTTTTGATCAACAAAAGAAAAACAGCGTTTTAATCAGGTGAACCACAGCTATGTGTCTATGCAGACAGCTAGGGAAGTCACTGGTGACAGATTCCCTTAAAAAAAAACTATATATAAAATAGTGTAAAAAAAATGACAAGTCATCCAACAAAAAACAAACTCTACTACAGGCGTGTCCCTGGCAAAATAAAATAAAGCTCTGGTTTTTGCAGTACAATGAAAAAATGGGTGAAAAAAAACAATCTTAATGCCAAAGTCATTTTACATTTTGGTTTTTAACCACCTGCCTTCTAAAAGCCATAACATTTTTAATTTTTAGTTTTATGAGTGACAGGTTGTACTTTCTAATAGCACCATTTAATAGTCAATATACAATATCTTGGGGAGATGGACAAAAATGATTAATGTGGGGGAACTGGGAAATGTCACAGAAATGTGAACGTGGCCTTAAAGTCGTCCACAAGTGGTTAAATTGCATTGCCGATATATTTATTATACGTTTAACTGTGAAGATCATATTGTTTATACGCTATATTTACACCATGTTGGGTTTTCTTTTTTGAAGGAGTTCTATCACCTTTTCCTTTGTTTTAATTGACAACTTTCTTGGGTTGTTATTTGCTTTCAATTCAAGACCAAGAGCGCTTGGAGTGCCTCCGTGGGCTTCCTATCCGTGTCTCCTTTCTGCACCGTATCTTCTGGACTGCTGACCCATTCGAGTCAATAGATCCGCATCCGTGATACAGAGCGCGCACGGCCGGTGTCTGTCTATTGTGGACCTGCTGTTTGCGGGACACAATAAGGGCACAGACCTGCTATGGTCGTGTGCATTAGGCCTAATACTGCTACTAACGATAATAATAAAATACTAATAATACTAATAATAATGATAATGATAATACTAATATAATACTACTAACAATATAATACAATAGTAACAATAATATTGTAATAATACTACAAATAATAATGTAATACTACAAATAATAATATGATACTAGTAATAATATAGTAATACCACAAATAATATTAAAATACTAAATATAATAAAATTATACTAGTAATAATATAGTAACACTACAAACAATAATGTGATACTACACATAATTGGTCTTGGTATCTTAGGGAGATGGACAAAAATTATTAATGTGGTGGAACTGGGGAAAAAAAGCATTGCACCATTGTTTTACAGGTAATATTTTTATGGTGTTCATTGTCTGGTAAAAAATATGTCACGCTAAGGGCTCATGCACATGAGCGTGTGCAGTCAGTGCCCGTGCTGTGGACCGTAAATTGGGGTCCACAATGCACGGGCACTGACAGTGGGGCCGCCGGATTCGGATCGCGGACCCATTCACTTGAATGGGGTCCGCAATCCGCATCCGACGGTCTGCACCGCAAAAAAGTAGTGCTTCCGTGGTGTTCCCATCCGTGCCTCCGCTCCACATCTCCCGGATTGCGGACCCATTGAAGTGAATGGGTCCGCGATCCGTGATGCGGGCTGCACACGGCCGTGTGCATGAGCTCTTATTCTGCAAGTAAGTACGATTACAGCAATGCCAAATGTAAATAGTTTTTATTATGTTAATACATAAAAAATAAAAGGACATTGCCATATTCTCATAGTCACCATATTCTGACATCTGTAACTTTTTTATATTGCCGCCTGCGGTATTTTTTTCACAGGGCGAGCTGTAGTTTTTATTCATACAATTTTGCGGTATGTATGACTTTATTTAATTTTTCAGATGAGGCAAGGCAAAAAAAAGAAAAAAAATGTGATTTGGTCATTTTAATTTTTTCTGTTCATGGCTTTTTCCATATGGGATAAATATTTTTATGTTTTAATAGCAGCCGTTTTCCGATTCGTTGATACCAGTGAAGTTTATTTTTTATTTTTATTTTTATGTGGAATATGAGAAAAGGGGGATGATTTTAATTTTAGTTTTTTTTTTTCACCTTTTCTTGAACATGCAGTCATTTACAGGCTGTGATTTACCAGTGCAGCCTATGGTAAAATTGCTGAGTTCCTTTTAAAGGGGTTCTCCTGGATTAGAAACACATAGCTATTAGAGATGAGCGAACGTGCTCGTTACGAGCACTGTAGCGCTCGGCTCCCCTGCGAACAAATGCCTGCAGGCATTTGCGGATCCGTCCTCAGCTGCATGTAAGTCAATGGGGACGGATCCGTTTGGTATGACATTGACTTACATGCAGCTGAGGACGGATTCGCAATGCCTGCGGGCATTGCGCAGGGGAGCCGAGCACTACAGTGCTCGTAACGAGCACGTTCGCTCATCTCTAATAGCTACTTTATTCCAAAAACAGCACCACCCCTGTCCATGGGTTGTGTCTGGTACTGCAGCTCTGCTCCAATGAAGTGAATGATGCTGAGCTGTAATAACAGACAGAACCTATGGACAAGTGTGGTACTGTATTTTTTTTTTTTTTAAATAGTCATCTTTTTCTAGTCCTGGACAACCCCTTTAAGCACTGCAGAACTTTATATGAAGTTTGCTATGGCAGGCCTGGGAGCCTCCCTCGCAGGGGGGCTACTCAGTCCCTGGGAGCAGCACGTTTCCAAGTAAATTACCATTCAGATGCTGTGGTCCCAATACTAATAATATGGTAATACTACAGATAATAATATTATACTACTACTAACAGTAATAATAAAATAATAATATAATAATACTAACAATATTACTAATATACTAGTACTAATACAAGGGCTCATGCACACAAGCGTATTTTCTTTCCGTGAACGTTCCGTTTTTTGTTTTTTTTGCGGACTGCATGCGTAACCATTAGAGATGAGCGAACGTGCTTGTAACGAGCACTGTACCGCTCGGCTCCCCTGCGCTCGCATGGGCGCAGGCAGCCGCTTCCGTCCTCCTGAGGAGGACGGAAGCGGCTGCCTGCGCCCAATGCGAGCGCAGGGGAGCCGAGCTGTACAGTGCTCGTTACGAGCACGTTCGCTCATCTCTAGTAACCATCAATTTCAATGGGTCCGCAAACAACAGAAGTTACTCCGTGTGCATTCCGTTTCCGTATGTCCGTTCCACAAAAGAATAGAACATGTCCTATAACTGTCCGCATTACGGACAAGGATAGGACTGTTCTTTTAGGGGCCAGCTGTTCCGTTCCGCAAAATACAGAATGCACATGGACGTCATCCTTATTTTTTGCGGATCCGTATTTTGTGGACCGCAAAATACATACGGTTGTATGCATGAGCCCTAATAATAATAATAAGGCCTCATGCCCACAACTGTGTTCTGGCTATGCCCATGCTGCGGATCGCAAATTGCGGTCGGCAAGACATAGGCACCGATCGTATGCGCGCTGTCTGAAGGCGTGGACCCATTCACTTGCATGAGGTCCGCCATCCGCATCCAACAGTCCACACTGCAAAAAAGTAATGCATGCAGTACTTCTGCGGTGCGGAGGCACAGACAGAAAATTACGGAGTGCTTCCGTGGGCTTCCTATCTGTGTCTCCATTCTGCACTGTATATTCCGGACCCATTCAAGTCAATGGGTCCGCATCTGTGATACGGAGCGCACACGGCCAGTGCCTGTCTATTGTGGACCTGCTGTTTGTGGGCCGCAATATGAGCGTGGGCCTGCTATGGTCGTGTGCATGAGGCCCAATACTGCTACTAACAATAATAATAAAATACTACTGCGAATAATAATATAGAAATACTACTACTACTAATAATAATATAGTAATACCTCAAATAAAAAAATACTACTTAGGGGCTGTTCAGGCGGCCGAAGTATTGCGGACTTGCAAAAATGCGGATCCGCAATACCACAGATGCCGCCCGGCGTGTGATCCGCAATTTGCAGAACACATAGCTGGGCTCCCTGTTCAAAATGTCTATTCTTGTCTGCTATTGCGGACAAGAATAGGACATGTTCTATTTTTTTTTATTTTACGGAGCCGCGGCTGCCTGCTCTCATTGAAGTAAATGGGGCCGCATCTATTCCGCAAGGTCGTGTGAATGGGCCCTTACAATAATAATACAATAACAATAATATTATAATAATACTACAAATAATAATGTAATACTAAAAATAATAAAATAATACTAGTAATAATATAATAATACTGCAAATAATAATGTACTACTAAAAATAATAAAATAATACTAGTAATAATATAATAATACTGCAAATAATAATGTAATACTAATAATAATATAGTAATACTACAAATAATAATGTAATACTAAAAATAATAAAATAATACTAGTAATAATATAATAATACTGCAAATAATAATGTAATACTAAAAATAATAAAATAATACTAGTAATAATATAGTAATACTACAAATAATAATATAATACTATTAACAATAATACTAATATAGTAATAAAATAATAATTCTGCTAATAATAGTGATAATATACTACAAATAATAATATGTAATTACTACTACTAATAATAATAGTAATAGCAATAATACTAACAACAATAGTACAATAATAATAATACGTAGAAAAGAGCTGAGATTTGTCACTTACAGAGATTTGCCCGGCTGGTGTCTTCGGTCCTCAGTGCCGGGCAGTGTCAGTCGTCATTGTTCGCGCTGCGCTATTAATCGCAGTCTGTGGTGGTGTCAAAGTTCGTCAACCTTTTATGGCGCAGCCGCGATGTCATTGGAGCAGGGAGATGTTTGCACAAGGGCCCAGATAAGAGCGTGGTGATGGCACCGTCACATTACAAACAGTCCCTGCATGGATTCAGCCTTCAGTAGCAAGGAAATAGAAACGTTATGGCTGCTTTAGTTTATTTCTGCTACTGAACTTGAATACAAATCAAGGTAAGGCTACTTTCACACTAGCGGCAGGCCTGATCCGGCAGGTGAAGGGTGCTGTCGGATCAGGTCTACCGCAGTGACATGTGTGGAGCCGGTCAATCAGAGCAGGTAAATCGCTTAACTAGCAGCGTCCTGAATTGTTTGAGATTCTGCAGTTGCCACACTGTGACCCCATTTACTTCAATGGCTGCTCTGCTACACAGCGATGGTTGGTTGTTTACACCAGTCTGGAGTCCATTGGCGCCATTAATGTATCCTATATTTCCCTTAGGTCGCCTTCACACACAGGGCCTACTGTCTAACATTAAAACTGCCTTTGTTGCCCATAGCAACCAATCACAGCACAGCTCTCATTTTTCAAAAGCACTGTAAGAAATGAAAGCTGCGCTGTGATTGGTTGCTAGGGGCAACAAAGAAAAGGTTTATTTTAGACACTAAAAATGACATAATGGGAGAGATTTATCAAGACCCGTGTTTCCAAAGTCGGTGTTGATACCCCCCCAATGCTGCTTAAGGATATGCTTCATTTATGACAACGCATGTGCCTCATCATAAACTAACGGGGTTTTCTGTGACTTTATAACTTAAGACCCATCCTCTGGATAGGTCATCAGTGTCTGATCAGTGGGGGTCCGACACCTGAGACCACTGACGATCCCCGCTGCTGTTCGAGAAAGCACTGGCTCTGCAGCCTTCTCTCTGCTCAGCAAGCACAGTGTCATACGTTGTATAGTGGCCATGCTTGGTATCGCAGCTCATTCACTTCAATAGGGCAGAGCTGCATCTAGGTCATGTGACTGATTAATGTGACACGCGGCAGTCTGTGTGCCCTATGAACTGCCGTAGACCAGGAAACTGCCAAAAATGATGACAAATCTGCCCACACCACACCTCTGCCATGCCTCCTTTTTGAAAAGTGGAGAGGGATGCAATAAAACACCATTAACAAAAAATGTTTGTGCAAATGGTGTTTAAAAAAGTCGCAAAGTTGGCGTTTGCAACTTTTTATTGCCAGTTCTGGCATATGAGGATGATGAATCTCCCCCATGTGGGTTTTCTTTTTTCCTCTTATCTTTTTCTTCTTTTTTATTATATACCTAATACAGTCATTTTTCAAGTCCCACAGATAAGGAGAAAAAAAAACACACCATACCTAGCACATGCTTCGTTTTGTTAAAGCCACAAAAAAAAACACAATACAAAACACCATTAAAATGCTTTGTCTGTAGTGAAGTTTAGAATTCATTATTCTAATTTGCCACTGATGGTTGTTACTGACACAGGCGGTGGCCGTGAACAAGGTCTGAGTTAAAGACCGAAACGTTGGCCAATGTCCATTAAATTATGATTTTGGATGGATAAATAAATCTCTACAAGCCTAAATATTGCAATCTTGAGTGCTGTGGTTTTTTCAAACAATTTTGGTATTACAGTGCAGCTCCACTAAAGTAAATGGTGCTGAGTTGCAATACTACATACTGTATAAACCAAGGGCAGGCATGGCACTATTTTTGGACCAAAGCAGACATGTTTTTCCAATCCTGGACAACCACACAGTGATTGGAAGAATTACTTAAATTCCCAGATGTTTGCTTTTTTTTTTTTACTGGAATTCCCCTTATTTTATCAGATCTGCAGAAATATTCATAGTCATGGTTTAGGTGACATTGTGCAATGATCTATTAGATATCACTGAACATACAATGTATCTTAGGTGTGGTGAGTTTCTGCTGGCAAATCCAATCAGTTATGTGATTCCATGAAACCAAGAAGCCGGAATATTCCGTCCTGCCTCCCAGTCTTCACGTCAGGATCCCTTGGATCTGTGTTGTATGATTGTATCATTCAGTGTTCGTGTCTCTGCACTTGTGGCATCCTACATCTCATGCTGTATTAAAGCGGATCCTGCTCATCTGTAATATATTTACGTCCTGATGTTGTATGGATTGGCCGCCGAAGAACCCAATCATTTGGGGGCAGGACTCAATATTCCGGCTTCTTGGTTTCATTGAATTACACAACTGATTGGATTTGCCAGCAGAAACTCACCACACCTAAGATATGTCGTATGTTCCGTGATATGTAATGGTCATTGCACAATGTCACCTAAACCATGACTAGATCTGATTAAATAAGGGGAATTCCAGTAAAAAAGCAAACATCTGATAAATTATGTAATTTTTCCAATTACTGTGCGATTGTCCAGCACTGGAAAACATGGCTGCTTCAGTCCAAAAATAGTGCCATGCCTGTCCTTGGTTTATACAGTATGTAGTATTGCAACTCAGAACCATTAACTTTAGTGGAGCTGCACTGTAATACCAGACAGAACCTATGAACTGGGGGTGGCGCTGTTTTGTAACTGCCATTGCTGGACATACTCATGTGTAATCTCTGCAGCTGTACAGGGGCTCGGTGGGCTGTAATCCAGTCCTAGGCTCTGTAATGTTTCTCATGGCTTGTTCCACCTGCCACACTGTTCCCTCCACAGAAGTCGCACCCGTTATACCGCTACTCTTCATGTTAGCCAAGAAGAGCATGCTGGGATTAGTTAGCAAATGCAGCAGGAAACTCATGAAAACAGGAAGTTCTGTGTGTAAATATCCTGTCAGAATGCAGTGATGCTGAGATCCTGCTTGTAAACATCCTGCCAGGATGCAGTGATGCTGAGATCCTGCTTGTAAGCATCCTGACAGGATGCAGTGATGCTGAGATCCTGCTTGTAAACATTCTTCCAGGATGCAGGGATGCTGATATTCTGCTTGCAAACATCCTGCCAGGATGCAGTAATTCTGAGATTCTGCTTATAAACATCCTGCCAGGATGCAGGGATGCTGATATTCTGCTTGTAAACATCCTGCCAGGATGCAGTGATGCAGTGATTCTGCTTGTAAACATCCTGCCAGGATGCAGTGATGCTGAGATCCTGCTTGTAAACATCCTGCCAGGATGCAGTGATGCTGAGATCCTGCTTGTAAACATCCTTCCAGGATGCAGGGATGCTGATATTCTGCTTGTAAACATCCTGCCAGGATGCAGTAATTCTGAGATCCTGCTTGTAAACATCCTGACAGGATGCAGTGATGCTGAGATTCTGCTTGTAAACATCCTGCCAGGATGCAGTGATGCTGAGATCCTGCTTGTAAACATCCTGCCAGGATGCAGTGATTCTGAGATTCTGCTTGTAAACATCCTGACAGGATGCAGTGATGCTGAGATCCTGCTTGTAAACATCCTGACAGAATGCAGTGATGCTGAGAACAGGGGAAGGAAAGGAATAACATGAAAAACAGGTATACGATGGCAGGGGTGCACCTAGGCTTTCTGCTGCCTGAGGCGAAAACTGAAATGCCAGGCTCAGGCAGCGCGATACTGATGACACCGGCCTCTGATAGGCTACAGGAACTAGGACTGAAGCCTATTAGAGGAAACGGTGGGCCAGGGAGACATCACTGACGTTGCAGCATTCAACTGTATTGCTGTCCTGAGTACAGCAATGTAGTTGAATATGTAAAGATGATCGTTTCCACGATGAAAGCGTTCATTGCCTATGGCCCTTCTGCTGCCCCTCTCTTTCCCCTACCTGGTGCTGCCTGAAGCAATCGCCTCACCTGGCCTCATTGGTGGTGCACCCCTGCTTGATAGGGATGGGGGGGTAGAGGCAATGTTTGGGGTACCTGGGCAGATTTAAAAAATTCATTATGTAACCATAAAACCCCTTTAATAGGCAAAACAGACATTTCAATTTGCCACAATTTTATTAAAAAGAAAGAGGAGGCCCAGCAGGAGAGATATAGGGGATTTGTGGATTTGAATTAGATGAAGTGTACAGTGTATATCATCATATGTATACAATGATGTGACTTGATTAAAATGTACATTTAAGTAATATATTTACCTCATTTAAGTAATATATTTACCTCATTTAAGTAATATATTTACCTCATTTAAGTAATATATTTACCTAATTGGTTCAGCGTTGTTACTGCATCACTGATCCCACCGCTGCGGAAGCCATTTTTTGTAATTTGTATGTAATGATGATACGTTCCAGTGGCGTGTCCGTGGCTGCCGATGGGTGGACGTCATGTCAATGCTGGTATCATATCTTCGGGCAAAATTGTCCACTGTGATTACATGACATTATGTAGATGTCACCATGTAATTTGTATACAGTACTTGCTTTACAGTCATTGAGATTGGTTATAGTGTTACGGGGCAGCAGTGTGGCTCTGTGGTTAGTAGTGTTACCCTGCAGTGCTGGGGTCCTGGTTTTCAATTCAACCAAGGACAACCTTTGCATGGAGTTTATGAAGCTGGTCATACATACAGTATGAGATATCAAACACTTGCTTGGCCAACAGCTAACTGCCATAAACAAGCCTGCTTGACAGAGCATATGCAGTATCCCAGACCTGGGGACATCTGCAATTGTTATATTTTCTATCATTGTCAAGTAATATTGTGTTTCTGCCGTGTACTCCAGCGGCTGAGGTATGGTTGGCAATGGTTGGCAGGAACAAGGCTAATCAACCTGTTCCTCTCCATTTGGTAGGAGTGGACTGGTCCTGCTTCCTGCCAGGAGAGTTAGATTGAGCACAGACAGAGAGAAGATAGGAAGCATATGTCAGAGCTCCTACTCAAAGGGACCTTAAAGAGTTATTCTCATCTTATATAATGGGGGCATATCGCTAGGATATGCCCCCATTGTCTTATACGTGTGGGTCCCACTGCTGGGACCTGCACCTATATCAAGAACGGAGCCGCCAAAGCGAATGAGGACGCACTGCGCATGCACAGCCGCCCTCCATTCATTTCTATGGGGACGGCGAAAATAGCCGTGCCAGCGCATGCGCAGTGCGCTCCCATTCCTTTCTATGGGAGTAGCGGGGGAGCTTTCCCGGGGTGATGTCCGGACCCCGGGAAACCTTGGGTCCTCCAGGTGCAGCGCTCTCCCCTCCAGTCTCGATATAGATGCGGATCCCAGCAGTGGGACCCACACCTATAAGACAATGGGGGCATATCCTAGCGATATGCCCCCATTGTCTAAGATGAGAATACCCCTTTAACAAGTGTTCCTGTGAGACCCTTACTCCAATAAGTGTCAGAGTCAATAACAGTGCTTCCAAAAAGCTTCAGTGAGCTTAGGAGAGTGATCAGCAAAACCACAGTTTTACAGACCCTGCCGGTGAGGAACTACAGCTCAGACACCCATCAACTAGACCATCTCCAGGCTAGTCTCCAAGCCTATATCACACAATGAACACCTACAGTATATCCACAAGTGCCTACAAGTGCCATTTAATTACTACAAATCCAAGCCACAATATCTCATTACGTGGTGACAGAAACTGCACTTTGTACTTTATACTGCTGGATGTGCCACACGTTATATTTTGTATTAAGTATAGGGAGACTTTTATATGTTTACTTCTGGCCTGATTGTTCAAACCACCTTTTCACTGCAGCAATCACCAGGGAGCAATGGAGTACACCATGAAAAAACACCTAATTAGGGACACTACCACTCTCATCATCTACACCAGCTCCTCAGGGGCTCACTGCACATACCTACACTTGTGGATGGGGAGAAAGTCATAACCAAACACCTTCAGCTTATCTCGTCAAAAATCCAAATCTTTGACCCTACCCCCAACATCTGCTGATAGGGGAGAGTCGGAGGCCCCCATACACATAGTTGGCTGGTCCCTCCAAAATCAGAATATGTTGTTATATAAGTAATGGGAAATATATACTGAGGGACCATGAATTTATTTGCCAAAAAATAAAATTGGGCCCAGGCAGATGAAGAATTAAAATCTTTTCCCAGATACAGAAAGATATAAAAACTGAATGCAGTGTGAGGACCTCAACAAACATCTCCCTGTATTTCAGCTTTCTGGACCTAGGTGAGGGGAAGATCAGCACTGGAGTTAACCTCAGTCAGGTTTAATGCCAAGGGGAACTACAAAACTTCCACTGAGAAAACTGATAGGAAAACATGTAATAAAACAGCGCCACACTTGTCCATAGGTAGTATCTGGTACTGCAGCTCAGCCCTGTTCACTTCAATGGATCTGAGCTGCAATACCAGACTTAACCCATGGACAAGTGTGGCGCTGTTTTAAAATAAAGTAGTCATATTTTGTACAAAATACAACCCCCCGTACAACCCCCTTAAAGCGAGAGCTTGACAAAATATTTTAATTACTTAGGTAAACTGAGGTAAGGCGAGTTATCTCCCCCACTGCATCCTCTATGGAATACCGCCTCCGCCCAGGTCCGCCGTTTTGTCACATGATCGGCAAACTGACCTGCCAGTTCACACAGCGTCCGCTGTTTAAACTGGAAGTCTCCTTTTGTGTATAAGTGTATGTGATCGGGGATGTGAGTCTCATAGACTACCAGAGAAGAGGAGACTTCCGGTCCACACATCAGATACTGTGCGAATCGATGGGCCAGTTTGCCAATCTCATCAACAACCAAGGGACCCCAACGGAGGTGATATTATTAGAGATGAGCGAACGTGCTCGAAACGAGCACTGTACCGCTCGGCTCCCCTGCGCTCGCATGGGCGCCGGCAGCCGCTTCCGTCCTCCTCAGGAGGACGGAAGTGGCTGCCAGCGCCCATGCTAGCGCAGGGGAGCCGAGCGGTACAGTGCTCGTTTCGAGCACGTTCGCTCATCTCTAGATATTATACATGCGCATGGTGAATGAGGTTGTTTATATGATGCCCTGTAGGGCAGAAGAATAAAACATTTCATTGGAGTATCGCTTTAAACACTATCACTTGATATAAATTATGCCTCATTCAGACTTTAGTGTTTGGTCAGTGATTTTCATCAGTGATTGTGAGCCAAAACCAGGAGCCTCCACAGACATAAGATATAAGGGAAAGATCTGCACCTGTTCTGTGATTAGAGCGGCACCTGGTTTTGGCTCAGAATCACTGATGGAAATCACTGCCCGAACACAGACGTGTAAATGAGCCATTAATGGTTCCAATCAGCTCACCCTCTGGACTATGTTCCATCTTGGACTTTAAACAAATTAATTTCCTCATCTTTTATTTCCATTACATACAGGAGAACAGACCCGGGACTTTTTGGGTCTATGTACTTTTGTTTTAAAGGGGTTTTTACAGGATTAGAAAACAGGGTCTGTTTTTCGGGAACAGTACCACTCTAGTCCACAGGCCGTGGCTGGTATTACAGCTCATCCCTAATTAAGTGAATGGGGGCTAGCTGCAATATTATACATGGCCCATGCACATCAGTGGTGCTGTTTTGCTTTGTTTTAGGGGTTTATTTTTGCTTTTTTGTATTGGAAAAAAATTAAAACAAAAAGAAAAATGTTTTTCTATTCCTGTCTAGGCAGGTATGGGAGTCTTAGGGCTGTTTCACACGACCGAGTCCATTGCTGGAATGACACTCCGTGTGCGAGCATGATCCCCCGTTCAGGACTTGCAGGAGCGCATCCGTATAGCATTATCATGATTTATAATGCTGTGTGCCTCTGCTTGACTTTACTGCTACAGGATCATACTAAGCTTTAGGTCACCACGATTCTGTAGAAGTAAGGTCATGCAGAGGCACACAGCATTATAAATCAGCATGATGCCTTGTGCTCCTGCAAGACGAGTCCAGAACGGAGGATCACGCTCACACATGGAGCGTGATTCCCGCAATGGACTCGCTCGTGTGAAACAGCCCTTAGAGGCACAGCGAAGAAGGCATAGTGACTGAGGGTGTCCACGGTGTCCCTGGTCTGTATATTCATGTGCATGGGGATGAGTGCAATACCAAGCACGGCCACTATACAATGTATGGCGCTGTGTTGGAGAGCAGGGAAAAGGTAGTGGTGCTCACGGGAGCGCCGGTACCTTCTCAAACAGCTGATCAGTGGGGGTCCCGGGTGTCGGACCCCCACTGATCAGATACTGATGACCTATCCTGAGGATAGGTCATCAGTAGTAAAATCCTGGAAAACCCCTTTAATAAAACCCATAACGCTGGAAAACCTCTTAAGGTTTGGCTTATTTTAACCATTATTTTGTATTAAAAAAATTGGTGCACTCCATTGGGCCTTTTGTTCACCCTGACTAAGACGTGCATCACAAGAGCGCGAGCAATGTATGGAGCGAGCTGAAGAGCTGAACCCCATTCTGATCCCGGCCGTTTAACTCCTCAGATGCCATGTTTAGTAGCTATATTAAACACAAATATAAAAAATGTAAAAAAAAATCTACTGAATCACATAGAAAAAAAAATAAAAATAAACATAATTGGTATTGACACATCTAAAAATGTCTGAACTATCAAAGTATCAATAAAAAAATCCCACTGTCAGAATTGCCCCACTCCATAAAATGGAATAAAAAATTATCAAAAAGCTGTATGTCCCCCATGATGGCTGCAGCTCTATCGACAGAGAAATATAAAAGAATTATGAGTATTCGAATATGGTGAAAGAAAACAAATTTTAAAAACAATTATATTTTAAAATTAGTAAAACATAAAAAAAAATTGGAAGTGCCGATATCGAAGTGACAAGATAATGTGCCATTTTTATAGAATAGTGAATAGTGAATAGTCGTAGAAAAAAACCCTAAAAACAATGGCTGAATTGCGTTTTTTTTTTTTTTTAATATTTCACCCGCAATTTTTTTTTGGGTAGTTTGTCGATACACTTGATGGAACATTAAAGGGGTATTCCGGTAAAGTAACTTAATTTTTTAAAAACTGCATTGTGACCCCACCACAACCCATACCTATACATATAACCAGAGCCCATACCTGTACATATAACCAGAACCCATACCTGTACATATAACCAGAACCCATACCTATACATATAACCAGAGCCCATACCTGTACATATAACCAGAACCCATACCTATACATATAACCAGAGCCCATACCTGTACATATAACCAGAACCCATACATGTACATATAACCAGAACCCATACCTATACATATAACCAGAACCCATACCTATACATATAACCAGAACCCATACCTATACATATAACCAGAACCCATACCTATACATATAACCAGAACCCATACCTATACATATAACCAGAACCCATACCTGTACATATAACCAGAACCCATACCTATACATATAACCAGAACCCATACCTATACATATAACCAGAACCAATACCTATACATATAACCAGAACCCATACCTGTACATACAACCAGAACCCATACCTTTACATATAACCAGAACCCATACCTATACATATAACCAGAACCCATACCTATACATATAACCAGAACCTAAACATATAACCAGAACCCATACCTATACATATAACCAGAACCCATACCTGTATATCTAACCAGAACCCATACCTGTACATCAAACCAGAACCCATACCTATAAATATAACCAGAACCCATATCTATACATATAACCAAAACCCATACCTATACATATAACCAGAACCCATACCTAACCTTATAACCAGAACCCATACCTGTACATATAACCAGAACCCATACCTGTACATATAACCAGAACCCATACCTATACATATAACCAGAACCCATACCTATACATATAACCAAAACCCATACCTATACATATAACCAGAACCCATACCTGTACATATAACCAGAACCCATACCTGTACATATAACCAGAACGCATACCTATACATATAACCAGAACCCATACCTGTACATATAACCAGAACCCATACCTGTACATATAACCAGAACCCATACCTGTACATCTAACCAGAACCCATACCTATACATATAACCAGAACCCATACCTGAGGTCTGATGGGGGCACAATACGCTGATCTGAGGTCTGATAGGGGCACAGTAGGCTGATATGAGGTCTGATGGGGGCACAGTCTGCTGATCTGAGGTCTGATGGAGGCACAATACGCTGATCTGAGGTCTGATGGAGGCACAATACGCTGATCTGAGGTCTGATGGGGGCACAATACGCTGATCTGAGGTCTGATGGGGGCACAATACGCTGATCTGAGGTCTGATGGAGGCACAATACGCTGATCTGAAAAGCTGTCTGATGGGAGCACATTAAGCTGATCTGAGGTCTGATGGGGGCACAATACGCTGATGTGAGGTCTGATGGGGGCACAGTAGGCTGATGTGAGGTCTGATGGGGGCACAGTAGGCTGATCTGAGGTCTGATGGGGGCGCAGTAGGCTGATGTGAGGTCTGATGGGGGCACAGTAGGCTGATGTGAGGTCTGATGGGGGCACAGTAGGCTGATCTGAGGTCTGATGGGGGCTCAATACGCTGATCTAAGGTCTGATGGGGGCACAGTAGGCTGATGTGAGGTCTGATGGGGGAACATTCTGCTGATCTGAGGTCTGATGGGGGCACAATATGCTGATCTGAGGTCTGATGGGGCACAATACGCTGATCTGAGGTCTGATGGGGCACAATACGCTGATCTGAGGTCTGATGGGGGCACAGTATGCTGATCTGAGGTCTGATGGGGCACAATACGCTGATCTGAGGTCTGATGGGGGCACATTCTGCTGATCTGAGGTCTGATGGGGGCACAATATGCTGATCTGAGGTCTGATGGGGCACAATACGCTGATCTGAGGTCTGATGGGGGCACAGTAGGCTGATCTGAGGTCTGATGGGGGCACATTCTGTTGATCTGAGGTCTGATGGGGGCACAATACGCTGATCTGAGGTCTGATGGGGGCACAGTAGGCTGATGTGAGGTCTGATGGGGGAACATTCTGCTGATCTGAGGTCTGATGGGGGCACAATATGCTGATCTGAGGTCTGATGGGGCACAATACGCTGATCTGAGGTCTGATGGGGCACAATACGCTGATCTAAGGTCTGATGGGGGCACAGTAGGCTGATGTGAGGTCTGATGGGGGAACATTCTGCTGATCTGAGGTCTGATGGGGGCACAATATGCTGATCTGAGGTCTGATGGGGCACAATACGCTGATCTGAGGTCTGATAGGGGCACAGTAGGCTGATATGAGGTCTGATGGGGGCACAGTCTGCTGATCTGAGTTCCTGATGGAGGCACAATACGCTGATCTGAGGTCTGATGGAGGCACAATACGCTGATCTGAGGACTGATGGGGGCACAATACGCTGATCTGAGGTCTGATGGGGGCACAATACGCTGATCTGAGGTCTGATGGAGGCACAATACGCTGATCTGAGGTCTGATGGGAGCACATTAAGCTGATCTGAGGTCTGATGGGGGCACAATACGCTGATGTGAGGTCTGATGGGGGCACAGTAGGCTGATGTGAGGTCTGATGGGGGCACAGTAGGCTGATCTGAGGTCTGATGGGGGCGCAGTAGGCTGATGTGAGGTCTGATGGGGGCACAGTAGGCTGATGTGAGGTCTGATGGGGGCACAGTAGGCTGATCTGAGGTCTGATGGGGGCTCAATACGCTGATCTAAGGTCTGATGGGGGCACAGTAGGCTGATGTGAGGTCTGATGGGGGAACATTTTGCTGATCTGAGGTCTGATGGGGGCACAATATGCTGATCTGAGGTCTGATGGGGCACAATACGCTGATCTGAGGTCTGATGGGGCACAATACGCTGATCTGAGGTCTGATGGGGGCACAGTATGCTGATCTGAGGTCTGATGGGGCACATACGCTGATCTGAGGTCTGATGGGGGCACATTCTGCTGATCTGAGGTCTGATGGGGGCACAATATGCTGATCTGAGGTCTGATGGGGCACAATACGCTGATCTGAGGTCTGATGGGGGCACAATACGCTGATCTGAGGTCTGATGGGGGCACAATACGCTGATCTGAGGTCTGATGGAGGCACAATACGCTGATCTGAGGTCTGATGGGAGCACATTAAGCTGATCTGAGGTCTGATGGGGGCACAATACGCTGATGTGAGGTCTGATGGGGGCACAGTAGGCTGATGTGAGGTCTGATGGGGGCACAGTAGGCTGATCTGAGGTCTGATGGGGGCGCAGTAGGCTGATGTGAGGTCTGATGGGGGCACAGTAGGCTGATGTGAGGTCTGATGGGGGCACAGTAGGCTGATCTGAGATCTGATGGGGGCTCAATACGCTGATCTAAGGTCTAATGGGGGCACAGTAGGCTGATGTGAGGTCTGATGGGGGACATTTGCTGATCTGAGGTCTGATGGGGGCACAATATGCTGATCTGAGGTCTGATGGGGCACAATACGCTGATCTGAGGTCTGATGGGGCACAATACGCTGATCTGAGGTCTGATGGGGGCACAGTATGCTGATCTGAGGTCTGATGGGGCACAATACGCTGATCTGAGGTCTGATGGGGGCACATTCTGCTGATCTGAGGTCTGATGGGGGCACAATATGCTGATCTGAGGTCTGATGGGGCACAATACGCTGATCTGAGGTCTGATGGGGGCACAGTAGGCTGATCTGAGGTCTGATGGGGGCACATTCTGTTGATCTGAGGTCTGATGGGGGCACAATACGCTGATCTGAGGTCTGATGGGGGCACAGTAGGCTGATGTGAGGTCTGATGGGGAACATTCTGCTGATCTGAGGTCTGATGGGGGCACAATATGCTGATCTGAGGTCTGATGGGCACAATACGCTGATCTAAGGTCTGATGGGGCACAGTAGGCTGATGTGAGGTCTGATGGGGGAACATTCTGCTGATCTGAGGTCTGATGGGGGCACAATATGCTGATCTGAGGTCTGATGGGGCACAATACGCTGATCTGAGGTCTGATGGGGCACAATACGCTGATCTGAGGTCTGATGGGGGCACAGTATGCTGATCTGAGGTCTGATGGGGCACAATACGCTGATCTGAGGTCTGATGGGGGCACATTCTGCTGATCTGAGGTCTGATGGGGGCACAATATGCTGATCTGAGGTCTGATGGGGCACAATACGCTGATCTGAGGTCTGATGGGGCACAGTAGGCTGATCTGAGGTCTGATGGGGGCACATTCTGTTGATCTGAGGTCTGATCGGGGCACAATACGCTGATCTGAGGTCTGATGGGGGCACAGTAGGCTGATGTGAGGTCTGATGGGGGAACATTCTGCTGATCTGAGGGTCTGATGGGGCACAATACGCTGATCTGAGGTCTGATGGGGCACAATACGCTGATCTGAGGTCTGATGGGGGCACAATACGCTGATCTGAGGTCTGATGGGGCACAATACGCTGATCTGAGGTCTGATGGGGGCACATTCTGCTGATATGAGGTCTGATGGGGGCACAATATGCTGATCTGAGGTCTGATGGGGCACAATACGCTGATCTGAGGTCTGATGGGGCACAGTAGGCTGATCTGAGGTCTGATGGGGCACATTCTGTTGATCTGAGGTCTGATGGGGCACAATACGCTGATCTGAGGTCTGATGGGGGCACAGTAGGCTAATGTGAGAACTAATGGGGGCACATTCTGCTGATCTGAGGTCTGATGGGCTACAATACGCTGATCTGAGGTCTGATGGGGCACAATACCCTGATGTGAGGTCTGATGGGGGCACAGTAGGCTGATGTGAGGTCTGATGGGGGCACAATCTGGAGTCTGATGGGGCACAATACGCTGATCTGAGGTCTGATGGGGCACAGTAGGCTGATGTGAGGTCTGATGGGGGCACATTCTGCTGATCTGAGGTCTGATGGGGGCACAATATGCTGATCTGAGGTCTGATGGGGCACAATACGCTGATCTGAGGTCTGATGGGGGCACAGTATGCTGATCTGAGGTCTGATGGGGCACAATACGCTGATCTGAGGTCTGATGGGGCACATTCTGCTGATCTGAGGTCTGATGGGGGCACAATATGCTGATCTGAGGTCTGATGGGGCACAATACGCTGATCTGAGGTCTGATGGGGCACAGTAGGCTGATCTGAGGTCTGATTGGGGCACATTCTGTTGATCTGAGGTCTGATGGGGGCACAATACGCTGATCTGAGGTCTGATGGGGGCACAGTAGGCTGATGTGAGGACTAATGGGGGCACATTCTGCTGATCTGAGGTCTGATGGGGTACAATACGCTGATCTGAGGTCTGATGGGGCACAATACGCTGATGTGAGGTCTGATGGGGGCACAATGATGGGGCACAATACGCTGATCTGAGGTCTGATGGGGGCACAGTAGGCTGATGTGAGGTCTGATGGGGGCATATTCTGCTGATCTGAGGTCTGATGGGGCACAATACGCTGATCTGAGGTCTGATGGGGGCACAGTACGCTGATCTGAGGTCTGATGGGGCACAATACACTGATCTGAGGTCTGATGGGGGCAGGGGACTGTTAGTTTAGTGATGTAAAAACTGGGGACAGGTTTCCTTTAATATAGGAGTCCCGTTGTTTTTTAATCCTATTACTCCTATATTTTACTGCATTATATGGTAGAATATTTAGAGTAGGGTATGTAGAAAGTCTATTGTACTGTACTTAACAGCATAGATGATCTAGCAGTTTATATACTCATCTTTCTAATACAATATTATAACCACAACTAGTAGTATGTGCCTGTGAAGCTGGAAACGTGCGTTTGGGAAGCCAAGTGGGGGGCCCACTCAAGTATGTTTCGCCCCCCCTGTGCTGAAACTCTAGCTACGCCTCTGCTATACATGTAACAAGAACCCATACCTATACATGTAACCAGAACCCATACCTATACATCTAACAAGAACCCATACCTATACATATAACCAGAACCCATACCTATACATATAACCAGAACCTATACCTATACATATAACCAGAACCCATACCTATACATCTAACCAGAACCCATACCTATACATATAACCAGAACCCATAACTTTACATGTAACCAGAACCCATACCTGTACATATAACCAGAAGCCATACCTGTACATATAACCAGAACCCATACATATACATCTAACCAGAACCCATACCTATACATGTAACTAGAACCCATACCTATACATGTAACCAGAACCCATACCTGTACATCTAACCAGAACCCATACCTATACATGTAACCAGAACCCTTACCTATACATATAACCAGAACCCATAACTATACATGTAACCAGAACCCATAACTTTACATGTAACCAGAACCCATACCTGTACATATAACGAGAACCCATACCTATACATAAAACCAGAACCCATACCTATACATATAACCAGAACCCATACCTATACATATAACCAGAACCCATACCTGTACATATAACCAGAACCCATACCTGTACATATAACCAGAACCCATACCTATACATCTAACCAGAACCCGTACCTATACAGATAACCAGAACCCATACCGGTACATATAACCAGAACCCATACCTATACCTATACATCTAACCAGAACCCATGCCTATACATATAACCAGAACTCACACCTATACATGTAACCAGAACCCATACCTGTACATATAACCAGAACCCATACCTATACATATAACCGGAACCCATACCTATACATATAACCAGAACCCATACCTGTACATATAACCAGAACCCATACCTATACATATAACCAGTACCCATACCTGTACATATAACCAGAACCCATACCTATACATATAACCAGAACCCATACCTATACATATAACCAGAACCCATACCTGTACACATAACCAGAACCCATACCTATACATGTAACCAGAACCCATACCTGTACATATAACCAGAACCCATACCTATACATCTAACCAGAACCCACACCTATACATATAACCAGAACCCATACCTATACATATAACCAAAACCCATACCTATACATATAACCAGAACCCATACCTGTACATATAACCAGAACCCATACCTATACATATAACCAGAACCCATACCTATACATATAACCAGAACCCATACCTATACATATAACCACAACCCATACCTATACATATAACCAGAACCCATACCTATACATGTAATCAGAATCCATACCTGTACATGTAACCAGAACCCATACTTGTACATATAACCAGAACCCATACCTATACATCTAACCAGAACCCATACCTATACATCTAACCAGAACCCATACCTATACATGTAACCAGAACCCATACCTGTACATATAACCAGAACCCATACCTATACCTATACATATAACCAGAACCCATACCTATACATCTAACCAGAACCCATACCTATACATATAACCAGAACCCATACCTGTACATATAACCACAACCCAGACCTATACATATAACCAGAACCCATACCTGTACATGTAACCAGAACCCATACTTGTACATATAATCAGAACCCATACCTATACATGTAACCAGAACCCATACCTATACATATAACCAGAACCCATGCCTGTACATATAACCAGAACCCATACCTGTACATATAACCAGAACCCATACCTATACATATAACCAGAACCCATACCTATACATGTAACCAGAACCCATACCTATACATATAACCAGAACCCATACCTATACATATAACCAGAATCCATACCTATACATATAACCAGAACCCATACCTGTACATATAACCAGAACCCATACCTATACATATAACCAGAACCCATAACTGTACACATAACCAGAACCCATAACTATACATGTAACCAGAACCCATACCTGTACATATAACCAGAACCCATACCTATACATCTAACCAGAACCACACCTATACATATAACCAGAACCCATACCTATACATATAACCAAAACCCATACCTATACATATAACCAGAACCCATACCTGTACATATAACCAGAACCCATACCTATACATATAACCAGAACCCATACCTATACATATAACCAGAACCCATACCTATACATATAACCACAACCCATACCTATACATATAACCAGAACCCATACCTATACATGTAATCAGAATCCATACCTGTACATGTAACCAGAACCCATACCTATACATATAACCAGAACCCATACCTATACATATAACCAGAACCCATACCTATACATATAACCACAACCCATACCTATACATATAACCAGAACCCATACCTATACATGTAACCAGAATCCATACCTGTACATGTAACCAGAACCAATACTTGTACATATAACCAGAACCCATACCTATACATCTAACCAGAACCCATACCTATACATGTAACCAGAACCCATACCTATACATATAACCAGAACCCATAACTATACATGCAACCAGAACCCATACCTGTACATGTAACCAGAACCCATACCTATACATGTAACCAGAACCCATACCTATACATGTAACCAGAACCCATACCTGTACATGTAACCAGAACCCATACCTATACATCTAACCAGAACCCATACCTATACATCTAACCAGAACCCATACCTATACATATAACCAGAACCCATACCTATACATATAACCACAACCCATACCTGTACATATAACCACAACCCATACCTATACATATAACCAGAACCCATACCTGTACATATAACCAGAACCCATACCTGTACATATAACCAGAACCCATACCTGTACAAATATAACCAGAACCCATACCTATACATGTAACCAGAACCCATACCTATACATATAACCAGAACCCATACCTGTACATATAACCAGAACCCATACCTGTACATATAACCAGAACCCATACCTATACATGTAACCAGAACCCATACCTATACATATAACCAGAACCCATACCTATACATATAACCAGAACCCATACCTATACATATAACCAGAACCCATACCTATACATATAACCAGAACCCATACCTGTACATGTAGCCAGAACCCATAACTGTACATGTAACCAGAACCCATACTTGTGCATATAACCAGAACCCATACCTATACATGTAACCAGAACCCATACCTATACATATAACCAGAACCCATACCTGTACATATAACCAGAACCCATACCTGTACATATAACCAGAACCCATACCTATACATGTAACCAGAACCCATACCTGTACATAGAACCAGAACCCATACCTATACATGTAACCAGAACCCATACCTATACATATAACCAGAACCCATACCTATACATATAACCAGAACCCATACCTGTACATATAACCAGAACCCATACCTGTACATATAACCAGAACCCATACCTATACATGTAACCAGAACCCATACCTGTACATAGAACCAGAACCCATACCTATACATGTAACCAGAACCCATACCTATACATATAACCAGAACCCATACCTATACATATAACCAGAACCCATACCTGTACATGTAGCCAGAACCCATAACTGTACATGTAACCAGAACCCATACTTGTGCATATAACCAGAACCCATACCTATACATGTAACCAGAACCCATACCTATACATATAACCAGAACCCATACCTGTACATATAACCAGAACCCATACCTGTACATATAACCAGAACCCATACCTATACATGTAACCAGAACCCATACCTGTACATAGAACCAGAACCCATACCTATACATGTAACCAGAACCCATACCTATAACATATAACCAGAACCCATACCTATACATATAACCAGAACCCATATCTGTACATATAACCAGAACCCATACCTGTACATATAACCAGAACCCATACCTGTACATATAACCAGAACCCATACCTATACATGTAACCAGAACCCATACCTGTACATAGAACCAGAACCCATACCTATACATGTAACCAGAACCCATACCTATACATATAACCAGAACCCATACCTATACATATAACCAGAACCCATACCTATACATATAACCAGAACCCATACCTGTACATATAACCAGAACCCATACCTATACATATAACCAGAACCCATACCTGTACATGTAACCAGAACCCATACCTATACATATAACCAGAACCCATAACTATACATGTAACCAGAACCCATACCTGTACATATAACCTGAACCCATACCTCTACATATAACCAGAACCCATACCTGTACATATAACCAGAACCCATACCTGTACATGTAACCAGAACCCATACCTATACATGTAACCAGAACCCATACCTGTACATATAACCAGAACCCATACCTGTACATGTAACCAGAATCTATACCTGTACATGTAACCAGAACCCATACCTATAGATGTAACCAGAACCCATACATATAACCAGAGCCCATACCTATACATATAACCAGAATCCATACCTGTACATATAACCAGAACCCATACTTGTACATATAACCAGAACCCATACCTATACATATAACCAGAACCCATACCTATACATATAACCAGAACCCATACCTGTACATGTAACCAGAACCCATACCTGTACATGTAACCAGAACCATACCTGTACATATAACCAGAACCCATACCTATACATATAACCAGAACCCATACCTATATACATATAACCAGAACCCATACCTATATACATATAACCAGAACCCATACCTGTACATATAACCAGAACCCATACCTATACATATAACCAGAATCCATACCTATACATATAACCAGAATCCATACCTATACATATAACTAGAACCCATACCTATACATATAACCAGAACCCATACCTATATGTAACATATTACCAGAGCTTCAATTTATCTTGGAATCCATTTGTCTAGCTCCTGTGTGAGCCTGCAACACACTGACAGTATCATGGCGTCTAATCTTCCCTCACAAAACTACAATCCCCACAATCCCTTGCTTTCCTGCTGTGAGTGTTGATGTTTATTGATTGGTTGCCTGATATTCCAGCCCAGACACACCGCCTCTACTGACCAATCACCAGCACTCTGACACTCCCTTTGTTTCACAAGACATTTAGCTACAGAATTGATAGCAACACACTGAGCATGCTCGACTTGACAAGGGCTCAGAACTACAGGTTGGTGCCATGGCAACTTATGAGGAAACACAGTGGGTAGCAGAGGAAGAAAACTACCGTACTTATAACTAGTGAACGGTAAATATGTGAAAATTACATTATATTAGGTAATTATTGATGATGAATTCATCTAAAACGTAAGTTATATTTATGGTAACCGGAATACCCCTTTAAATGGCGCCATTACAAAATACGATGAAAAGGTTGCCACCTAAAGTGGTTTGGCTCTGAAAGGGTTCATAAATCTGCTGCATTTTATGAATCCACCTCGCCATTCCCCCTTTTCTAGACACTTTACAAAAATGCCTAGTGAGGCGCCAAACGCACCTGAAACCACTCATAAATATGGCGCACATGGAATTCTGCCGTATTTTGAATAGTGCCGCATTGTGCACCTACCATGAACCAAGAGTTGATGCCATTGTGAACAAGAAGCTATAAAATGAATCCCATTTAGCCATGGCACCATGTTTGGTTAATGAGGCCACCATCTTGCTATGGATGAAGATGACTCTGATGAGATGGGGCAAATACATGGAAGGGTTGATTAGCCTGGGGTGGAGTTTGTCATGGCCAGCTCTCTTTTGTGGGGTCATCCCGGAGGTCCACCAGTGTGGGCATCTCAGGGGCTACGCAGAAAGTGTTCAGGTTCCCTGCAGCGCCACCATAGGAGAGACAGGAGGCGTTACACAATGTACATTCAAAATAATGGGATGTCTGTGTAATGCAGGACAGGACAGGTCCTCCAGAGCGAGCGCTGCTCTTTGTAAGGCCATGTACTTGCTGCCGTTGCCCGGCTATAGCCGTATTGTGGGCCGCATACGGCGGGTCTGCAATACACGGGCACCGGCCATGTGTACCCCACATCACTTGAATAGGTCCGCAATCCCTGAGATCCGGAACGGAGGCACAGATCGGAACCCCACGGAAGTACTACAGAGTGCTTCCGTAATATTTCTGTCCGTGCCTCCGCACCGCAAAAATAATAGAACTTATTCTATTTTTTGGCATTGTGGACAGTCGGATGCGGATCACGGACAAGCACCACTGAAGTGAATGGGTCTGCGATCTGCATGCGGAAGCCCCACGGTCTGTGCCTGTGCATTTTTTTCTGTGTCTGTTCCGTTTTTTTTTTTTGCGGACCGTATGCGGAACCATTCTTTTCAATGGGTCCGCAAAAAAAACAGAAGGTACTCCGTGTGCATTCTGTTTTCGTATGTCCGTATTTCCGTTCCGCAAAAAAAAATAGAACATGTCCTATTATTGTCCGCAAAGATAGGACTGTTCTATTAGGGGCCAGCTGTTCCGCAAAATACGGAATGCACACGGACGTCATCCGTATTTTTTGCGGATCTTTTTTTTTCAGACCGCAAAATACATACGGTCGTGTGCATGAGCCCAAATGGTAAGCAGTTAGTAGCCGATCCTTCATCAGGTGCCCTATGACTATACATAGCAGTAGACGATGGTTGTGCAACAGAGATGAAAAATAACGGAAACAATAGTGAGATAAGAACCATAATGTCTCCTTATGTAACCGCACTATAGAGGACATACTGAGTCAGTACAGTATACCGATAACGTCCCTGGTTAATTATTACATGTGCATAGCACGGTATGACTACGCAGGAATTGTACTTTGCCCTGAATGCCACCCTGATGGGCAGATTTTGCTTGGTTTACACTACAGCTCATTCTTTCCGTTTGGTTAGTCTATTTCCTTTTGGCTCTTGTCTCAAGAAGAAGCCCCTGTCCACATCCCTTCTAAGGACACAAGGACTCCATTGAGGAAAGTCCCACATATGAATCTGGAGGACCTGGTCCACCCATGCATTATATAGACAGCTAATCAATTCCCCTGTGACATCATGAGGCAGCCCCATGTATTACATCGTGACTTTAAATCCTGCTGCGTTGTAAGCAACAACAGGAAGAAACGTCACAGCATGTTATAGTCATCCCTCCCAATACAACTTCCAGTGACCCTGTGGGGAAAATACCGGAACTTTTCTTCATGTCACCACCCCTGTAACTGCCATATCTCCCCTTTACAGCCTCCATTGATCTCAAGGGGATACAGGAACCTTTGTTTATGTTAACACCCTACTTACCATGTGTCCTTCCAGACAGCCTCCAATGACCCTACGGGTAAAATATAGGAACTTTTCTTCATGTTACCACCCCTGGTACGATCATCTCTTCTCCTTTACAGTCTCCAGTGATCTCAATGGAATTCAGAAACCATTCTTCATGTTAACACTGCACTTACCAATCACAGCCTGTTACGGTCATCTCTCAATCCATACAGTCTCCAGTGAGCCTGCGGTAAAATACAGGAACTTTTCTTCATGTCACCACCCCTGGTAGCTTAATCTCTACCCCCTCAAGGGGATACAGAAACACAGTCTTTGAGCCCAATTTGTTGGAGCTCCTGGTGGAGTTGAGGGTGGCCAGAGAGAATGTTCTGCCACCCATACTACCATGGCTGGTGCGGCGGTTGTAGCCGAAGCTTCTGATCTGTCACCCATCCAGGGAGTGATGCACTCTGCTACTCTACCCCCTGTAGGCTGAGGCCAGAAGTTTATGACATTTGCATCGGAAAGACCAACCATCATCTTACATCCCCAGCTCTGGAACTGGACGTCTTTTTATTTTTGTGCCTTAACCCTTTGCCTTGCAGCTAAAGAACAAGAAAAAGGAGCCAGCTGATACCTGTGTCTTTGAGCTCATGCATCCCACTACCAAAAGTGATCCAGGCACCAATCAGTGGATGGCTTGCCTTTCAATATGGAGGTGTGCAGTACTCCAGAGCTAGGGGTACTTGCTCACTGTTTAATGCTTGTCATGTTATTTAATGTCAGCTAATGCCACGTCTACCCAGTATGGTAATAGGTGGAAGTGACTGAGTTAATCAACTCTGGCACATCCTCTTCAGGAAGCTTGAATGTGGATCCTGGGTCTGACCCCTGCTGAGTCTAGAGAGTTCTAGCCTGGAGTTAGCTAGTAGAGAAAGAGTGAGGAAGAAGGTTCCAAAAACTGCATGGCTGGGCACTTGAGTCAGTAAGGTATCCTGCTACCCAAGCTATTTAGACTTTACTGCAGTGAGAGGAATACTATTAAGGCACGCTTCACCTCTTACGTAAACCTTAAGACATTCATTTTGGTGCATAAACACCTCAGTTAGACATGAGCAGAACTCGTATTTGGCATATTTAATTCCCCTCAGGTCTACAAAGCATCAGTTTTTCTAGTGCAATTCTAGTCTTTCAAGCCGCCCAGATGAATCTCACTACTGATTTGTTTAAAGCTTTGTGCTTGAGTAGCAAAGGTAGGGTTTGTAGGGAGTATAGGTCCACACTGTTCTATAAAAGAAAGCAGCATAAATAAATGTGTTTGGGGTTCTCCCATGAATAATAACTCATCGGCAAAAAAAGTAACCCAATCCGTATTTCTTTGATGTGAGGAATCCTCAAGGTGTCGGGCTAGTGATTCTAGGGCTATGTTGAACAATAACGACAGCGGGCATCCCTGTCTATTTGCTTTGGCTCATATGAAAGGTTCCGATAGAAACCCCAAAGTGTGTATTTAGACAGATGGTTTATTATAAAGTCCTGACAATAGGGTTTTGAAATACTTTGCGATGCTGCAGAGCTGATCATCCAGCCTCTCCTGGACTGAACATATGACTTCCACAGCTCCAATAGTTTGCTGCATACACCCCTTTTGGTGTGGATGTGTGGGGTGTATAGGCTACCTGATGTCCGGCTACTGGTGTGGCTGATAAGTCTTGTGTTCATGCATCGCCTGGGTCTTCACTGAGGCTGTAGCGCAGCCACCACAGATACAAGATGGACACCACATAAGTTTGTGAATACATGTGGACAGTTGTCCGTCTGCCCTAGGCTCCTTCCTGAGTTGAATATCAGCACCCTGATGGTGCTGCATGGACCGGAGGTCTCTTAGGAGCAGGTTAGTGACCCGCTAGGGCAGCTTCAGCAGGTCAGTGGCTTTGAAATACTTTGTGATCCCCAGCCTACAACTATCAGTGAAATAGGTCTGTACGCTCCAGGATCTCTGAAGTCTTTTCCTGGCTTCGGTAACAGTCTGATATATACAGTTTTGGATTCTGTCGTCAACCTCCCAGTGTGGAGGATCCCATTATAATGCGACAACAGAGACATAGTTACTTGCTCCCTGACTGCCTTATAAAATTCCTCAGAGTTGTGGATTTCCCATTACTGGGAGGTATGTATTGGCCAAATTGACTTCTGCCTCCGTTATATCACCTTTCAACATCCAGAACCAGTTCTAAAAAGTGTCATCTTGCGTCCCTGTAATTTCCTTATATAAAGTCTGATAGTATTGTTTCAGAAAGGTGTTTATTCCCTTGGGGTCTGTCACCTCTTTCCACCCCCCCACCCCCTTTTTTTTTTCTTTTTTTTTTTATCTCTGAGTACCTGAATATGGGAGGTAGCAGACCGTTTTTTACCAGTTGGACTAGCAGTCTTGCTATATTTGCCTACTGGTAGAGGTCCCCCTTTAACAACCTAACTGTTTTGCCCGAGTCCAGCTCCGGCAGTGTAAAAAGTAGCTAACTGGAGGTGGGAGAGCTGCTTTAGATGGTGATATCTCCTCAATGGTAGCAGCTAGAACTGGTCTTGTCTGAAAGCTGACAGTTCAGGCTTTCATACAAGACCAAAATGACAAAGTCCAAGCAACAGAGGAGAAATCACTATTAGAAATCAAGTCAGAAATAATCGCGAGTAAAACCTGTTTTTTTATTTCATTTTCAGCTGCATTCACAGCATCCCAATTTCTATCAGTGGTATCTTTCTCTGTCCTGAACATATTGCTGTCATTTTGGTATTGTCTGAAAGCTTGGAATGTCTGCTTTCAAACAAGATCAGTTGCATGTTTCTAGCTGCTAACATTCAGGAGCATCTAAAGCAGCCCTCCAGTTAGCTACTTTTCCCACTGCTGGAGCTCCACTCTGGCAAAACAGGTGGTTAAACTAGACTTTTATCAATTTGTGAAACTGTGTGAATGACTTCATGGTCATCCTTCTCCAATGATATTCTCTGCTCTGCCTCCGAGAGACAGGTAGATTGCTGGGAGAAATCTCTGTACATCAGCCGCCAACTCCAAAGTTTGCTGTAAGTCAGGTGCCAAACAGTGCCACCTCTATGGCCAGTAATTTATAGTCCAGTATAGTGTCAGGAACCCAAGAGGACATTGGCTCTTGAGAACTGTCAAGCTGTTTCTCCTGTGTCTCCTGAGATGTTAGGCTGCGCAAAATGCTGGCTGTCGCTCGGAGAAAAAACTGTTGCACGCAACGGATTTTGTCTGTCCGAAACCTGAAATTTATGCTGGAAATGGGCCGGATCACCGCCAGACCTTATTGCCGTCACTGGGGATCCGAAGGTGAAGTAGAGGATCTGGCAGACTGCTCTGTGCCGAAACAGCCTGCTGGATCTCTGGAGATGTGAACGAAGCCTAAGTATAATTTGGAGACAGTGGCTTTAGTGACATCTTGTGGCAACCTTCTGTAATTGCAGTCTCTGAACTTCACAGTTTTCTAAGATTGTCCTGTTTTAAGTGCTCTGTGCATCTGGAATTTCGGGGGTGGGGGAGATAAGGCCGGGCCTGTATATGTATACACCGGGCAGTGTCTGGGCTGTTGGAAGTTTCCATGTCTCTCCTCTATAATGCTGCAGAGCTGATCATATGTCCAGTCCAGCCTCTCCTGGACTGAACATATGACTTCCACAGCTCCAATAGTTTGCTGCATACACCCCTTTTGGTGTGGATGTGTGGGGTGTATAGGCTACCTGATGTCCGGCTACTGGTGTGGCTGATAAGTCTTGTGTTCATGCAGCACCTGGGTCTTCACTAAGGCTGTAGCACAGCCACCACAGATACAAGATGGACACCACATAAGTTTGTGAATACATGTGGACAGTTGTCCGTCTGCCCTAGGCTCCTTCCTGAGTTGAATATCAGCACCCTCATGGTGCTGCATGGACCGGAGGTCTCTTAGAAGCAGGTTAGTGACCCGCTAGGGCAGCTTCAGCAGGTCAGCAGCTCAATGGATGTGGGAGCGCCTGCAACCATCGTCTTACATCCCCAGCTCTTTTGCATGTTGCTTAACCCTTTGTCTTGCAGCTAAAGAACAAGGAAAAAGAGCTAGCTGATACCTGCGTTTTTGAGCTCATGCATCCCGCTACCAAAGGTGATCCAGGCACCAATCAGGGGATGGCTTGCCTTGTAATAGGGGGGTATGCAGTACTCCAGAGCAAGGGGTACTTGCAAATTGCTCACTGTTTAATGCTTGTCATGTTATTTGTCAGCTAATGCCATGTCTACCCAGTATGGTAATGGGTGGAAGTGACTGAGTTAATCAACTCTGGCACATCCTCTTCAGGAAGCTTGGGTGTGGATCCTGGGTCTGACCCCAGCTGAGTCTAGAGAGTTCTAGCCTGGAGTCAGTTAGTAGAGGAACAGTGAGGAAGCAACTTCATGTACTCTATTCCTCACATGACTGGTTTAAAGCTACAGAGACTCACCAATCTCTGGCTGATCTACAGAAAGGAAGAACTAGAGAAAGAAAAGAAGGTTCTGAAAACTGCATGGCTGAGCACTGGGATCAGTACAGTATCCTGCTACCCCCACCAGTAAGATTTCTTATGCAGTGTGGATGACATTTCTTAAAGTCTCAGCCACATTGCCGCTACTGTAAAATGTTGCAAATTTTCTGCACATAATTCCTCGATGGAAAATCCACAGCGTTTCAGCCACTTGTGGATAGCAGGGGGGAAAAAATGGAAAAAAATTAAAGAGCCATTAAAAACAGTAGAAAAGCAGGTGCATTTTACAAATCTCTATGTGTGAAGGCTTTTTAAATCTACGCAGAGGTGTGAAGATTCATTTTGGATATTTATTTTGCATAGAATCAGCCACAAAAATAGACAACACATGATGATCTGTGAGCAAACATCAGCTGCTCATCCCGACACTTACCTTGTGACCAGAGGGTGTAGCAAGTAGTCGAAATAATTTAATCATTTCTAAAAAAAAAAAAAAAAAAAAAATGCACGGCCAATTGCTGTATGGCAAAACCGCGGCAAACTGTGGCATAACCTACGTGGCATATGGCTTATAAGAGCACCTCAACCCTTAGAGCTCATTCACACGACCATATGTGTTTTGTGGTCCACATAACATGGATCCGCAAAAAAAAAAAAAAAACGCATTCGTGTGCCATCCGTTTTTTATTTTTTTTGCGGACCCACTTTAACAATGTCTGTTCTTGTCCGCCAAACGGATACTAATAGGACATGTTCTATTTTTTTCCGGAACGGACTTGCAGACATACAGATACAGAATGAAGATGGAGTATTTTTTTTCAGCCCCATTGAAATGAGTGGTTCCAAATATGGGCCGCAAAAAAAAAAAAAAAAAACAAGGACAAACACAGACAAAAAAAATATGTTGGTGCATGAGCCCTTAAAGAGAACCTTTCGCCATTCCTGACATTACTGTTTTAATAGCTTCATGCATTCCCCATGTAATAACAATTCTGAAACATCTATTCTTATGTCTGTATGTTGTGCCATTCCTCTATTATTTGCACTAGAAGTTATATGTGAATTGCTATTTGCCTTCAGTAAGGGTACAGAGGGGAGGTAACAAGTTGGGGTGTGTCCCTGTACAGTCTGAACATGACAGCACTGATTGGATAGAGTGAGTCTGTGCAGGGACACACCCCCTACTGGTTACCTCCCCTCTGTTCCTTTACTGAAGGCAAATAGCAATTCATTTATAACTTCTAGTGCAAATAATAAAGGAATGGCACAACATACAGACATAAGAATAGATGCTCCAGAATTGTTATTACACGGGGAATGCATGAAGCTATTAAAATAGGCATGTCAGGAGCGGTGATAGGTCATCTCTAAGCTGGTTTTATATAACAATTAGCCCCTTCACCCCCAATGACATACATGTACATAACAAATGGGTAAGATGTATACGCAGCCTCTGTTACAGATGTGTTAGGGCGCCTTCACACGCTGCGGATTATGTTGCAGGATTTTCCACAACTGAAAATCAGTTCCATTCATTTCAATGATGCAGTAAGCACATGGATTTCTGTAAGCCCCATTCAGGTGTATGAAACTGATTTTCAGTCGTGGAAAATTCTGCAACTTTTTCATAGCTGTGTAAGGTCTCATTTTTTGAGGAGCGATCTGTAGTTTTTATTGATGACATTTGGAGTTTGTGCATTACTTTTTTTTAAATCACATTTTATACAATTTTTGGGGGTAAGTAAAGCAAATTTGTAATTTTGATGGGTTTCTTTCACGTTATGCCATTCGCCGTATGGGATAAATATTTTTATATTTTAATATTTCAGGCATTTTGGGACTCAGTGATGCCCATGATCATTATAAGGGGGGTGATTTAATTTTTTTTTTTTTTAAAAGAAGGCTACAATATGCAACATTCTGATTTATTTATTTATTTGTAAGTAAGCTTCATTTGCCATTATCCTATGGAGCCCTGCCACCTGCAGGCCTCCACAGGAACTGCAGCTCTGATACGATGAGTTTCTTCAGAGAGACACGGCGCATCAGAGAGAATGTCCACATGTTTTGCGGCCCCATTTGGATGAATCTGAAAAAAATCGAAAAAAATCGAGAACGGGGCCCCCAAAGTGAAGAAGTGCGCACCGCACAAGCGCAGCCCGCTCTCCATTCACTTCTATGGGGCCGCCGCAAATAGCCGAGTGCTGGCTCGGCTATCTTCGTCGGCTCCATAGAAATGAATGGGAGCGGTGGCCGTGCATGTGCAGTGCGCTCCCATTCATTTCTATGGAGCCGACGGAGATAGCCGAGCCAGCACTCGGCTATTTGCGGCGGCCCCATAGAAGTGAATAGAGAGCGGGCCGCGCTTGCGCGGTGCGCACTTCTTCACTTTGGGGACCCCATTCTCGATATAGGTGCGGGTCCCAGCGGCAGGACCCGCACCTATAGGACAATGGGGGCATATCCTAGCGATATGCCCCCATTGTCCAAGATGAGAATACCCCATTAAGCAGTGAGGATAATTATGAATGGCGCCGTAGAAGATAAGTGCTGTCCCTTGCTGCACCCTCTTTTTTAGGAAAGTGGCAAGCCCAGGAGAGTAGCTACGCTTAAAGGGGCTGTCCCACGAAAAATATTCTACAGTTTTCAAAAACCAGCACCTGGATCTGAATACTTTTGTAATTGCATGTTATTAAAAATTTAGCATAACCACTGAGCTATTCTATAAAATGTATCTGTATAGCGCCACCTGCTGTTTGTTCTGTTTCTTATTTCTTTGTCCTGCTCACTGAGATGGCCGCACATGCTCAGTTTCATCCTTCAGCTGCCTCCTGAGCAGTGATAGGGAGAGCTGAGACACGCCCCCCTGAGCTGTGATAGGGAGAGCTGAGACGCGCCCCCCTGAGCTGTGATAGGGAGAGCTGAGACACGCCTCCTGAGCTGTGATAGGGAGAGCTGAGACACGCCTCCTGAGCTGTGATAGGGAGAGCTGAGACACGCCTCCTGAGCTGTGATAGGGAGAGCTGAGACACGCGTCCTGAGCTGTGATAGGGAGCGCTGAGACACTTCCCCTGAGCTGTGATAGGGAGAGCTGAGACACACCTCCTGAGCTGTGATAGGGAGAGCTGAGACAAACCCCCTGAGCTGTGATAGGGAGAGCTGAGACACGCCTCCTGAGCTGTGATAGGGAGAGCTGAGACACGCCTCCTGAGCTGTGATAGGGAGAGCTGAGACACACCCCCTGAGCTGTGATAGGGAGAGCTGAGACACGCCTCCTGAGCTGTGATAGGGAGAGCTGAGACACGCCTCCTGAGCTGTGATAGGGAGAGCTGAGACACACCTCCTGAGCTGTGATAGGGAGAGCTGAGACACACCTCCTGAGCTGTGATAGGGAGAGCTGAGACACACCTCCTGAGCTGTGATAGGGAGAGCTGAGACACACCTCCTGAGCTGTGATAGGGAGAGCTGAGACACACCTCCTGAGCTGTGATAGGGACAGCATGGACACCCCCCCCCCCTTTCCCGAGCTACAGCAGAAAAGACACTCCCCTTGAGCTGTCAGCTTGATATAAATCTAGCAGAGCAATGAATGTGGAGATTTCTGGATCCATGTGAGGTACAGGGCTGGTTCTAGCTTTGTTAGAAAGTTATTGGCATCTGCTATATGATGCCTCATTTTCATTTTTTTTACATTAGTCATTAGATAACACCTTTAAGCAAATATTTTTGCACAAGCGCCGTTGAAAAAGTTGCAAACCTGCAGTTTAAAATACGCCAATTTTGTTGCGTGAACAATGTAAGGGGGTTATCTGGGAATAGATATTGATGACCTAACCTCAGGACAGGTCATCCATATCATATCTGCAGGGGTCCACAAAATGGGGCCCTGCAATTAAAGTGGTTACCCAAGACACCACCGCTTCTCCCCAGTAACGGATAAAAATATTCGGTGTCCGGGGGGATGGGGTTTGGGTGTCAGCCAATGGCAGGCGGCAACTAGCCTCCCTAGTGTTGCAGGTGACGCTAGGGAGGCTCGTCCCTGCCTGCCATTGGCTGCTCCCCCCGACACCAGATGTTTTCATCTGCGCACGGGGAGAAGCAGGAGCGGCACAGGGAGCCGGGTAAGTATATTTACTATAATTAATACCAGAAGTTATAGCTCAAATCTATGCCAGCTCACAGGAGGCGTGGGCTCGATTTTCTGAAGCAAGGACTGACATAGTTCTCAAATTTATGACGAGGTGGAAGTCTCAATAAATTCACTGCATTTCACTCTAACAGGCTTTAGACCAGGGGTCCACAACGTTTTCTGGTTGGGGACCACATTGCTAGAATGAACCAATGACGAGGGCCGAAAATAAAATTTAAAGGGTATTAACAACTGACATACTGTATTTATGGCATATTGAACACAGTATATATACCATTAATGTCTAGTTACACTTCCAGGACTCACATCTAATGGGAAAAGCACATGAAAAATACATGTGAGCAGCCATAAGACATACATGTCTGTTACCAGGTTGCGCACCCTTGCTTCTTAGGGCTCGTTCACATCACCGTTAGGGCTTCCGTTCTCCTGCTCCGTTATAGGAGCAGGAGAACGGAAAGGACGGATTCGGGGCATAACTGAGCCCAACGGAGCCTAAGGGACCCCATAGACTATAATGGGGTCCGTTAGGTTTCCGCTCAAAAGATGATTTTTGAAGCGGAGACAAAAGTCCTGCATGCACAACTTTTGTCTCCGCTTCAAAAATCATCTTTTGAGCGGAAACCTAACGGACCCCATTATAGTCTATGGGGTCCCTTAGGCTCCGTTGGACTCAGTTATGCCCCGAATCCGTCCTTTCCGTTCTCCTGCTCCTATAACGGAGCAGGAGAACGGAAGCCCTAACGGTGATGTGAACGAGCCCTTAGACTGACTGATGTTCGGTCAGTTTTTCTCTAATGCTCATTCATACGAATGCTCATTAGCGATAATCTGCCTGTGTAAAGGTGCCACCGATTAACCAATGAAGGAAACGCTCATTAGTCAGGTAATAGGACCGTTGGTGCAGTCACTAGAGATGAGCGAACATGCTCGTACCGAGCTCAAAAAGCTCGGGTCCCCTGCGGGCAGCCAGACACACCCAGACGGATACCTCATGACCTCAATGCATTTCAAGGGGGACGGATCCGTTTGGTGTGACACCACATTGACTCATTTATTACTCTAAGGCTTCATTCACATAACCGTATGTGTTTTGCGGTCCGCAAATTGCGGATCCACAAAAAAAAAAAAAAACGGATGACGTTCCGTATGGCATCCGTGTTTCCGTTTTTTTTGCGGATCCATTTTAACAATGCCTATCCTTGTCAGCAAAACGGACAAGAATAGGACATGTTCTATCTTTTTTGCAGAACGGAAATACGGACATACGGAAACGGAGTAACTTCCGTTTTTTTTGCGGACCCATTGAAATGAATGGTTCCGCATACGGTCCGCAAAAAAAAAAAAAACGGAACGGACACGGAAACAAAATACGGTCGTGTGAATGAAGCCTTATAGAGGATATCTCATCACTAGAGATGAGCGAGCATGCTCGAGTGCCATTTTTGCGTACGCATTTTAAAATTCCTACGCTATTCATACGCATATTTTAATCTATACGCAAATGCGTACGAATTGCGTATGAATAGCGTACAAATTGAATTTGTACGCTATTCATACAGATTTGCGTATAGATTAAAATATGCGTATGAATAGCGTAGGAATTTTAAAATGCGTACGCAAATACGCAAAAATGGCACTCATCTCTAGTCATCACTATCAGATTGCCAGGGGTCCGACTCCTGGCACTTTTGCCGATCAGTTGTTTTAAAGACCACATCAGCCTCTTCCTAGTCCAGCGACATCATGTTCATCAGTCACATGGCCAAGTGCAATACCAAGAGGCCGCGTCCCTCACTACAGCACCACAGACGTATCATACAGTTAATTGGCACAGTGCCAGGTGACGGACCTCCACCGATCTGATATTGATGATAAAATCATCAATATTAAACACCTGGAAAACCCCTTTAATCATGCATGTAGAGCTGCAGCAAACGATTAATCCAGTACTTTAATAAGAAATAATTAAAAGAATGTTTACCTTTATAAAAAGTCATCAGGCCCCTGTGCCATCAGCTTGCCCCCAACTCCCCCTCTTAGCCATGTCCCCAGCGAAACAAAATACTTAGCTCTCCTGTAGGGGGCGCCACTCCACTCCTCCGCACCAGTTCATATAGCACGCATACATGCACTATGCCCTTGCAATGTGTCAGGGCTGAATGTGCAGCGCGCGGGCCGGCGGGTGACTACAGAGCGGCGAGTAATAGCAAGCGCTTCACTTCCGCTCCGTGGTCACATGACAAGAAATTTGCATCAAGGATTTGTGTGTGTCAAATTACCTTGTTACATCAAGTAATCGTCAGCATACTTTCCAGCTAGGAGTATTGTTAGGCCACTTTCACACAAGCGACAGCATGGTTCCGGCGGGTGAAGGGTCCCTCCAGATCCATGCTGCCGCAGGTGCACGTGTGGGGCCGGAACCAGGCTCCGGTCCCACACCATACACTATTTTGAGGAGGAGGGGCTTAAACTTACCTGTCCCTGCAGCTCCCGAGGGCAGCGCGCACAATGGGAAGATTCCCCACAGCGCCCCCTGCTGGAGGGAGCTGCAAGGACAGGTAAGTGACCAATCAGTCATGAACTCCATTGAAAGTCAATGGAGGACGGATCCGTTTACTATTGTGTCACACCAAACGGATCCGTCCCCATTGACTTGCATTGGGGGTCAATCCGGATCCGTCTCGGTGTGGATGCCCAGACCGGAGAGCAAACCGCAGCTTTTCGGTCTGGAGACTGAAGAGAACTGAACGCATTTAGGAGCATTCCGTTCTCTTCAGTTCAGTTTTGTCCTCATTGACAATGAATGGGGGCAAAACTGAAGCGTTTTATTCCGGTATTGAGCCCCTATGACGGAACTCAATACCGGAATATATAAACGCTAGTGTGAAAGTAGCCTTAGTGGGAACGCTGCTAGAATTTATGTTCCTTTTAAAATCTGCAAGCGAACAACTTCAGCAATGAAGAGTTTTTAAAAAAAATTTTATTGTTTCAAATCAGAACAAATTTACAAAAGTGTAAAACTTATTAAAAAAAACAAACAAACAAACACACCATTCCACAGAACTTCTGCACATCTCCAATAGGACATGAAATGTTAAAACAGACAATACCTGGGACAGAAATCATGAAACTAAATTTGATAAAACTCGGCCGACATCTAAAACACAAGGCAGACAATACAGAAACGAAACCCCTGTACAACTATCTGAGAACTAACGAAACTGTCTGGAAGACGAAATAAGGAGAACTTTTACTAGTCCGTCTAAGCTACTGATATTGAGCCTTTATGAAACTACAACCCCAAGCATGTCCTAACAGCTGCAGCCTGCAGTCTTACAACAGCTGGAGAACCACAAGTTCAAGATCACCAGTTTCATAATGTGCTTGCCATACTCGAACTTAGTTTTCCAGTTGCTGTGAGGCTACATCTCCCATCATGCAGTTAAGGCCTTCTGAGGAGTTGTACTTTAAGATCTAGAACAGGGATCAGCAACCTCCGGCACTCCAGCTGCTGTGAAACTACAACTCCCAGCATGCACACTTACTGAGCTATTCTTCTAACTCCCCTTGAAGTGAAGTATTCTGGGAGTTGTAGTTTCGGAACAGCTGGGGTGCCGGAGGCTGCTGATCCCGGATCTAGAACCAGATCAGCACAAGTGTACAGTTAGGCCCCATTCAGACGGTCGTATGGCTGCTGTTCCCGCGTTGAACCACAAACACTGGGTCTGCAAAGCACAAGCACGGGGTCGCGTGAACTCTGTGCTATGGTACTGACCCATCGACTACAATGTGACCGCGATCCGCAACATACGGCAAAAGGAAGGACACGTCCTATATTTTACAGTGTGGATGCACGGACCTGGGAGTCCACAGAAGAGCTTCGAGCTTCAGCACCGCAATGTTGAATTGGTCAATGGGTCTGCACCGCAGCACGGAGTTCACGTGGCCCATGCCCGGGTTCTGCAGTCCCGCTGTTTGTGGTCCACCATACGGTCGTCTGAATGGGGCCCTAGTCTGTGGGCTGCAGCTCTAAGACTGTGGCGGTGAACAAAGTTAAGCCATTTTTTAACCTCTTCCCAATAAGACGGGACCACTTTATAACTAGTAATATGACACTTCCTAGCAATGCAACCAGATTCGTAACACCAACCTACACATTAAAACCAAACTGGAAGATCACACGGGGACATCTGAAATTCATCACTTCCGGATACTTGCACCTAATATCTCTGATCCTACAGTCAGGACGGCCTGGAACGATCATCTGCAGCACAAACCCTAAGACTCGGGTCATCACTGATCCGTACACTCTTATATACAGTTCTGTCTCCTAGATGAAAGAAATAACAGATATCACAGTTGTCTTGGAAGACGACCCTTGTCTGATTGAGGTAGATCACATCTCTAAAAACATTAAACAAATGACCTATTAGGCTTGAAGGACTGCAAACTTAATTTAAAGGTCTTATCACAAAAGGCCGATCCCTTGGACTGTGGCTGCAGGGTGCCAACATAATTTAAAGGGGTTGTAGGAGGTTAGAAGACTGGATCTGCTATATTTTATTCTAGAAACAGCGCCACCATTATCAGAGGGTTATGACCAGCATTACAGCTCTAGTACATTTAGCAGCAATTCCAGAGACAACCAGAGCAAGGGAGATGCTCTTAAAGAAGTATTCGCATCTTAGACAATGGGTGCATATTGTCTTATAGGTGCAGGTCCCACTGCTGGGACAAGCACCTATATTGAGATCGGAGGGAGGGGAGTGTTGCACCTGGAGGACCCCAGGTTTCCTGGGGTCCAGCCACCACCAGGCGCAGCTCCCATAGAAGTGAAATTGAACGCACCGCGCATGCGCAGCCTCCGCTCCCATCCATTTCTATGTAGCCAGCGCTCGGCTATTTTCGCCGGCCCCATAGAAATGAATGGAGGGCGGCTGCACATGTGCAGTGTGCCCTCCTTTACCTTGGGGGGCTCTGTTCTCGATATAGGTGCGGGTCCCACCGCTATAAGACAATGGGGGCATATCCTAGCGATATGCTCCCATCGTCTAAGATGAGAATAACCCTTTAAATCCCCTTTAAGTTGGCTCTGATATATAAACTCAATACAGCAGTAATTCTTTCCAACCTATGGCTCTGTAGCTGTTGCGACACTACAACTCAGCAGGACTGAATGCAGCTGGGTGCTGTAGTTTTGCGATAGTATAAAAGCTACAAGCTAGAAACAATGCAGCCTGCGGCACCAGTATTACCATAGTTCTAGCACTATGCAGAGAAGTCACCCCTTTAAAGGGAATCTGTCACCACGACAGTGGCCAGCACACATGTAGTACAGCAGATAAAGAGTCCGGATCACTTTTTTTTTTAAATTTCCCTATTGCCCTCAGTCACCCAAAGCTGCGCTGAAAAAACTACCTGGACTGATGTGCTAATATAGTGGGGTGGACTCATGTACGCATGCACAGTAGTCCTGGCGATGTATTCCAATGCCTTAAAGGGGTATTTCGGTTGTTTGAAGTTTCCCCATATGCACAGGGTATGGGGTAACCATTGGCTTGTCACGGGACCTACTGTTGGGAACCCCGACAATCACGAGAACCCCATAGCCAATGCAGCTCCCCTGAAACGAATGGAGCAACAGGCTGGGCACACGTGCGGCCGCTCCATTCATGTTTATGGGAGATGGCAAAGTACGGAGCTGCACCATCTCTGGAACTCCCACAGAAATAAATGGAGAGGCCGTTCCATTCAGGCAACTGCAGGAAGTATGGGCCCCTGTTTTCTTGATCAGTGAGGGTCCCAGAAGTAGGACCCCCACCGATCTAATACTTATCCCCTAGCCTGTGAATAGGAAATAACTTTAAACAACTGGAATACCCCTTTAAATCCTGACAACAGGGAAAATGAGGAGCCGTAGAAAAATAAGTCTGAGATCTGAACTCCTTGTTTGCAGATAACATTCCAAGACTACGGTGTCAGATTCCTTTTAAAAGTAAAATTAACACTTTAAGAAGTGTAAAAGTCATCAGTGCAATTGTAAGTGATGAACAAAATGTCCCGCATGGTAAAACAGTCATAAAAACACCATAAGATGCATAGATTCTCACATAGGCACTAAAGGAACACATATAAAAAGAGCTATGGCGGGATGGAGAGGATACACAGAGGTAGAATACACAGAGCAGCAAGTCTGGAGAGACAGGACAAAGGCGGAGAACGAGGGGTAGGACAAAAGAGGATGACGTACTACATTGATAATTTAACACCCCGGAACAGATAATGGGGCGCTAGGAAGAGCATGATTGGCTATAGATCCTGGACCGCATAGTCATTGGGAAGCTCTACCGTCCCCTCTCGTAGCCGGGGAAGAGCTGGCCGAGAAGGGTCTGCAGGGGCTTGTTCACACGCATGTTGTAGTTCTTGCCCAGGTCGTGCCTGCAGGCCGGACAGCTGTAGACGGAGGCTTTGAAGGAGCGGTCGAGGCAGCTCTTGCAGATGTTGTGCAGACACTCGGTGGTGATGGGCTCGTACACCACCTCCTGGCAGCAGATACACAGGAAGGTCTCCTCCACCTTGCTGATGAACTTCGGCCCCTCCTTCAGGTAGGACATCACTTCATTCCAGAGTTTTGTGTTCGGCTCATCCTTCTTGATCAGCTCTTTTTGCTCTGGGGTCAGTTTGTAGAGTTCTACTTTCGTTTTCTTCGGGGTCCCAGTAGAGGGCGTCAGAGCTTTGGCGTTCTCAGAGTTCCTCTTTCTCTTGCCTTTGCTTGGCGTCTCCTCAACGCCATTACCGCCAGCGTTTTCCTTCTCTCTCTCCTTGTTGGCGATGGACTCTAGGTAACCCTCAGGGTATTGCATGGTGAGGCCTAGTTTCTTCATGCGCTCTTTGCCCTCCTTGGTCCATGGCGCCGGCTCGTCATCATCTCTCTTTAGCAGATAGCGCCAAACAAGGAAGCCGGATTTGCCCTTTTCAGGCCAGTACTTCACCACCTTGTAGATGCCGTCGTACCGGTTACCGTCCTCTGGGGCGTATTTGCTGTGTTTCCGCCCCTTGGCATTGCGCACAACACGCACAGGTTTACCCGCTTTCCAGTCCTTGGCGACTGCTCCTTGCTTATCATTGATGGGGGCATTGCAGTTGAGGGCCAGGGCTCGGTTCATGTTGGTGAGCTTCTGGTCACATGACTGCTCCGCCGTCCGCTTGTTGCCCGAGAGGTCACGACCTCCGCTTCCAGTGTAGGTAAACTCAGTCCCATTATCGGCATCATCCTCATAGCCTCCCGCCAGCACCAGAGAATAGGCACCATCGTGGCTTCTTCCGTGGATGCCAGCCACATGAGGCCGGTGCACCCCCGCCTCACTGACCTGCACTCTGAACTTCCACAAGGTGCCAACGGGTACGCCAGGTATCGGGCCATAGTGATTGGACGGAACAATTGTGCACTCTCTGGAGCGCCCGACACATGCCATGCCTTTACCCCAGTCTCTCTGGCAGTTGGAGTTAGCAGATGCCATCTTGGCTTTCTTTTTGCTCTCCTTTAGTTTCTCACCGGCCAGCACCACCTCGCTGGCATCATTCCTACACTCAGGGCAGTACCAGTCTTCATCATCTTGGGGCAGGGAAGTAAGAGGAGGGTCAAGACAGTACATATGGAAGGCCATGTCGCACTCGTCACACAGCAGCTGCTTCCCGGGGTCCTGTTTGCCCCCACAGACATGGCAGGCACACATGCGACACTTTGCCCTGGGGTTATCCTTGCAATGCTTACATTCGGGACCATTCTGACGTTTCGGGGGCGGCTCTTTAGACTGGGCGGAGCTGCCAGGCTCCTCAATCTTATAAATTTCATCCACAAATCTGATCCTGCAGTCATCCAGCGAGTCTCCCGCCTGCCCCAGTAAGACTTTAGCGTACAGTTCTTTGATGGTCCTGGTGTCCCTCTTGCGGAGGATCTCAGCATCATACCAGTAACCCTTCTCCTTGGGGTCATCCGGGTTGTAGTTGAGCATGACCACTAGTCCAGCACTCAAGTCCTCCCAGGACAGCTTGGTCCTGGCCCTGGGTCTGACATCGTTACCGGTCAGCTGCACCACCCCCTGCTCAGGGTAGTCCTCATACTTAATGTGGTAGATGACGTCATCAGCGGGGGTTCCCTGGGTCACACTGACCACCTCAGCCTCGAACCAGGCGCCCATGTGCAGGTCCCGGGCGTCCACCAGCTCCTTCACCTGGTACAGGCCGCGGGCGGGAGGCTCCGCGGACGGCTGCTGCTCCTCCTCCTCCGGCCGCAGCTCGTCGGGCTCTGTCTCGGACATGGGGGCGTCGTCGGTGTCCTCCGCGGTGACCGGAGAAGGCCCCGGGGGAGGCGGGAGCTGGCGGACCAGCAGCTGCACGATGTCATTGAGGCCAACGCTGTAATCAAAGAGTGTGTGTCCGTCCTCCATCTGCTTCCCCCGGTAGAAGAGCCGCTGGCGGTCCTGCTCCACCCCAAACACCTCATGGATGCGCTCCCGCAGCTCCTCCACCTTGGTCAGCTTAGACAGGGAGTCAATGCGGTGAGTCTCCCGACCGTCCATGGTGCGCACCTGGATCCACATGATGGCAGCTGCTCTGAGGTGAAGTGATAGTGCTGTGCTGGTGACCCGATTTCTGTGTCGGGTATCTCTTACTGCGACCCGGATTCTCTTTAGGCTGCTCGGCTGTGGCCCGGGTTCTCTCGGACTGTTCCCCGGCGTGACAGGGCGCTGCACAGACACAGGCGAAGTGCGTGCAGAACTCCCGCGCTCCTCAGTTGGCGCGGTTTATAGTTTGGCGGGAAACTGACCCGTTCGCCGATGATTGGCTGTAGGAGAGACAGCGGGGCGGGGTTATGGAAGATAGCCCGCCCTTACAAAGTCCATTCACACACAGTAGCTCCATTTCCGCCTTGCGTTCTCCGAAATTCCCGAATTCTTAACCCCTTATGGACCAGAGCACTTGTTGTTACGCCAATGTTGCTGTATTTTATGAGAGATGAGTTTTTTTGCAGTGTTCTGAGGAACGTGTAACTTAATGTTAGTTTTAACGCAGAAAAAAACGTCAACACCTGCGTCTTCTGAAGTAAACTGAACTTCATATACAGAGCAGGCATGGTATGCACAGGATAATACTTGTCAGGCCTCAGTCATTGAAACTGTTACCTATAGCAACCAACCAGATCTCAGCTCTCACAGCAGCCAACCAGAGCTCAGCTTTCACAGCAGCCAATCAGAGCTCAGCTTTCATTTGACCTCAGCCGTGTAAGAATTAAATAAAGCCTAATAATGCTTATCAGGCCTCAGTCATCTAAACTGTTGCCCGTAGCAACCAACCAGAACTTAGCTTTCACAACAGCCAACCAGAGCTTAGCTTTTGCAGCAGCCAATCAGAGCTCAGTTTTCATTTTACCTCAGCCGTGTAAGAATTAAATGAAGCCTAATAATGCTTATCAGGCCTCAGTCATCTAAACTGTTGCCCATAGCAACCAACCAGAACTTAGCTTTCACAGCAGCCAATCAGAGCTCAGCTTTCGGGCTCATGCACATGACCATAAATATGGATGACGTCCGTGTGCATTTCGTATTTTGTGGAATGGAACAGCTGACCCCTAATAGAACAGTCCTATCCTTGTCCATGATGCAGACAATAATAGAACATGTGTTTTTTTTTTTTTTTGCGAAACGGACATACGGAAACAGAATGCACGCACACACACGGAGTAACTTCGTTTTTTTATGCGGACCCATTGAAATGAATGGTTCCGCATACGGTCTGCAAAAAAAAAAAAAAACAGACACGGAAAGAAAATACGTTTGTGTGCAAGAGCCCTTCACAGAAGCCAACCTGGCATAAGCTTTCACAGCAGCCAACTAGAGATAAGCTTTCACAGCAGCCAACAAGAGCTCAACTTTCACAGCAGCCAATCAGAGGTCAGGTTTCATTTTACCTCAGCAGTGTAAGAAATGAATGAGGCCTATGGTCTCCTTCACTGCCAGTGGAGTAGTTCTTGTTCTGGAGGCCAGTAGTGTGTGTGGGTCTAGCGTCGGGCTGACCCACCTGAGGATCCTCCAGTGGGGCCAGGCTCAGATGCCATAGTGGGCCCCAAAGGTTTTAAAAAAAAAAAACATTTGGAACCAATAACTTGTCACTAATAATGCTTATCAGGCCTCAGTCATCTAAATTGTTGCCCATAGCAACCAACCATATCTCAGCGTTCACAGAAGCCGATCAGAGCTCGGCTTTCACAGCAGCCAACCATAGTTCCGCTTACATTTTACCTCAGCAGTGTAAGGGCTTATTCACACGACCGTATGTATTTTGCGTTCCGCAAAAACGGATCTGCAAAAAATACGGATGACGTCCATGTGCATTCCGTATTTTGTGGAACGGAACAGCGGGCTCCTAATAGAACAGTACTATCCTTGTCCGTGATGCAGACAATAATAGGACAAGACTCATAATCTTGCGGAATGGAAATACAGAAACGGAATGCACACGGAGTACCTTCCTTGTTTTTTGCGGACCCATTGAAATGAATGGTAAAAAACGGAACGGATACGGAAAGAAAAATATGGCCGTGTGAATGAGCCCTAAGACATGAATGTGTCCTTCAGTGGGCCCAGGCTCTGATGCCATAGTGGGCCCCATTTGGAGCCAATAACTTGCCACTAATAACGCTTATAAGGCCTAAGTCATCTAAACTGTTGCCCATAGCAACCAACCATATCTTATCTTTCACAGCAGCCAATCTGAGCTCAGCTTTCATTTTACCTGTATACACCATGTTCCAAATTATTATCCAAATTGGATTTAAGTGTCATAAAGATTACATTTTTTGTTTTTCAATGAAACTCATTGATGGTATTGTGTCTCAGGGCTCTTTGGATCACTGAAATCGATCTCAAATACCTGTGATAATTAGTTTGCCAGGTGAGCCCAATTAAAGGAAAACTGGATGTTCCACAATAGTAAGCAGGCCACTGTTTTCAAGTAAAATGGGAAAGAAAAAGGATCTCTCTTCTGCCAAAAAGCATCAAATAGTGCAATGCCTTGGACAAGGGATGAAAACATTAGATATTTCACAAAAACTTAAGTGTGATCATCGTACTGTGAAGAGATTTGTGGCTGATTCAGAGCACAGACGTGTTTGTGCTTAGAAAGGCAGAATGAGGAAGGTTTCTGCCAGGCAAGTTCATCAGATTAAGAGAGCAGCTGCTAAAAAGCCATTACAAACCAGCAAACAGATATTTGAAGCTGCTGGTGCCTCTCGAACCTCAAGGTGTAGGATCCTTCAAAGGCTTGCTGTGGTGCATAAACCTACTATTCGGCCACCCCTAACCAATGCTCACAAGCAGAAACTGTTGCAGTGGGCCCAGACATACATGAAGACTAATTTTCAAACAGTCTTGTTTACTTATGAGTGTCGTGCAACCCTGGATGGTCCAGATGGATGGAGTAGTGGATGGTTGGTGGATGGCCACCATGTCCCAACAAGGCTGCGACGTCAGCACGGAGGTGGAGGAGTCATGTTTTGGGCCAGAATCATGGGGAGAGAGCTGGTAGGCCCCTTTAGGGTTCCTGAAGGTGTGAAAATGACCTCTACAAAGTATATAGAGTTTCTGACAGACAACTTTCTTCCATGGTACAAAAAGCAGAAACGTGCCTTCAGGAGCAAAATCATCTTCATGCTGACAATGCTCCATCTCATGCTGCAAAGAATACCTTTGTGTCATTGGCTTCTATGGGCAGGAGATAAACTCATGGTGTGGCCACCATCTTCCCATGACCGCAACCCTATAGAGAACCTTTGGAGTATCATCAAGCAAAAGATCTATGAGGGTGGGAGGCAGTTCACATCAAAACAGCAGCTCTGGGAGGCTATTCTGACATCATGCAAAGAAACTCTCCAAAAACTCACAAGTTCAATGGATGCAAGAATTGTGAAGGTGATATCAAAGAAGGGTTCCTATGTTAACATGTAACTTGTCCTGTTAGGATGTTTTGGATTTAAATAACTTTTTATTACAGTGAATGTGAATATTTCACCCCCTAATGCTGCAAATTCCACAAATGAGCATTTTCAGTTCTTAAAAACAGTTCTTAAAAACATATAAAATGTTTAGAAACTCTACTGTGCATAATAATTTGGAACAGTGCATTTTGAGTTTTTTTAATTTTTAAAGAATATACTGTTATCATTGTTCAATAAAATTCGATGTATGGTCTCCTTCCCTGCCAGTAGAATAGTTCTTGTTCTGGAGGACAGTAGTGTTGTGTGTGGGTCTGGCATTGGGCTGAACCACCTGAGGATCCTACAGTGGGCCCAAGTTCTGATGCCATAGTGGGCCCCAAAAGTCCAGAAAAAAAACATTTGGAACCAATGACTTGCCACGAATAATGCTTATCAGGCCTCAGTCATCTAAACTGTTCCCCATAGCAACCAACCATATCTCAGCTTTCTCAGAAGCCAATCAGAGCTCAGTTTTCACAGCAGCCAACAAGAGCTCAGCTTTCATTTTACCTCAGCAGTGTAAGACAGGAATGAGGCCTATGGTCTCCTTCCCTGCCAGTGGAGTGGTTCTCTTTCTGGAGGACAGTAGTGTTGTGTGTGGGTCTGGTGTCGGGCTGACCCACCCGAGTGAACCCACCAGTGGGCTCAGGCTCTGGTACTATAGTGGGCCCTAAAGGTCCAGAAGAAAAAAAAACATTTGGAGCCAATAACTTGCCGCTAGGTCTATTTCTTTGAATCAAAATCTTCTTTGAACTAGACTGTTGATGATATAGGGTTTGGGCACCTAAAATTATTTCCTTGATGGCCCAAGGAACCCCAGTTCAATATTTTGTGTGTGTCCACCATATTGTGAGAGTGGACGCCCATTCAAAAGAACACGACTGGTCAGTTTCCAGATCTAATTGTTCTAATAAAAACGTTATATACAGTTTGGTGTATAAGGCCCCTTTCACACAAGCGTGACGGATTAGGTATGGATACGTTCAGGAAAACCCGCACCATTTTGCAAGCAAGTTCAGTCAGTTTTGTCTGTGATTGCGTTCAGTTGTACAGTTTTTTCTGTGCGGGTGCAATGCTTTTTGATGCGTTTTTCACGCACGTGATAAAAAACTGAAGGTTTACAAACAACATCTCCTAGCAACCTTCAGAGAAATACGCATTGCATCCGCACTTACTTCAGGATACAATGTGTTTTTCACTGAAGCCCCATTTACTTCTATGGGACCAGGGCTGCGTGAAAAATGCAGAATATAGAACATGCTGCGTTTTTCATGCAACGCAGAACTGACGCGTGAAAAAAAAAACGCTCATGTACACAGACCCATTGAAATGAATGGGTCAGGATTCAGTGCGGGTGCTATGCGTTCACGTCACGCATTGCACCCGCGTGGAAAACTCGCTCGTGTGAAAGGGGCCTAAGTGGCATAATACAGGAACCAGGTGTTCGGACATCCAGGAGAAGACTGAGGATGAGAGAAGCTGGAAGTAGTCGACACAAACTGATCCTAGAGGGCGCTCACATTGCTGAGTGCTGAAATCCCTTCACCTGAAGCCATACCAAGTGTCAGGAGCGTGCGGCCTATTGCTACTGAGGGAAGGGGGGGGCCCAAGCTGAACTCTTGCACCAGGGCCTGTGAGCACCAGGGCCTGTGAGCCTTTAGCTACACCCCTGGGGCAAAGTTTATGCTAACCACATCAATTTTTGGCCCAGGAGCCTGCAAATTTTCCGGTACTGTATGAAAGTCAGGGACAGTCCTGCCAAATTCGGGATAGTTGAAAAGTATGCTACTGGATGTGATCGCGGACGGACATTCTGCACAATGGGCTTTCAACTGCTAAAAAGATAAGGAAGAAGTGACTTTAATAGGAAGCTACATGTTTTTGAAAGCTAGGAGGAGACACAACCCCAGTGCACCAGAACGACCACCGAGCCTCTGGCCTTAGGACTCATGCACACAAACGTATTTTTTTTACGTGTCTATTCTGGGTTTTTTTTGCGGACCGTATGCAAAACCATTCATTTCTACGGTTTCCCCAAAATCAACGGAAGGTACTCCGTGTGCATTCCGTTTCCATATGTCCTATTATTGTCCGCATTATGGACAAGGATAGGACTGTTCTATTAGGGGCCAGCTGTTCCGTTCCACAAAATATGGAATGCACACGGACGTCATCAGTATTTTTTGCGGATCCGTTTTTTCATACGGTCGTGTGCATGAGCCCCTTATTCACATCAAATTCCATTTATAAGTAAAAGAAGAATCGACTTGAAGCTCATGAAAAATAAAACACATTTATTAATTCCAATTATACACATGACGTGGCTTATTACAGCGGTCTGCGAGATAAATTATTAGTATTGCATGAATTAGGCTAATGTCACTTTCTGTCCTCTTCCGTGTGTCTGTCCACTTGAGCTCTTCGGATTTTGGAATTTTTCATAGCTGGAAATACAAGTTTGAGAGAACTGTTATTAAACAAATGATTAAAGGGCATCTGTCAGCAGTTTTGTACCTATGACACTGGCTGACCTGTTACATGTGCACTTGGCAGCTGAAGGCATCTGTGTTGGTCCCATGTTCATATGTGCCTGCATTGCTGAGAAAAATGATGTTTTAATATATGCAAATGAGCCTCTAGGAGCAATGGGGGCGTTACCATTACACCTAGAGAAACTGCTCTCTTTGCAACTGCTGCGCCCTCTGCACTTTGATTGACAGGGCCAAGTGTGATCACATTTATACTGCCTGCACTGTCAATCAAGGCACAGGGGGTGTTTCAATTGTAGAGAAAGCAGAGCCTGTAGGTGTCATAGTAACGCCCCCGTTGCTCCTAGAGGCTCATTTGCATATATCAAAACATCATTTTTCTCAGCAATGTGGACACATATGAACATGGGACCAACACAGATGTCAGGCATTATGCATGTGCACTGACGCTCCATTCAGCCGTATGAGCACTTTGCACTCAGCTATTTCCAGCAGTCCCATAGACTTGAATTGAATACATGAATGTCTGTCGCTCCATTTCAACAGTTAAACACGGGCCCCCAGCAGTTGGACCCCCACCCATGAGACACTCCTGTGCATAGGGTATAGGTTATAATGGGACAAACACTATAAAAGACACTCCAGTGCAAATGTTTTTCACAGTGAAGGTGGATTTACACCGCACAAATATCAGGCTCGTTCCTGACAATCTGCCCGTGTAAATGTGCCGTCAACCAACCAATGAACAAGCAATGTGGTGGTCACCTCACTAGAGAAGACGAAGTACAGAATGATTTACGCACAGATAACACTGCCTTCCTGTGTGGAGCGGTCAGGCTGCAACCGGCCATTCATTCACAAAGGACTAAACACAGCCTAAACAATGAAAGCAAAAACTTCCCCGGGGGAAATAACATGGCTGCTGGGCTAAGAAAGCAAAAGTGAAATAGTCCAGGATGTAACTGTTAAAGGCTTTTTTCTATCTTACAGATGTGGCACATCCGCAGGATATGCTGTAAATGCCTGATATGTGGGGATCCCACCACTGTGACCCTCAATTAGCTGCAATACCAGGGCCCTGTGACCCCCCCTCCCCCCATGGCAAGTTTTACCCTTAAAATCAATATAGAGGTGCCTCAGGCGTATCCTGTGGCTCTGCCATAAATGTGTATGGGCCGTTTAACATGGGCAAAGACTGGGAACAGACCATTCATTCCTGATCATTGGCCACTTGTTTAACTGCGTTTACATGCAGCAATCATAATCTCTGTTTGGGGGATGAATGATTGCTACTGTGATCGTTCATCCCCATACAGATTCAATGTTTGTTGGCAGTATATCCATGTTCACACAGTGAGATGTGCTGCTGACAAACAATTTTACACGCTCAACTGACGAATGAGCGTTTGCTGAGCGATCGGTGGCGCATTTACCCAGGCCAGTTATCGGGAATGAGCCTTCATAGGATAACTGCCCTGATCCTCGCCCCATGTGAATACCTATTTAGCTAGCAGAATTATAGGTGGGTGCTGGACTGTTTCTTTAAAAGGGTTATCCAAGTTTATATCCAAATGCTATTAACCTCTATCTTAAAATTACTGTATTTTTTGGACTATAAGAGGCACTTTTTTTCCCCCCAAAAGTGAGGGAAAAGTGGCAGTACATCTTAGAGTCCGAATGCCAATGGCCACTGCCATTATGGAAGCAGTCATCAGCATGTGGGAGGCACGGGGAGCGGTCTTCTTCCGGGCTCCACTCAGCACTCTGTCCTGACTGCGTACAGCACTGTGCAACGTCAGGTCACAGTGCAGCGCAGGCTGGAAGAAAACCAGGGAGGGTGAGTAGATCTGAAGAGTGGCAGCGCTGTCCGGAGCAGGAGAGGTAAGTTTAGCTATTTTAATGTCTGATGGGGGTCTGATCTAAGGCTTATGAAGGCTGGGGGTCTGATCTGAGGCTGATGAAGGCTGGGGGGGGTCTGATCTGAGGTTGATGGAGACTGGGGGGGGTCTGATCTGAGGTTGATGGAGACTGGGGGGGGTCTGATCTGAGGCTGATGGAGGCTGGGGGGGGGTCTGATCTGAGGCTGAGCTTTGGGGATATGATTTCTGGGTCTGATCTGAGGTCTAATGAAGAATGGGGGTCTGATTTGGGAGTCTGATCTGAGGTCTGATGAAAAATATTTTTTATTATTTTCCTCCTCTAAATCCTGGGTGTGTCTCATAGTCCAGCAAAGTACCTTTTTCATCTCTTCTTTCTTTTTGTCTCCCTCTGTACCACTGCTAATCTGCGTTATTACAGGTGGGCTGCTGGGCAGCATCACGTAACCCATTTCTCTGTTTTCTGCCTGCAACTTCCAAAACCCCATGGCAATGCTCTATGTCTTTTACAACCCCTGCTCCACATCTCCACCAGTAAGTCTCCTTCCCCCTCTGGTAGCTGAAAATATAGTTCCCTACTCAGTCTCCTTCCCCCTCTGGCAATCTGATTTGGACTGAAAGCATTATATATATATATATATATATATATATATATATATATATATATATATATATATTAGTCATTTCTTACAGATGGTTGAAAAACCTCCAGTCTTCTGCACTTATAGAGGGTCTGGTAGTGGCAAGTGCTGCCAGAAGGTGCTTTTGGCCAACGCACATTTTCTTCTTTGATTCCATCTGGCAGTGAGACGGCTCCTCCTGATTGATCAAATATAAACAGATATTTTTATTAAAAAAAAAAAAAAAGCTAAAATAACATTTATGTGGTTCTTAAAGGGGTATTCCCATCTTAGACAATGGCGGCATATCGCTAAGATATGCCCCCATTGTCTTATAGGTGCGGGTCCCACCTCTGGAACCCGCACTTATATCGAGAACGGAGCACCAAAAGTGAAGGCGGGCGCACTGCGCATGCTATGCCGCCCTCCATTCATTTCTATGGGGCCCCAAAAATAGCCGAGCACTGGCTCGGCTATTTCTGTCAGCTACATAGAAATGAATGGGAGCGGTGGCCGCGCATGCGCTGTACACCCCCATTCATTTCTATGGGAGCAGCAGGGGAGCTGTGCCTGGTGGTGGCCGGACCCCGGGGGAAATCCTGGGTCCTCCAGGAGCAGCGCTCCCCGCTCAGTTCTCAATATAGTTGCGGGTCCCAGCATGGGACCCGCACCTATAAGACAATGGGGGCATATCCTAGAGATCTGCCCCCATTGTCTAAGATGGGACAACCCCTTTAATATGTAGACTATGAGATGCTTGTAGATGATGTGTTATGGACAGCTCAGAAGAGGTTAGTAGTTTAATTATAATTACTGCCCTATACTAGGTAACGCTGTGTATGGACGCATTGTATAGATCAGGGGTTCACAACCTTCCACCCGACGCTGATCTGCTGAGCAGCCAATTATCAGGACAAGGACAGGCTTGCAATGTTTTAGCCAGCATAGCTACAGGCTGAATACAGCCATTTTAGTGGTCACCAAAATTATCTTTTTGATCAGCCTGGACTAATGCTTTGGACTAAATTTGACCCAACTGGTCTATTTTCTCCCTAAAAGACATTAGTGTGCCTATTGAACTCTTTAGTCCTTATTACCATACCCAAGATGCCTTTAATCGTCAATGTATCGGCCTCTCTGAGCTTAAAGGGTCTGGTTTAGTTATGGAACAGACTTCACTTCTGGGGTCCTCTATTCAGGACGCTCATGCAATACTAAAGCAAGAGCTGGGACAACTCATGTCCATATGGCCTGTTAGGGAATAGAGATGTCATATAGGATCTTTCACCCCCCCCATGACCATGGAGAGCGGCACCCACTTTGGCAGACTCAAGCAACCCCCGTATTACATGGACATCATCTCAATATCCTCCATGGGATACCACGTTTAACCTGCAGCAGCCATGGCCAAGGAAATACCTGGTTGCCCATGTCTTCTGCCAGCAAAATCAGTGGTTTGCCGAGGGTGTCAGAGGGTATATTCCTGGCACCTGCATTTTAAAAGGAATGGTCTCTTCTGAAGTTTTAACAATGCTCTGTCAGCTATAAATTTTGCCTGCGCTGTGAGTGGTGTACCCCAAAACCTTCTGCGTCCCCTACATTTTCTAACTGAGCTCCATCTATAGATGAAGGGTGAGATAGCTTTTGGCGAGGTGGTTATACCAAGTTCTTGTAGTTGGTAAGAGCGGTCTCGACACGGGCATTCTGGCAGTGCTCCTGGAGGTCTTCTTGTGAGGAGGAAGTTAGGAACACTAGAGGTTGGGAAGACACCAATTCTCCTACAGACAAGCCAGTGAAATCATATGTAATGGAATTGCTTCCAGATAAGCTGTGGCAGGTCTGTAAAGACAATTGAAGGAAGACATGTTACCTGTGATGGCCGCAATACCGCTGTGATTATGTACCGACGCCTGCGGTTAAAGGAGTTCTTTTGTGTTTTGGTCATAAGACACAGATTACTGCATCACCTTCCTAGCATGGTCCCGAAACCTGATCTAGGGGACCATAACTGAAGCCAGCATTGCCCGTTCACATTCGGCATACATCCAAAGCCCTTTTTGTATAGTAATGACTTTTCCGATGACATACATTTACATGTTGGTGTATTAAGGGGTTAAACACTCCCTAGGATAAGCATTTGTGCAAGAAATTTTAACCACCTGACTGTTTTGCCCGAGTCCAGCTCGGGCAGTGTGAAAAGTAGCTAACTGGAGGAGGGGAAGGCTGCTTTAGATGGTGATATCTCCTCAATGGTAGTAGCTAGAAACATGCAACTGGTCTTGTCTGAAAGCTGACAGTCCAGGCTTTTCAGGAGCAAAATGACAAGCAACAGAGGAGAAATCGCTGTTCGAAATCAAGTCGGGAATAATCACGAGTAAAACCTGTTTTACTGTTCTTTCTCTGTCATTTTGGTATTGTCTGAAAGCTTGGAATGTCTGCTTTCAAACAAACAAGATCAGTTGCATGTTTCTAGCTTCTACCATTCAGGAGTTAGCTGCATCTAAAGCAGCCCTCCCCCCTCCAGTTAGCTACTTTTCCCCACTACTGGAGCTAGACTCTGGCAAAACAGTTAGGGGGTTAAAAGGGTTTTTCCAGGATTTTCACTCCAATGGGACTGAGCTGCACCTAGGCCATATGACCAATAATCAGGGGTGGATTGGCTATATACCCTTCAAGGAAATCTCCCAGTGTGCCAATGCCTAGGAGGGCCACCCCAGCCCCCCTCACAGCCGCCAGCCAGATTCATAATGATGTGATTCTCTCATATGCACCCGGTCAGCAGCCGCAGGTGTCCTCCTGAATTCAACTATATCAGTGTCCTCCGGACAGCGATACAGTTGAATACTCTGGCACTGGTGGCAGTTGGGCCAGTATATTGCCCTGCACTAATGTACTGCAGGCCCTGCCTACTTCTGTTGTCCCTGCCCACTTCTGTTGTTCCGCCTTCTGCCAATTTGTACCCTCCTACAACATGGGGCCACTTTTACCTTTTTTTTCCAGGGACACTTTTAGTTCCAAGTCCGCCCCTGCCAATAATCGTGGCGTCACTGGCCTAGGAAGAGACCCAAGAGCTTGCGGAACGCTGTGACTCCTCCGAACAGCTGATCAGCTAGGGTGCCAGCTCTCCGCTGACCTAATATTGATGAACTATCCGGTGGATAGGCCATCAATATGAAAAACCCAGAAAATTCCTTTAAATGCAAAGTGTCCCAAGAAGATGGTGTGGTGATCAATCGATCACTGAAGGGTCAGCTTCTCCACTTCTCAATCAGATGTTATTGCGAGAGGAAAGCTGAGGACACCCACATTCATTAGTATATGTTAAAGAAGAACTCCTGCAAAAATTTTTATTCTCTGACCTGTTAGAAAGGTACATGATATAATCTGTAGTGATTGTCATTTTCTTATCAGTGACTGTTTCTGTGAGAAAAAAACTCTCTTCTTATTGTAGCTGGGTCATGTGACCAACTCCCTGACCTCCAACTGACCCAGGACAGAAAGCCAGTAACTGCTCTATTCATTCCTATGGGAGCCTCACTTTCAGTCTCATAGGAATACATAGAGAATTAGACTTCCTGTCCACACATAAGTCTATGTGTGAGTTGGTGGGTCTAATTGCTGGTCACATGACACAGATAAGAAACTTCAGGATGATACAAGTCAAAAATTCAGACACTGGTAAGAAAATTACATTCACTACAGATTATATCATGTACATTTCTAGCAGTACATGGAATAAAATTTTTGTCGGGAGTTCTTCTTTAACCATGGACGGGCTGGGTCTGCCAGAGCAGCAATCTGTTCTGGCACACAGAAGGGGATCCTGGGCGAAGTACCCTCCATGATGGTGCTTATAAGCCCTAATAATGCATATGGACAGGGGCCGACATGGTGAGAAACACATTGGCTGTACTAGATATGGAATACTTGGAAATTCAAAGGAACACTTCAGCCAAAATTTCTACATGGTTGGAGCCTGAAGGGGCGGGGCATTACAATTCCAATCCCCACCCCCTTCAGGCCCTGCACAAGGCATACCACAGTTTTGCCTGATGATGTCCTACTAAACTAGTGCCCATGGGTGCACCCACTCGACAGCTCCCCCTAACTCCCTTTCAGGGGGTGTCTGAAGGTGTGCACTGTATGCTAATCAACGCACCAACTTTGCCGACTGCCGTGCAGTTATCATACTAACGCTTTTCATCGACATGCCTCGGGGTGCTAGGAACATGGTTCTTCTTGGACAATCAGCTTGGGATGAGGGGGGGTTGTGGTTTTGCATACTCTGAGTACTGCAATGCTGGAAGGAAGGTAGATATCAGAATTTCTGAAAGTTTTTGTTCCGAGGTCTGAAATTATCTAGATATATGCTAGCTGGTGCCCCAATATTCATGTGTCATATGCTGTGGATATCTCATGAAGGGATTAGTGGTTAATCACGTAAACAGCAATAAGTAGGAGTAATACAAAGAACCGCAGTGTACAGAGATGATCTTATGGACGCCAGATTAAAGTTAGAACTTAAAGGGGTTGGCCACCCTATGTATCAAAAATCCAAAATTCCCCCAGACAATAGCCAACACTATGAAGTATTTCTCAGGTGACATGTACTGGCTGTACGTCATTTATCTAACCTGTTCACCATGACACACTTCCCTGGAGGAGCTCCCTCAGACAGGCTGTGTGGGAGGAGCAGCTGCAAAGTGAAAGTAACAATCCCAGCATGCACTGCAGCAAGCATGTCTAGATGAGCAGTCACATGACCTCCCTGTCCACCTGTGTTCCCATAGAGACAAGAGCCCCTTAGATAATATCAATAACCCAGTTATCAGTGAGTCCCAACAGTAAAGGAGGGGGGGGGTGTTACCCTTTTCATAAATTTGCTGTGGGGCCCAGTCATTTCTAGTTGTGCCATTGGATGTAAGCCAAAAACAGAATGAGGGGGAGTTATCATTTCCCTTGTTCCTAAAAAGTGGTGTTAAAAAGTTGCAAACTATGGGACAGATTTATTAAAACTGGTGTAAAGGAAAACTGGCTTGGTTGCCCATAGCAACCAATCAGATTCCACCTTTCATTTTTCAAAGCTTATTTGGAAAATGAGGTGGAATCTGATTGGTTGCTATGGGCAACTAAGCCAGTTTTCCTTTACAGCAGTTTTAATAAATCTCCCTCTATGTGTTTGCGAATTTTTAACTGCGCTTTTTTTTTTTTTTTAAAGGGTGTGACAATGGCAGAGACAGGGCGTGACCAGTCACCCCAACAAATTTATGTTCATTTTCACCAGTTTTCTGACTCAAATGAAGCCAGAAATCTATGGCAGCTCTGAGCTGTCATAGATTTCTGTTTAGGTGCACGGACTGCACAAATCGATCTGCTGACATACAGAGGAGCCTCCTGTCTATCATCATACGACCTGCTCCCAGCTGACAGCCCATCAATCATCTATGAATATATGACTACCCTTCATCTGGGAAAAAAGGGAAAATGAGTGTAGTCAAATAGCTATATATAACATACAGGGGTGTCAACAAGTCACTATATATAATGTACAGGGGGTCACACATCACTATATATAATGTACAGGGGGTCACACATCACTATATATAATGTACAGGGGGTCACACATCACTATATATAATGTACAGGAGTTCACACATCACTATATATAATGTACAGGGGGTCACACATCACTATATATAATGTACAGGGGGTCACACATCACTATATATAATGTACAGGAGTTCACACATCACTATATATAATGTACAGGGGGTCACACATCACTATATATAACATGCAGGGGGTCACACATCACTATATATAATGTACAGGGGGTCACACATCACTATATATAATGTACAGGGGGTCACACATTATATATAATGTACAGGGGTCACATCACTATATATAATGTACAGGGGGTCACACATCACTATGTATAATGTAAAGGAGTTCACACATCACTATATATAATGTACAGGGGGTCACACATCACTATATATAATGTACAGGGGGTCACACATCACTATATATAAAGTACAGGAGTTCACACATCACTATATATAATGTACAGGGGGTCACACATCACTATATATAATGTACAGGGGGTCACACATCACTATATATAATGTACAGGGGGTCACATCACTATATATAATGTACAGGGGGTCACACATCACTATATATAATGTACAGGGGGTCACACATCTGTATATACAGGACAGACACTAGGATTGCTCACACTTTGTTGTCCACAGCACCTTTCTGGCTCTGCTACATCACTGCAGTCAGTGAGGTACATCACAGATTATCCTCAGTTTCTCTTCCTCTTGCAAAGTTTCTTTATTTCAGCTTCTAACAAGTTTCTCTGCTAAGCCCCTTCAGCCCTGTATAGTCAGGACTGCAGTCACAGCAGAAGGAAACTTCTCTGACACAAGCAGGGTGCCTTTAGGACCCAGGAGCAGCACACTCCTTCCATGGACTAGTGCATGTGCAGGCATGGACAAGCCAGGCAGCTATGAGAGCAGCACTGAGGAGGTATGGCTTCCAATAGCAAGGGAACCAGGCAGATCTGCTGCAGAAGATATATGAGGAACTTTATTGTCTGCCTGCTTTCTTTAGAGTTTTAATAAGTACTAACAAAGTGGCCAACCCCTTTAAAGGCTATGTACACCTTTGGAGTCAATTTTGTATGATTGCATTTAACTTATTTTTGGCTAAAAATCATATTTTCAATTGGTCTTTATTAAAAAATATTGAGCTGTTCAGTCACAAAGGGTTAACTTTGTCTAGCTGGGTGACTGGTACTTTCACTTTCTGCCTTCTAATTACCCTTATCTGCAAATTGAGAGGTCATAAACACTTATTTAAGCCACATTCTTATCAGTAAGGTAAGGATTGAGCTTTAATGAGTGTTTATAAGGTCAGAGAGCAGAGATAAGGAGCCCGTCTGCTCCTCAGATGACGGAATTGAGAAAAAATCCACAGGCAGCTAGTACAGCTTCTCAGCTCTGTACAGCAAAAAGGATTCTATATTGTTAATAAAGACCAATTGAAAAAGTGATTTTTAGGTCAAAATACCTATAATGCAATAATAAAAAATATTAAACGTATACACTGATAAGCCATAACATTAAAATGGGTGATGTGAATAATAAAGTGAATAGTATCTTGTGACAATGACCCCGGACAAGAGGTGGGCAATATTAGGCAACAAGTGAACTGTCAGTTCTTGTAGTTGATGCATTGGAAGCGGGAACAATGGGCAAGCGTAAGGATCTCAGCAACCCCGAAAAGGGCCAAATTGTGATGGCCAGAAGATTGGATCACATCATATCTGAAACAACAGGTCCTGCGGGGAGTTCCTGGTAGGTAGAGGTTAGTACCGACCAAAAGTGGTCCAAGCATGGACAGTCAGCAAACTGGTGACAGGTCGTGGGAAGTGAAGGCTGATCCATATGGTCCGATTGCACGGAAAAGCTACTGGAGCACAAACTGCTGAAATATTCCTGCTGGCAATGATAGAAAGGAGTCAGGACATCGCAGCTCGCTGTGTAGTCGCTGAGCAGTCGGAGCGCCCATGCTGACCCCTGTCCACCACTGAAAACACCTACAGTGAGCATCATAACTGGACCACGGAGCAATGTAAGAAGTTGGCCTGGTCTGATGAACCATGTTATATCATGTGAAAGCCTGGGTGCATGTGTGGGAAAGACTGGGCACAGGACGCACTAATGGAAGAAGACAAGCTGGAGAAGACAGTGTGATGCTGTGGACAATGTTCTCCTGCGAAACCTGGCATCAAGTGGATGTGTGCCACCTACCTAAACATTGTACAGACAAGCACCCCCAAGCACCCCCTTCAGCGGGATAATGCCCTAACCACACTGCAAAAATTGCTCAGGTAAGAGGAACATGACAAAAAGGTCCAAGGTGTTGACTTCACAAGATCTCGTTCCAACCGGGGCTCCCAAATAGTACCTTACAGGACAAGACTACCCAAGCAGTTTTAATGTTATGGCTGAAATATACAGAGCATATATATTTTTTTCCCCGTTGGAGATGAAGAAATGTGATAAATGTATCAAACACTTTCACTTGCATGTGTGGACATGCCATATAGCATGTCTTACCAAGGTTAGTACCTGATCTGAACTGCCGTTCCCCAAGTCAGAGTCATTGGAGCTGCCAAAATAAAGGCGCCATATATTGGACTTCGAATCATCGGGAGGAATTTTCACCATATCCAGGGAGGTAAAAGACCGTTCCAGGGCACTGTCTGGTTCTCCTGAAGATTCATCTGATGCACTGCTGTGGTTCAGGAAAATCATCGATGATAGGCTGGCGTCACTGTCGGATCCAGAGCCACTGTCCTAAAACAGGTAAGTTAATGTCTCAAAGACAAACCAAGTACATCAAGAACTGCAGAAGAACCTGAAGGGATTGTCACATGAAAACTACTTCTTCAAAAGAGGAAGTAGTCGATGTAGTGCATGGATGGGCCACATCCGACACAGCATTCCCGCTCATAAAGGGGGGCCCTGAGTGGGGGATTTGCTCTGTGACATGCATATGCCACTACACAGACAAGGACTGGTCTCATGAGAAAACGCCTTTAATGGGGTGGTCCCCATGTCGACATTTATGGCATAATTATTTGATAATTGTGGGTCCCACCTATCTGGAGAACAAGACCCCGCCATGAATGCAGAGAGCACCACGCACACACAGCGTCCTCTCCATTCACCGGTATGGGATTTTCTAAAAGAGTAAGAGTGAAATGGGTGCTCATACCTGGGGTGCACTGGGTGCTAGGCTTGAATGGATGGCCTCTAGCTGAGCATTATATAACAAGGCCTTCAGATCTGCTCCTGTAAAGTTTTCTGTCCGACTAGCAATGTACTGAAAATCCACATCGTGATCTAACATCATGGAGCAGCTGAGACCTTTCAGGATTTCATACCGAGACACCTGTATAAAAATAAACAGCAAGCAGAGATGCAGTATAAATCATGAGGGACACAGCAACAGTCTGAACCAAGGACAAAGCAGGAGGTGGCTTTCAGACTTCTCAGCACTCCCATTAGGTAGTAAGGTGATGTGTGGTAAGGTTTATTTTAGTGGTTCTTTGTCTTTAATTCCTTGTAATGTATTTGGATAGTGGTACCAGGTTGCGTTCCTATCAACATTAGTAGGAACCAGGAAGCTAGAAAACATCTAGGCATGTAACAAAGAGCTCCATTGAGGACATCATCAGGGTAAGATGTGTCTTGCTACTACTACCTCTCTTTGCATCATATGGACATCATCTAGATGCTACGTTGGGAACTGGTTGAGGGCGACCTCACTCATTTCTTCACAGCGTTGGTGAATGTTACATGTTTTTCTCTGTATGTTATTTTTTGTATGTATTTTATCATAGATTAGTAAATGTTTTATTCACTTAAGCTTTGTTAAGCCTATCGTATTCCCAGATCTGAGAATTCATGGTAAAGCAGGTGAGCAGGCCAGTACAGTGGTCCCTCAAGATTCAATGGCCTCAGGATACAATATTTTCAGCATACAATGGTCTTTTCTGACCAATTGTAAGTTGAAACCAGACTCAACATACAATGTCTCAGACTCAGATCCAGCCAATCAAGGTCACTTCTCTGGTAAATAGCTGGATTAGTTGCTAGTTATCAGCTATTCCTGACTGTTATATGTAAGGACTTGTTTTATAGTTATCTGCTTATTTTTCTTAAATCTTCATTTTCTCTTATCTTGGATGATATATTGGGGCTTTGGAACTGATTACTCAACTTACAATGGTTTCAACATACAATGGTCTTCCTGTAACCAATTAATATTGTAACTTGAGGGACCACACTACAACCCAGAAACACAGTGTTACCCACGAGTAAAGTGTATGCTTTACTATTAAAGAGGTTGCCCGGGCTTTTCAATATTGATGCCCTTCAGGACTTCAGCAGCGGGCAGGAAGAGAGAAGGGAGATGGCACATGCGCACACAGTCTTCCCGTATAGCTGATCGGCAGGGGTTCCGGGTGTCAGACCCCGGCCGATCTGATATTGATGGCCTATCCTGAGGATAGGTCATCAATACTGAAAAGCCCGAACAACCCCTTTAATGTTGTAATAGTGAGCCCCTTGTATGGACGTGGCAGCTGAGTCTGAGCCACCTCTCTCCCGCTTTATGCACAAGCCAGTGTATACCCCTAAAATATGCTGTTTTGGCATACATCGAGTCAGAGGGAGTCCATAGATGTGTTCAGCTTATACAACAGAACCATTTGGTGGAACATGAACATAAAACAAGATATGCGGAAGATACTCCAAAGATTGCTGGCTGACCTGGTCTGGGGGCGGACAGTACAAACATTCATCCAGGCGTCCAGGTCGAAGTAGGGCAGGATCAATCAAATCTGGGCGACTGGTGGCTGCCAGAACGTAAACTCCTAACAAAATAATAAAAGGTAGAATGAGTTAGACCAGGGATGCTCAACCTGCGGCCCTCAAGATGTTGCAAAACTACAACTCCCAGCATGCCCGGACGGCCTACAGCTATTAGCCTACAGCAGGGCATGGTTGGAGTTGTAGTTTTACAACAGCTGGAGAGCCGCAGGTTGAGCATCACTGGCTTGGACCATTTATAAAAAGGTCCAGCCGGTCTCTATATGTGACCCTTTATAAGAATTTTACCTTGTAACCCCTCTACCCCATCCAGTTCCGTCAGCATCTGATTGACCACTCTGTCAGTGACTCCAGTATTATCGTGTCCTCTTTGTGGTGCAATGGAGTCAAACTCATCAAAGAACAAGATGCAGGGCTTGGCAGCCTGGGCTCTGTGAACACAGAACATCCACAGATGAAGACTAAAGCGGGGAACTGCTATTTAAGCAATCCTTAATATACTACATTACTTCAAACTGCTAGGGCTGGGCATACAGAAAATACATGGGCACTGTTCGTGTTATATGGTGGCCTCTGTCCTATACAGTCACATGAGCGTGTTCGCTTGGGCTGTGCTGATGGTAAGTGAACCCCTACCAGTTATTACTACCTAAATCAGGGCTGCATTACTTATAGGGCAAACAGTGCTCTGGCAAAGGGGGCAAGGTTACTGGGTGAAGCCTAAAAGAGGGCACTATTAATGTGGGTTCATGTAATACAAGGGCAGCTTAATTCTAGAATGAGGCACTCCTCTCTGTTACGTTTATATGCTCTAACCGGACGACCCCTATAACCCGCTTTGTCCAAATACCCATCCTTAGTCAATCCCTTTTAATCCCACCCATTCCTTTTATCCTGTTTCATCTCATATTACTCTTAAAACTATGTCCGAGGTAGTCAGCCATCTCCTGCTCCTCCTCACTGTCCTGTATGTGGCTGCAGCAGGAGCCTCCCCTCTCTGTTCTGACTGCAACAGGACACAATGATTACTAAGCACCACTCCTTGGCTAAGACCTGTCCCTCAGCCGTTAAATTATGAGGGAGATTTATCAAAACTGGAGTAAAGGAAAACTGGCTTTGTCACCTATAGCAACCAATCAGATTCCACCTTTCATTTCTGATAAATAAAAAGGTAGAATCTGATTGGTTGCTATGGGCAACTCAGCCAGTTTTCCTTTACACCAGTTTTGATAAATCTCTCCCTGTGTGTTATAGGCTACATTCACACAACCGTATGAATGAGTCCGCATTTTTGTGCGGAACGGGTGCGAACCCATTCATTTCAATGGGGTTGCAAAAGATTCAGACAGCATACCGTGTGCTGTCCACATCCGTAGTTCCATTCCGTGGCTCCGCAAAATAAATAGAACATGTCCTATTCTTGTCCACAAATGCGGGCATTTTCTAAGGTTGGCGGTGGGCGTGTGCGGTCCGCAAATATTTTCCGCAAAACACTATGGTCATGTGAATGTAGCCTTAGGAACATGCAGAAAATCTTGGAAATACACAAACAGTGTGGGCAACATTATGTCCTGTTTACTAATTTTGGTAATGTCTAGGCTTAGTGTCCCTTTAAGATGGGTCCTCATGGATAAGCTGATTAAAGACACCTCGATGCTGGGACCCCCCTTTCTCCCTCAGGAATCATCTGTAATATAGGAGAGGATCTATTAGTATAAAGGGGCTGCAGTGCTTTTGACTCCCATCAGCCTCTCTTGCCTTCACTCATGGGATACGATGACTGTATTATAGTCTATGGCCTGCCTTCATCTCTTACCAGTGAAGCCAAGTGTTACCTGGTAAAGACATTCCGCACGGCCTGCTCACTGGCTCCAATATATTTGCTGAGAAGCTCAGGACCCTAGAGGACAAAGAGGGCATTACATGACGACTAGACTCAAAAAATATTCTTTTCAATGACCCAAACAGATTTTCTAACATTTTTTTTTTTTTATATTATATTGTTTTTCTTGTTTCTTTCGAACATCCTGATATACTTTGTGTATCAGTTTCTCAGCATAAGAACTCTGCTTGCTGTCAGCAGCTGGAAACATTCATGGGCTGTAAGCTTGTATAGACCTCGTCAGCTGTGGACCGATATGAGCCGTGGCAGTATTTGCTGTGCAAGGTGGGCAGCCAGTCGACCAGGATAGATAATCGATTTCAGATCATGGGGATCCGATACCTGGCACCTCCACCGATCAGCTGTTATCTGCAGCTTCTGGCACTGGAAATAAAACAGTGGATGGAGCTGGAAGCCAAATGCTCAGTCCTCTGTGTAATGGCCGTGCTGGCGTACTGCAGCTCAGCTCCTATTTAACTGAATGGTTGCTTAGAAGAGCTGATTGTGGGGCTGTCGGGTATCGGACCCCCATTGTTTTGATACTGATGACCTATCCTGAGGGCAGGCCATCGGTACCTAGAGCCCAGATACCCCCTTTAAACGGTAATAGCTCAGCCTTGTAGTCCTCAGTTCCATAAATAAAAACTACAGATCATCCCACAAAAAATGAGCCCTAACACAGCTCCATAGATGTAAATATAAAAAAAGTTATGGGGTTCAGAATATGGTGATGCAAAGAAAAAAAAAGAATTTTTTCAACGTTATTTTTTTAATGTATTAAAACGGAAGAAAAACTATATAAAATGTGGCAAAGCTGTAATCATACTGACCCGGAAAATAAAGGTAACAGGTCAGTTTACTAAATAAGGAACGCCATAAAATCGAAATCCATAAAACTATGACAGAATTTCCTTTTTTTTTTCCCAATTTCACACTATTTTGAATTTTTTTTTCCAGTTTCCCACTACATCATATGGAATATTAGGCTACTTTCACACTAGCAGGGTTCCAGCAAAAACGCTTCTGTTACTGATAATACAACCGTCTGCATCTGTTATGAACGGATCCGGTTGTATTATCTGTAACATAGGCAAGACTGATCCGTCATGAACTCCATTGGGGGGGGACGGTGGGGGACGGATCCGGTTTCTACTGTGACAGATTGTGTCAGAGAAAACGGATCCGTCCCCATTGACTTGCATTGTGGGTCATGACGGATCCGTCTTGCTCCGCATCCCAGGAGGAAAACAAACTACAACATGTTGCGGTTTGCTCTCCGGTCTGGGAACGCAACTAAACGGAACAGAATGCATTTTGGAGCGCTCCGTTCTATTCATTTCAGTTTTGTCCTCATTGACAATGAAAGGGGACAAAATGTAGCGTTTTTTTCCGGTATTGAGACCCTATGACGGAACTCCATACCGAAAAACTCTAACAGTAGTGTGAAAGTAGCCTTAATTGGTGTTATAACAATGCAGAAATTGTCCTGTTCCTGGTACCCCCACCGATCAGCTGTTATCTGCAGCTTCTGGCACTGGAAATAACACAGTGGACGGAGCTGGAAGCCAAATGCTCAGTCCTCTGTGTAATGGCCGTGCTGGTGTACTGCAGCTCAGCTTTTATTCAACTGAATGGCTGCTTAGAATTGCTGATTGTGGGGCTGTCAGGTATCAGACCCCCCCATTGTTTTCATACTGATGACCTATCCTGTAAAAAACAAGCTCTATATAGCTATGTGAACAGAAAACTAAAAAAGTTATGGCTCGGGGAAGGTGGGGAGTAAAAAATGGAAAATGCAGAAATGGAAAAAATCGCTTCCTCTTTAAAGGGGTTTTCCAGGAATTTAATATCGATGACCTATTCTCAGGAAAGGTCATCAATATCAGATCGGTGGGGGTCTGACATCCCCGCTGATCAGCTGGCTGTGTGAGCGCAGCCTTCCCTTCATTGTTTACCCGCTCGCCGTCAACATCGCAGCGGTGAGCAGTGTAATTACAAGAAGCCGTCCCATTCACTTCTACGGGAAGGCTCTGTAGTATCAGTAAGAAGGAGCACGGTCTTCTCTTCAAACAGCTGATCGGCGGGGGGGGGCTGCTGGGTGTCGGACCACCACTGATCTGATATTGATGACGTATCCTGAGGATAGGTCACAAATATTAAAATCCTGGAAAACCCCTTTAATGGGGTTCAGTAGTCAGGTATTTATCGTTTAAATCTAAGTCTTTGCAGAAAAAAAACTGATATGAAAAAGATATAATAAGAAATGAAACATCAAAGAATTTTTGACCTTTTTATGTTGAAGGGTGGACATTTACTTTATGCACTTTATGTCATTCAGATTGGTGTACAATCCCTTCATCATGTCGGACATTATTAGCACTAAATGCACAGTGTTTTTGCAGCCGGTCATCACCTTAATACTGATGAAATTCATCCCGCTTTCATGGGCAATAACGCCAGCCAACAAAGTCTTCCCAGTGCCCGGTGCCCCGTACAGCAGCACGCCAGATCTGTGCCGGATTGGAAGGTTTGCAAATAACTCTGGATACTAAAAAAATAATAATAATAAAATCATAAACCATCTTCATTCAAACATTTTATTTTCTCTCTATACAGTATTCTTCTTCAGATCATATGTATGAGAAATAAATAACAGCCATGATGCAATGTAAGAAAAGATGTGTTGGTTTTTGGAGACTGCACCTTGGCCGGTAACTCAATGGTGTCCTTCAGAACCTGTCGTACAGAGTGCAGCCCTCCCACCGTATTCCAGCCCTGGTCCTTCGGCTTGTGTAAATTGGCGTTCTTCAGGGACATGGGGGTGAAACCTTTAAGGGCTTTCTGGAAGTCTGATGTCGACAAAACGAAATCTAAAAAAAAAAAAAATAAAAAAATAAAAATCAAACGAAAAAATCCAAAAAACATTAATTCGGAAAATGTACTAAATAGAAATATGTCCATCAGGGCCAAGTGGATGAAGGACGAAGGAATAAGTGAGCTGAAAAAAAATCCTAGTTAGGTTACTTTCACACCAGCGTTTTTGCTGAATCTGGCAGGGATCGTCAAAAACACTTCCGTTACTGATAATACAACCGTCTGCATCTGTTATGAACGGATCCGGTTGTATTATCTTTAACATCGCTGGGACGGATCCGTCATGAACTCCATTGAAAGTCAATGGAGACGGATCAGTTTTCTATTGTGTCAGATTGTGTCAGAGAAAACGGATCCGTCCCATTGACTTGCATTGTGGGTCATGCCAGATCTGTTTTGCGCCACATCCCAGGACGGAAAAAAAAAAAACCCGCAGCTTACTGCAGTTTACTCTCCGGTATTAGAACGCAACCAAACGGAAAGTAATGTATTTTGGAGCACTCCGTTCTGTTCAGTTCTGTTTTGTCCCCATTGACAATGAATGGGGACAAAATGGAAGCACTTTTCTCCCGTACTGAGATCCTCTGCCAGATCTTAATACCGGAAAATGTAAACGCTAGTGTGAAAGTAGCCTAACCCCTGGTTGAAGGGTTAAAGGCTATGGACACCTTCGGGGCAAATTCATAACTGCATTTTACTCATTTTGGGCTAAAAATATGTTTTTTTTTCAATTGGTCTTTATTAAAAACATTCGGCCGTTTCTGAGATACAAGGGTGAAAAATCAGTCTGTAGGCCGTCACAGTCTTTGAATTTCATCCATCTGACGGCTGATGTGTAGCTCTTATCTCTGTTCTCCTGATCTCATAAATAGTGTTGAGCGAAGCAACAAATCGAATTTCCTTGCGTTTCATGGGAACAAATCAGTTTTTTCCTAAAATGGTGGCTGCACGTGTTACAAAAAGAAAGTAACAAGCCCGGGAATGCGAGATCACCCATAATGCCGTTCAGCCAGTCTGGTTTCCGTTATGCAGGACAGAAAAGAAAGTCCTCTCGACAATAGTAAGATTTTTTTGCTTACCTGTAAAATCTTTTTCTCGGAGTCTTCATTGGGGGACACAGGACCATGGGTTATATCTTGCTGCCGCTAGGAGGCTGACACTAAAAAACAAAAAAAGTCGGCTCCTCCCAGCAGGATATAACCCGCCTACTGGCAGAAAACTAATCAGTGTGTGAAAAGCAATAGAAGGAGCCAACACACAATAGTCTAATTCAAGCCGAGAAATACCAACCGGCCAGACAACGAACCTCAGAAAAAAAGAGAGGGTGGGTGCTGTGTCCCCCAATGAAGACTCCGAGAAAAAGATTTTACAGGTAAGCAAAAAAATCTTACTTTCTCGGTCGTCACATTGGGGGACACAGGACCATGGGACGTCCAAAAGCAGTCCCTCAGGGTGGGAACAAAAGCCCCAAAAAAGAAACCTCAGGCCGAAGGAGCCACCGCAGCCTGCAGGACTCTGCGGCCCAAACTCGCATCAGCAGAGGCATAAGTGTTCACCCGGTAAAAACGAGAGAACGTGTGTAAAGAAGACCACGTAGCGGCCTTGCAGACTTGTAAGGCCGAAGCACCGTGGCGCACCGCCCAAGACGCCCCCACTGACCGAGTGGAGTGAGCCGACACGCGAAGAGGAGGCCCCTTACCCTTGCTGCGATACGCCTCAGCAATGGCCAGACGGACCCAACGGGACAGCGTTGCCTTAGAAGCCGCAAGCCCCTTCCTGGGACCGTCAGGAATGACAAAAAGGGCGGCAGAACGACGGAACGGTTCCGTGCGGGCAAGATAGGTGCGGAGAGCGCGCACCACATCCAAGCGGTGAAGGGAGCGTTCACGAGGATGGACAGGAGACGGACAGAAGGACGGGAGGACAATATCCTCATTAAGATGGAAAGAGGAGACTACCTTAGGCAGGAAAGAAGGAGACGGACGCAGTACCACTTTATCCTGATGCAAAACAAGGAAGGGGGAGCGGCAAGAAAGAGCCGCGAGCTCCGACATTCTACGAATAGAAGTGATAGCCACGAGGAAAACCACCTTGTGGGACAACATGGCCAAGGAAACGTCCCTGAGCGGTTCGAAGGGGGACGACTGGAGTGCATCAAGGACAAGATTCAAATCCCACGGAGAGGTGGGAGACCGATACGGGGGAACGGTATGAGCAACGCCCTGCAAGAAGGTTTTTACCTGAGATAGAGGAGCCAGAGGACGCTGGAAGAAAATAGAGAGAGCAGAGACCTGACCTTTAAGAGAACGCAAGGCGAGACCAGAATCCAGGCCTGCCTGAAGGAAGGCCAGAAGACGCGAGACCGAAAAGGACAAAGGGGGGGCAGAGGAAGTCTCACAAAATCTTAAATAAGATTTCCAGGCGCGATAGTAAACGCGCGAGGAAGAAGCCTTCCGGGCCCGAATCATGGTCCGCACCACCGCGTCGGAGAAGCCTTGAGACTTTAAGATATGGGTCTCAACATCCAGGCCGCTAAACGTAGCGACCGAAAACGCGAGTGGCAAACTGGGCCCTGCGAGAGGAGATCCTGGCGGTCCGGTAAGCCCCAGGGGGCGTCGACGGCCAGGGAGACAAGATCCGCGTACCAGACGCGCCTGGGCCAGTCCGGGGCCACCAGAATGACCGGAATGCCCTCCGCCTTGATCTTCTTGATCACCTTCGCCAGGAGCGGAAGAGGAGGGAAGAGGTAGGGGAGGGAGAACCGGTCCCAAGGGATCACCAGGGCGTCTATGGCGACGGCGGCGGGATCCCGGGTTCTGCTGACGAATTGCGGAACTTGATTGTTGAGACGGGAGGCCATTAGGTCCACGTCCGGCGTCCCCCACCGTAGACAGACCTGGCGGAAGACTTCGGGATGTAGAGACCACTCGTTGGGATCCACCCGTGTGCGACTCAGAAAGTCCGCCACCCAATTTTCGACTCCGGGGATAAGGAGCAGCACGTGGACGCTTGCGAGAGCGATCCCTGGCATGACGAGAACTGGAGGAGGGACCGGGAGAAGGTACACGAACCTGAGAAGGAACAGGGGACGCCTGGGAAGAGGCAAGACGGTCGAGGACGGAAGCCATAGTCTGGGAAGCCGTAGACAAATCGGCAACGGACCGACAGAGAGCAAGGGCCCAAGCCGGAGTAGGTTCTACTGCCTCAAGGCCGGAGGGGGCGCTTTGGGCAGCGGGCGGAGGCGAGTCTGAGCTAGCAGAACATGCCGGGCAAAGGGGCTGAGGATGACCGGTAGAGGATTTGGACTTACAGGAAGGACAAAAATAATATGTCACCGAGGAGGGCTGCGCCGCAGGACGGCGAGTAGCTCTAGAGCCTGAATCAGACATAGGGAAGATAGTTTAGTCAGAAAAAACAAAGGAGCAGCTCCCTAGCGACAAGGATCTCAGAGGAGCACGAAGCTGGAAGAAAATAGATGGAAGCTATTAGAGCGGGACAAAGGAACACAGCCCAGATAATGGAAAACAGGGAAACTTACCAGGAAGGACTGAGAGATGCTGCACTGGAACGAACAGCCCGCAAAGAAGACGCAGAAACAAGAGGACTGCCATCTGGAGGAGCGATGTCCAGGAGGAGGTAATGGAACCACGGGAGCTGCGGCACTGGAGGTCGGCAGACACGAGGTGGCCAGAGAAGACTCGCGCCACAGAAGAAGTAACGCGGGAACCGGGGAGGCTGGCTCGGCCGGATGACATCACGAGAGAGGGGGCGGCGCCTGCGCGCGTCACTGCCGGCAACTAGAGAGAGGAACCCGCCGGAGCTGAGGATACAGCCCAAAGCAAAGAGCCGTCGGCCCACGAGGAAACCACCTGGAGGTGAAACGGAGCGCAGCTGGGAAGACTCATGGAGGGGGGAGGGAGGGAGGAAGAACTCACCTTCCGACGTCTTCTGCCGGCACAGAGGTCCCCTGAACTGCCGCAACTCTGGAAGGCTGGGCAGCAGAGAGACGAGGCGGATGGGTGGTCCGCGGAGGGAAACAGGAGGGGGTCCAGTTCCCTGGGCGCTGGGTCCGGCCGTTGGTGGCCTAGGGTTGACAGACCTTCCAAAATAAGGACTGTGCCTTGGCCACATGGGGGGGGAAGCTGGGTCTAGAACACCCAGCTATCCCAAACCTGTAAAAAAGAATTAAAATAAAAAAAGTAAAAATAAAAAACACAGACAAGGGACTGGGGAACCCCAGACCTGTGTCTGCCTCCTACTGACACTAAACTAAACTGATTAGTTTTCTGCCAGTAGGCGGGTTATATCCTGCTGGGAGGAGCCGACTTTTTTTGTTTTTTAGTGTCAGCCTCCTAGCGGCAGCAAGATATAACCCATGGTCCTGTGTCCCCCAATGTGACGACCGAGAAAATGGAATTCATAACGGTTATGTGAACCCACCCTAAGGGCTCTTTCAGACGGCCGTATGCTGTCCACGGATTCCTTTTTTTGTGGATTAAATGCTGTCCCATTCACTTCTATGGAACTCCTTTCTTCCATTGCGCAGCTCAGCAAAAAAAAAAAAAATGAAACATGTCCTATACTTGTCGGTGAAAATCAGGACATGGCCCTATTAAAGTCTATGGGTCAAGAAAAAAAAACAGAATGCTATCCTTTTTGGACATGTTGAACTGTCCGCAAAAAAAACAGATCTGCATTTTTGCGGACAGCATACGGCCGTCTGAAAGAGCCCTAAGGGCTCATGGACATGATTGTATTTTGTATCCGTATTCGATCCACATTTTTTGCACATTCATTTCTAGGGGGCCACAAAAAACGGACAGGTCAATGGATGTCATCCGTGATCTGTGTGCTGTCTCCATCCATGTGTCTGTTACGCAAATTACAGAACAGTCCATATTACAGACAAGAATAGTAATTTCTAATAATTGGACTGAGAAAAATGTGCACTGCATACGGAAGGTGTTCATATTTTTCAGACCGCAATATGGACACGGTCGTGTGCATGAGGCCTAAGGAAAAAGTCCATCAGGAAGAGACTACAGACCAACCCCAGAAGACTGCAGAACACATTACCTTGCTTACTGTAGATCTTCCTTGCAGCCACACTGGACTCTATGGCTCGTTCCGCAAGCAGGACAAAATCTTTGGCTACAAAACCTTCCGTTTCCTTTGCAAGCTGATGGAGATCAAGGTCGGTAAACCGAGCAATGTCACATGAAAGTCTGTTTTCTACAATGCAGCGTAACAGCTCTGATCTCTCTTTCTGCGGAATAGACACAAAATTTGAGGACTGATTTATTTTTATAAATTAGAACGTGTATAATACTGAATCTGTACAATCGAATACAATGTACATTTACCATAATAATTTTGCTCTGCTGCTATAATATCTTATAACTCTTTCGCTACATGTACGATGAGCGATGGGTAAACTTGGCGCCTGCTCGCAAGTGCAGCGGGCGCCATGGCCGGCGGGTTTCTGCTGTTTCGAACAGCAGAGGCCCGCGGATAATGACCGTGCCCGGCAATAATGTCAATCGCAACATTACAACCTTTGGATGCTGTGATCAAGTGTGATTACAGCATCTAAAGAGTGAGAAACCTGGAAGCGCGCGCTTCCGGGTTAATACCGGCATCCCTGTGCAGCGATGGAGGATGCCAGTAATTCACTCTAATAGGCTGGGTCTCTCTGAAGAGACCCAGTGTATTAAAGCTGCAATTGTTGACCAGCAGGTGGTAGGCCAACATAAGAAATCAGCAATTCACATATTACTTTGCTGCTATTCGCAGTACGATAATATTGAATTTAAAAAAAAAGTAGTGAACTTGGCTACAAAAAACATTTAAAAAAGTTAAAAGACAAAAATATCTAAAAATAATTAAACAAAAATATATAAAAATTTAAGTCCTTAGAATAAAAATATAAATACATAAATAATACAAAATATAAAAATCATGGGCATCACAGCGTCTAAGAATGTCCGTACGATTAAAATATACGGTGAATGGCGTAACAGAAAAAAGTATCAAAATGGCCGATTTGCTATTTTTTTTTTTTTTGCTTCGTCCAAAAAATTTAATAAAATGTGATCAAAATGTCTCAAAAAATGAGCCCCCCACACAACTCAGTAGACATAACTATAAAAACAGTTATGGGGGTCAGAATGTAGTGATGACATCCGCGAGGCTAGGGAGGTATGTCTCCGTCCCCGGCTCCCCCCACGGATGTTTTCATCGGCGCACAGGGAGAAGCAGCAGCAGCGGTGCGGGGACCAGGAGAGGCGCAGGGAGTGAGCTAAGTATGGGGGGAATTTAATAGTCTCAGATAACCCCTTTAAGCATCTTTCATTCTGAATGAAAATGCAAATCAGCCGAAAAATGTGACCCACACTGCCTGCGAGAACAATGAGACGGATTTCCTCGTCTCCTGAGGATGCAGGAAGGGCTCCAATGGCAACGAGAACCAGGCTCAGGTTCCTGGCTGACAGACTTGGTTACCTGTGCTGGAGGGTGGATGGGTTTAAGGCACTGGAAAAGATGAACTCCTTGTGATGAAATAAGGATGGGATTCAAGGAATGCTCGGACTGGCTGGTGGCGATGACCGCGATCTGGGTCTCCATCCTGATTATTTCCTTCATTAGATCTTTCAGAACTGAAATACACAAATCATCAACCACGTGGTCAGCTCCTACCGTTCAGCATAACCTCACCAGATGGCTGCTGGCACTGACTGTACAGACTCACATCATTCCCTGTATTCCTGTAACATGCACAAAGGCCAATAACATTTAAAGGGGAAGTCTGGCGGGACAAAAACCTTTTCCTGGCAGTTAAAACCAGATAGCGACACATCTTTTTTGTAATCTAATTTAATTTTCTGATTGTACCTTTCTTTATTCTCTTTCCTGAACATGATTATGGGGTGGCCATCTTGTCTGTGCTGTTCTTTACAGCTTTTAGAAGGCATTTGAAGAAATGCTTTATGGTAATCCCATGGTCCATAGACACAATGGTCTGAAGCGGACTCTATTGACTTCTATGTTAGAGTTTTGCAGGCATGCTCTGTGATCTGTGCAGAGGCCATTGTAATGCTTCTTTTATTTGATTTTCTAACCCATTCTGGAACTTTTTAAAAATGTTTTCTTCTACCAGGCAAGTCCTTCAGGATACAGCTACAGCCCAGCTGGGCCCAGTCATTAAAGAAGAACTCCCGCAAAAAAATTTATTCTCTGACCTGTTAGAAAGGTACATGATATAATCTTTAGTGAATGTCATTTTTTTTTTATCAGAGGCTGAAATTGAGAGTTTCCCCTCTCTTCTTATTGTAGCTGGGTCATGTGACCAACTCCCTGACCTCCAACTGACCCAGGACAGGAAGCCAGTCACTGTTCTATTCATTCCTATGAGACTGAAAGTGAGGCTCCCATAGGAATACATAGAGAATTAGACTTCCTGTCCACATATAAGTCTATGTGTGAGTTGGTGGGTCTAATTGCTAGTCACATGACACAGATAAGAAACTTCAGGATGATATAACTCAAAAATTCAGCTACTGGTAAGAAAATGACATTCACTACAGATTATATTATGTACATTTCTAGCAGGACATGGAATAAATTTTTTTGCAGGAGTTCTTCTTTAAGGGTTCAGCTTGGTTGTGCGACAGCTGCTGCACTTTAGTATCGCAGTGTAGCAGGGCAGCCATAGAAATGAAATGAGTCGCACTGTCACTTGCAAGTGTTCTGCAATCGCAGGATCGCAAAAAAATCAAGCCAGTTAGATTTTTGGCGACTCTGGGGGTTGTGGTATACGTGAGAGTTGTGCTGCAACCTAATTCATTTCTGTAGCTGCCCCGCTACACCGCGATACTAAAGCGCAGCAGCTGTCATGCGACCAGGATGACTGTATAACTGCACCATTACTGACCAGACATGTCTGGGTCTTATAGGGGTTTTGCCATAACATACAATGGGGGTATATCGCTAGGATATGCCCCCATTGTCTGATAGGTGCGGGTCCCACCTCTGGGACTTGCACCTACAACGAGAATGGAGTGGGGAAATGAATGGAGGGCGCACTGTGCATGCGCAGCCTCCCTCTATCCATTTCAATAGGGCTGCCGAAAATAGCCAAGCACTGGCTCGGCTATTTCCGTCTGCCCCATAGAAATGAACAGGAACAGGGGTGGCGCATGCACTGTGCGCTCCCATTCACTTGTATGGTAGCAGCAGGAAGCAGCGCTTGGTGGTAGATGGACCCCGGGAAACATGGGGTCCTCCAGCCACGACTCTACCCGCTCCATTCTCCTATCAGACAATGGGGGCATATCCTAGCAATATGCCCCCATTATATGTGATGGGAATACCCCTTTAATGACCAGATAATTTTTTTTTTTATTTTGCCGTTTTGCCGCTCTGATTTTTTTCGGTGGTCTTTGGGGTACACAAAAATTACTAACTAGTTTATATAATTTTTTTGCTGTGCAAATACAGAAAAAAGCAATATCTGTCACTGTTTTTTGTGTACCATTCATGTTTCACACTGAATAACCTCTAATATTAAAAGGGTTTTCCTAGATTTTAATACTGATGACTAGAGATGAGCGAACGTGCTCGAAACGAGCACTGTACCGCTCGGCTCCCCTGCGCTCGCATGGGTGTAGGCAGCCGCTTCCGTCCTCCTCAGGAGGACAGAAGCAGCTACCTGCGCCCATGCGAGCGCAGGGGAGCCGAGCGGTACAGTGCTCGTTTCGAGCACGTTCGCTCATCTCTACTGATGACCTATCCTCTGATACCCGGACCCGCGCAGATCAGCTGTTTGGGAAGGCACCGCAGTAGTGTCATGGCCTGCTCTCTGCTCACCAAGCACAGCACCGTACATTGTATAGTGGTTGTGCTTGGTATTGCAGCTCAGCCCATTCACTTCTATGGAGCTGAGCTGCTCCTAGGCTACGTGACTGATGAACGCGTCATCACTAGCCTAGGAAGAGTTGAGAAAAGGGTGTGGCGCTACTGCGAGCGCCAAGCCCTTCTTAAACAGCTAATTGGCGGGTGTCCCCGGGTGTCGGACCCCACCGATCAGATACTGATGACCTGTCCTGAGATAATATATCCTGAGAAAGGGCTAAGCTCCCTGAAGTCATCCCTCTGGTTAGATTTCCACCCAGGACCCCAGTGCTAACATTAAGCCAAGCAGATTTATTTAGTGACTGAATGCTTTGTGTTTCTAGTACAGGCATCCCCAAACTGTGGCCCTCCAGATGTTTCAAAACTACATATCCCAGCATGCCCGGACGGCCTACAGCAGGGCATGGTGGGAGTTGTAGTTTTACAACAGCTGGAGGGCCGCAGTGTGGGGATGCCTGTTCTAGTATATGACTTACCATGTGAAACTTGCTTGCTGTGAATGGCCTCTGGGCTCTGCTCTTGTTCTGGTGTCGCTGGCACTCCAGCAATCTGGTCCAGGTCATCCAGTAAAAGGACGGCCGGCTGCCTCCACGCTGCCTCAGCAAACCCTTCTTCCAGAGTCTGGCATAAGCTTTCTAGAGTCTTTCCTGAAAAATCACCATATTCAAGAGATCACAGGAGTTCATTGTTTTCCAAGCACAGCGCTGCACACTTTGTAGTGGCTGTGCCTGGTACTGCAGCTCCCTGAAACTCTGTCCCATTCAGGTAATACCAGACAGAGCTTCCGCTAAAAGTACAGAGCTATGCCTGGCAAACAATCAAGAGGACGCGGCGCTCCAGCTCCATTATACAAAGAATACTACTTAGAGGTAAGTCAATCAAATTCCCCCCTGTCTAATTTGTATGGGGGTGTCCCCCCACCAGCAGATGTCAGAAGAAAGATCTGACATGTTGAATTTAAAGAGGACCTTTCACCTCTCCTGACATGCCTATTTTAATAGCTTCATGCATTCCCCACCTACTAACAATTCTGGAGCATCTATTATTATGTCTCTATGTTGTGCCATTCCTGTATTATTTGCACTAGAAGTTATGAATTAATTGCTATTTGTCTTCAGTAAAGGAACAGAGGGGAGGTGACCAGTTGGGGGTGTGTAACTGCACAGACTGACTCTAGCCAATCAGTGCTGCCATTTTAAGACTGTGCAGGTACACACCCCCAACTTGTTACCTCCCCTCTGTTCCTTTACTGAAGACAAATAGCAATTCACATATAACTTCTAGTGCAAATAATAAAGGAATGACACAACATAGAGAGATAAGAATAGATGTTCCAGAATTATTATTACATGGGGAATGCATGAAGCTATTAAAATAGGCATGTCAGGAGTGGTGAAAACAGGATTTTTGTATAACTTACCGTAAAATCCCTTTCTTGTGGCTTCATTGGGGGACACAGCTCCCACCCTGATTTTTTTCTGGGTTGTTCTTTTTCCCGGGCTTGTTTGCTGTTCCTTGAGTTCTCGTTCCCGGGTTCAGACTGGTTTGTATCATTCTGTTTGGCTCCTACTGCTTTTTAACTAAACTGAGCTAGCCTGGTGTCCGCAGGAGGGATATAGGCTACCAGGCGGGGCTACTTCTTTTTATGGTCTAGTGTCGCCTCCTAGTGGCAGCTGCCTATATCCCACTGGTGCTGTGTCCCCCAATGAAGCCACAAGAAAGGGATTTTACGGTAAGTTATACAAAAATCCTGTTTTCTTGTGCCTATCATTGGGGACACAGCACCAGTGGGACGTACAAAAGCAGTCCCAAAGGGTGGGGAAAAAGAAAAATTCCCAGTCGGCCAGCCTAACGTACGGCGGCCTGCAGAATCCTGCGGCCCAGACTGGCATCAGCTGAAGCCAGAATGTGGACCTGGTAAAACTTGGTAAAGGTATGCACCGAGGCCCAGGTAGCGGCCTTGCAGACCTGGGACACCGATGCATGATGGCGAACCGCCCAGGAAGCTCCCACGGCCCTGGTGGAATGGGCCATGACCCGGAAGGGGGGGGACCTGTCCCGAGAGCGATAGGCCTCAGAGACGGCGGCCGTAATCCAACGCGCAATGGTCACCCTAGAGGCGGCAAGACCCCTGCGGGGACCCTCAGGAATGACAAACAAGGAATCCGATTGACGGAAGGGAGCCGTGAGGGACAAATAGACCCGGATGGCTCGGACAAGGTCCAAACAGTGAAGGGAGCGCTCCCTAGGATGAGCAGGAGCGGGACAAAGAGAAGGAAGAACAATATCCTCATTGACGTGGAATGCCGAGACAACCTTCGGAAGGAAGGAAGGGAGAGGGCGCAAAACCACCTTATCCCTGTGCAAGATAAGATAGGGGGAGCGACAGGAGAGAGCGGCTAATTCAGATACACGGCGGATGGACGTAACCGCCACCAGAAAAGCGACCTTCCAAGAGAGAAGACGCAGGGAAATCTCTCTCAAAGGCTCAAAGGGAGGACCCTGGAGCACATCGAGCACCAAGTTAAGATCCCAGGGCTCGACGGGGGAGCGGAAGGGGGGATTCAGACGAAGAACACCCTGTAAAAAGGTCTTCACCTGGGAGCGCCGAGCCAAAGTCCTCTGAAAAAGCACGGACAAGGCGGAGACCTGAGACCGAAGGGTAGAATGGCTGAGACCCTGGTCAAGGCCGGACTGTAAAAAAGAAAGGATCTTAGGCGTGGAGCAAACGAGAGGATGAACACGACGTTGCTCGCACCAAGAAAAAAAGGATTTCCAGACCCGATGGTAAATGCGAGCCGACTGCGGCTTATGGGCTCTAAGCATAGTCTGGATGACGGACTCAGACAGGCCCCGAAACCTCAGCACCGCGGCTTCAACAGCCAAGCCGTCAAATTGAGCTGGGGTAAAGTGGGGTGGAAGATCGGCCCTTGAAAAAGGAGGTCGGGCCGCAGGGGAAGACGCCAAGGGGCGTCGGCCAGGAGGTGGATCACGTCGGCGTACCAGGACCGGCGGGGCCAGTCCGGAGCGATAAGGATGGCGGGAACGCCGAGAACCCTCAGACGTTTGAGGACCCGCGGAAGGAGAGGGAGCGGGGGAAATAGGTAAATCAGGGAGAACTGATCCCAAGGGGTTACCAGGGCGTCCACCGCGAACGCGCGGGGATCCCGAGCCCGAGCCACGTAAGTGGGAAGCTTGTGATTGAGCCTGGACGCGAAAAGATCCACATCGGGGAAGCCCCACCGACGGCAAACCTGTAGAAACACCTGGGGATGGAGAGACCACTCTCCCTGGTCCAGGGACCCGCGACTGAGATAATCCGCCGCCCAGTTGTCCACGCCCGGAATGTGGATGGCTGAGAGAGCCGGGACAAACCGTTCCGCCCAGCCGAGAATCCGGGCGGCCTCCGCCATCACGGAGCGGCTCCTGGTGCCCCCCTGGCGATTCACATAGGCAACGGCGGTGGCGTTGTCCGTCTGAACCCGAACAGGGTGACCCTGGAGAAGGTCGGTCCAATGAGTCAAGGCAAGGAATATCGCCCGAAGCTCCAATATATTGATGGGAAGGCGCGACTCCGGCAAAGTCCACGTGCCCTGGACCGTCAGGACACCGAAAACCGCACCCCACCCTGTCAGGCTGGCATCGGAGGTGACGACCAGCCACTGAAGGGGGAGGAAGGAGCGGCCCTGGAGAAGGGCTGGGGACGTCAGCCACCAAAGCAACTCTCTGCGGACTGCCGGGGAGAGGACGACCCTCCTGTCCAGGGAGAGAGGAGACTTGTCCCACTGGGCCAGAATCGCTCCCTGGAGGGGCCGAGAGTGGAACTGAGCAAATGTGACGGCCTCGAACGAGGAGACCATCTTGCCCAGCACCCGCATGCAGAAGCGGAGCGAACAGGGGGAGCCCGAGCGGAGATTGGAGACAGCCGAGCGTAGGGACGCGACCTTGTCGCAAGGCAGAAAAACCCGAGCCCTCTCGGTGTTGAACAACATCCCCAGAAACTCCATCGAGCGAGAGGGGCGCAGAGACGACTTCTGGAAGTTGATCACCCAGCCAAACCTGGAAAGCAGATCGAGCGTGATCTGAAGGCTGGACTGAGCATCCTGCAAGGTGCGGCCCTTTACCAAAAGGTCGTCCAGGTACGGGATGATCGCCACTCCTCTGGCATGAAGGAGAGCCATGAGGGGGGCAAGGGTCTTGGTAAAAACCCGGGGCGCTGTTGAAAGACCGAAGGGCAGAGCGACAAATTGGAAATGAAGAGAACCGATGGCGAAACGAAGAAAGCGCTGATGACTTAGCGCGATTGGCACATGGAGATATGCGTCGCGTATATCTATGGAAGCGAGAAACTCGCCCTGGTCCAGGGACGCGACCACCGACCGCAGCGATTCCATGCGGAAGTGGCGGAGGCGGACATAGCGGTTGAGGTGCCTCAGATCCAGGATGGGTCGAACAGAGCCGTCCTTCTTGGGAATGGTGAACAGGTTCGAGTAGAAACCCTGAAACCGCTCGGAGGGGGGGACTGGGACTACGACCCCTTGAGCAAGGAGGTGATGAACAGCGCGGGAAAGCGCCAAAAGCCCTGCAGAAGAGTGGGGGATCCGAGACAGGAAAAACCGAGGAGGCGGAAAGGACGCAAACTCGATTCTGTATCCGGAAGACACCACCTCCCGTACCCACGCGTCGGTGACGTGGGCGAGCCATACCTCCTTGAAGGAGAGCAGATGACCCCCCACTCGGGGGGAAGACCCGAGTGGGGGAAAGCCATCAGGAAGAAGGCTTGGGGGCAGGGCCCTTGGAAGGGCGGGAGTGCGGCTGCCAGGACGGCCGGGGCTTAAAGGAGGGCTTCCTGGAAGAGGAGGCTGAGGGAGCACCCCTTGAGGACTGCTGACGGACAGGGGCTTGGAAGGAGCGAAAGCGACTAGAACGCTTCGGAGGCTGGGAGCGCCCGGGCCGGTTTTGCGGCAGCAAGGAACTCTTGCCACCGGTGGCGTCAGAGATAATCCTGTCCAACCGCTCCCCAAAAAGCCTGCTCCCTGAAAAGGGAAGACCCGTAAGAGCCTTCTTGGAGGCGGCGTCAGCCGACCACGCTTTCAGCCAAAGAGAGCGACGAATGGCCACGGAGTTGGCTACCGCCCGAGCCGACAGGCGAGCCGCTTCCTGGGAAGCATCACACAGATACTTAGAGGCCTGAAGAATCTGTGAGGCTAGGGGAAGGAGATCCTCGCGAGGGGCCTCCGAGGAGATGTCATGGACCAGCTGCTTGGCCCAAGCGGAGCAGGCCTTACTGACCCAAGACGCCGCAAAAGTAGGGCGAAGGGCAGAACCCGCAGCAATAAAGACGGATTTGGAGAACGTGTCCATCCTCTTGTCCACAGGATCCGTCAGAGACGCCCCGTCCGCTAACGGGAGGGTGGTGGATTTAGACAGCCGGGAGACAGGGGGGTCCACAGTAGGTGGAACCGTCCAGGCGGAGACTAAATCCGCAGCAAACGGAAAGAGAGCTTCTGTCCGTTTAGAGGATGGAATGCGCCGGTCGGGGTGCTTCCATTCCTTGTCCAGGAGATTCTCAAAGTCTTTATGACTAGGGAATACCAGCGGTTGCCGCCTGTGGCGACTAAACGAAACTTCGCCTCTGGCCACAGAGGGAGATTCGTCCCGGATATGGAGTGTGTCCCGCACTGCACGGACCAAGGCTTGCACCGCAGAGGCCAAATGGTCCTCCCTGTCAGACTCTGAGGCAGAGTCACAGGAGTCCCCCGAGGCGTCAGAGAGGTGCTGCTGAGAACCGCCCGCAGTGGACCTTTCCGGGGAAGGGTCAGAGGAACCCCGGGAGGGTGACCGAGAAGGGGAACGTCTACGCCTCTTGGAGGACCGTCCCCTAGAAGGGGAGTCAGGCGACACCAGAGGAGGGGTCGCAGAGGGGGGCACCTGGGACGGCAACCGGTCAATGGCGTGGATCATGACCTGAGACAGCTTAGAGAGGTCGCCAATCGCCTGGGTCAGGGACCTGGCCCACTCGGGCGAGGCCGCAACCAAGCCAGAGGGAGCGGGAGCCTCAGTGGGAGGGGTACCAACAGTAAGGCAAGGCACACATAGGGAGCCAGACTAACCGCTGGGGAATTTTTGGCTACAGCGAGCGCACGCAAAGTGCGTCGCCACAGCCAGCGGAGCATGCTGCCTTGGAGGGTCGTCCCGGGGACCCGACATGGTGAAGGGCTCAGCGGACCGGCACTAGCCTGGGGAGAGAGGAATATCACCCACTGGGTGCCTACCGGACTCTGGAGCAGCAGAACACGGCACTGGAAAAACCCACTGGTGCTGTGCAGACCTGAAGGAGCTATACAGGCCACTGGAAGCAGAGCAGACCGGCGCTGATAAGCCTCTGAAGCAGGAAGGACCGCCCACGGCAAGGAGGGGGCAATGCGCAGGCCAATGAAAAAGAACCCCGCCGGCCGGAACAGGAGGGGGCCAGCAGAACAGCGGGCGGGCGCGCTGCCCAGCGACGTCACTGGGAGGCGCCCGCCCACATGCGGCCTAAATTAGAGCGCCGCCCGGCCGGAAGTGCCGGTGCGGCGCGCGCTGGCCGAAAATCACCACGGAGGAGCCAGAGGCAGCAGAGGAGGGAGTCAGGAGGCACCCCGGCGTCTGCCAGAGCGGCGTCGGCAAGACTATCCCCCGGAGAGAAAGAAAACATCCCCAGAGGGGGCGGCATATCAGGTGCTGGGTGGAGGGGGTGCTGGATGGGGGTTCTGAGAAAAGAACCTGTCCAGACTGCAGAAGGGGGTCCCTGGAGGGAGGGAGAGGGGGGGGAGGGGACGACTGCATACTCACCTCTCCGCCGGCTTCAGGTGCGCGCAGGGTCACCCCCTCAGTGACCTCGCACCGGAGTGGGGTACTGGCATCCAGCTGCAGGGGGCAGCTACAATGGGGGACGGGTGACCGGCGCAGGGAGAATGTGAAAACATTCTCCAGGCACCCTCAGGGGGGTCTACGTCTGATGTGGCTTCCCACGCCGACGGCCCCCCTGATAACCTAAAAGAGAAAAGAAAGAAATAAAACTAAAATAAAAAATTAGAGGTGCAAAGCACCAGTGTCTACCTCCTACGGACACTAGACTAAAAAACTGAGCTAGCCTGGTGTCCGCAGGAGGGATATAGGCTACCAGGCGGGGCTACTTCTTTGATGGTCTAGTGTCGCCTCCTAGTGGCAGCTGCCTATATCCCACTGGTGCTGTGTCCCCCAATGATAGGCACAAGAAAGGTCCTCTTTAAAGCGGTTGTCTCACTTCAGTAAATGGCATTTATCATGTAGAGAAAGTTACTACAAGGCACTTACTAATGTATTGTGATTCTCCATATTGCCTCCTTTGCTGGCTGGATTCATTTTTCCATCACATTATACACTGCTCGTTTCCATGGTTATGACCATTCTGCAATCCATCAGTGGTGGTCGTGCTTGCATACTATAGGAAAAAGCGCCAGTCTAAGTGAGCTCCCACAGTCCTGGCCACCAGAGAGGCTGGCGCTCTTTCCCAAGCACGACCACCACTGATGGATTGCAGAGTGGTCATAATCATGGAAACGAAGTGTATAATGTGATGGAAAAATGAATCCAGCCAGCAAAGGAAGCAATATGGACAATCACAATACATTAGTAAGTGCCTTGTAGTAACTTTCTCTACATGATAAATGCCACTTACTAAAATGAGACAACCCCTTTAACATACCTGATCCTTTGCTCAGGCCAGAGGCCCTCACATGCATCCTCAGTTGAGCTGAGTGTGCATAGCAGAGGTTAGGGGGAATAGAATGAAGAAATTCACTACCTCCCTAAAAAATGTATCCTGCTGCTTTCTTGAAAACGTTTGACGGGTGTTTAGTACGAAATGCACTGGTTCCTTTAGTAAGGGGATGGAGGAGGGCCTCCTCAGACGGCCATGCTTTCGCACAGCTACGGATATATACCGCTCATCATAAAATACCTTTTAACAATTTACAGTTGATTTCTTCCACGTAAGCCTCCATGCCGCCAAACGCCTCCTTACATAACGCCTTCGCTACAGTGGACTTTCCACATCCCTGTGAAAACAAGCAGTGAATGGACACCGATCACTATGACTGAGCACTGATCACACGGATAAGGCTACTTTTACACTTGCGTTGTCCGCCAGAGGATCTCAATACCGGAAAAAAAAAAAAAAAAAACGTTTCCATTGAGTCCCCATGCATTCTGAATGGAATGAGATCCGTCTTCCGTTCCAGCAGCATTCCGTTTTGTGACCAAACACAGTTTTTGTGTCAGGTCATAAAAACAAAACAAAACACGGATCCGTCACTAAAAACAATGTAAGTCAATGGTGATGGGTCCATTTTTAGGAGCCTAAAAAAACTGTATCCGTCACCCATTGACTTTCAATGTATTTAGTGACGGATCCGTTTTTTTCAGTCTTGATTTCACGCAACTACATCCTGACGGAGCGGATGCATCCTGATGTGCAAAATCAAAACGGATCTGGAAAGAAGCCTAATTTAGAACTATCACTGCACAGTATCTGTCAGTGCCTTGACACGATGGCTGATTCTGCAGTCACATCCCAAACTACATGCAATACCCGTGTAAGGCCCCATTCATATGTAGTGTATATGCTGGGAAACTGCAGCGTTAGGGTCCACTCAGACGACCATAGTGTTTTGCGGATCCGCAAAACTCGGATGCCGGCCCGTGTGCGTTCCACAATTTGTGGACCACATGTGGCCGGCACTATCATAGAAAATGCCTATTCTTGCCAGCAAAATTGCAGAATGGGCGCAGACCCTTTCATACGGCCACTAACCAGACACTGACAGGATTTTTATATCAATGTGCAATTTGTCTCCATGGTAGGAACCCCCCTTTAAAGAGGACCTTTCACCAGTCCTGACATTACAGTATAAGTACCTGGCAGTGTAGGACATGTTGAGATGTCCTCACGCTTTTTTTTTTTTTCCAATGGGCTGCTCAGTTCCCCCACTGTGCCCCCCGTTCAGGTTTCCCGCCCTGTATGCTAATCCATACCATTGGTACAGGGAGGAGGAGACTGCTGTATTTCTCGGGGGGTGTCTCCTTCTCCCTGGCTATGACGCTCTCCGGTGTGACTGGCCAGCGCACAGCCAGGCAGAAGGAGACGCCCCTTGAGAAACACAGCTGTAAGCTCCTCCTCCCTGTACCGATTGTATAGATTAGCATACAGGGCACAGTTGGGGAATGGAGCAGCCCATTGGAAAAAAAAAAAAAAAAAAAAGAGCGACAACATCTCCTCAGCATGCCCTACAGTGCCAGTTACTTATAACGTCAGGACCGGTGAAAGGTCCTCTTTAAATTGTGAAATACGATAAATGTTCATCAAGTTGCATTCACCTTAAAGGGCATCTGTCAGGAGTTTTGTACCTATGACACTGGCTGACCTGTTACATGTGCACTTGGCAGCTGAAGGCATCTGTGTTGGTCCCATGTTCATATGTGTCCGCATTGCTGAGAAAAATGATGTTTTATTATATGCAAATGAGCCTCTAGGAGCAACGGGGGCGTTACCATTACACCTAGAGGCTCCGCTCTCTCCGCAACTGCTGTGCCCTCTGTACTTTGATTGAGAGAGCCAGGCATGATGATGTGTTCACTGCCTGGTCCTGTCAATTAAAGTGCAGAGGGCGCGGCAGTTGCAGAGAGAGCAGATCCTCTAGGTGTAATGGTAACGCCCCCGTTGCTCCTAGAGGCTCATTTGCATATAATAAAACATCATTTTTCTCAGCAATGCGGGCACATATGAACATGGGACCGACACAGATGTCTTCAGCTGCCAAGTGCACATGTAACAGGTCAGCCAGTGTCATAGGTACAAAACTGCTGACAGATGCCATTTAATAGGTGATGTCTATTGCATTCCCTATGTTTCACTTTAATAGAAGCCAGTGGCAACCCGGCAATGATACCTTTGGTCCAGAAAGGAGGACGGCTCCGCTGCGGAGTCCGGAGGCTGTGGAGACAAACTGTCTGGATAATGGACGTCCCATTAGACTGTGAACAATGTGCTCGTAGCAGGCAGTCAGTAAGCCATCCACACCACTGTAATAGAAAATACATGATTTTGTACTATTTCCCTGCAACAGCTAAATGGTCCAGAGGCTAAGGGGGGAATACACAGGTGCAGGAACACCTCACTAAATTTGTATGTAAGGAGCTCCCTCTAGTGGCTGCTGCAGACAGACAAAAAATTACCATTAACATCTACAGAGCGAGACTTTGCAGCGTGTACAATGCTTGTCGTTATATTCATGGGTCAGAATATTCTGAATACATTCCAAAAATAATATAAGGAAAGTGACTTTTTAAAACATGTTTTGCATACCCCAGTCTGTTCATCTGCAGGTAAGTGAGGTTTTGGTCAGGTTGAGGAAGAGTTGGAGAATTTTCAGGGGGAGTAAATTCTAAATTCACCTGCATAAGATAAAAGAGTCTTTAGCAGTACATACAACAGAAGACAGACAGCTTTAAAACATATTATATACTGGTATACATAAGAGAAATGAGATCTCTGAATGGGGCCAATAATTAATTTTCAACATGGCCGCCCCTTTCTGATTCACCTGAGTCTGTAAACTAAGCCAAGGACACTCATACAGCCTCTGGTTACTCAGGGCACACTTTCTTAAAGTGTAACTGTCATATATTTTTTTATTTGCTAGTTTATTAGAGCTAGGCATGTATACCCAAGTTAGTCTGTCAATGATTGTCAAAAGATCAGTAATTACCTTATAATGTCCCTTTCCACTGGTCCCTTAAAAGACTGTTGCTATGGCTCATCTAAGAAGACAGGAAGACAGAGGGGCGGTCCTCCACACTGCAGGCCTGCATTAGGCTTCAGAGTGAGGAGGCGTGTCTCTCAATAATCCAATCTGATTGGCTGGCAGGGAGCTGCTGGCTACAGCAAGTGTGTATGTGAAGGGAGGGAAGGCAGTTTTGTCCTCAGAGAACTGGCAGAGGAGCCATCTTGAGAAGATCCTCATATTGTAGAGGTTAAAACAGCCGTAACTAAGGGAAAAACTCAAGGAAAACAGTGGCATGTGAAGAAACTAAAGACTGCTTTGTGCATAATGCTGCACCAGCAGTAACGTATGCTAAAATTGATTTTTTGATGAAAACATGACAGTTACACTCTAAAGCAGTTGGCCCATCTCTGACATTGATGGCAAATTGCTAGGATACAGCATCAATGTTATATAGGTGCAGGTCCCACCTCTCGGACTCGGCTCCTATCTCTAGAATCGGGCCCCCACGATGATGGAGAGCACACCGGTGTGCTTGCCATTCACTGCTATAGGAGTTCCAAAAATGGCAGCAAGAGTACTGTGGCCATAGGTGGGACATGACATCAATGACTGAGATGGAAATACTCCTTTAAAAGGGGTTGTCCAAGTTATTTATTTGTTCTTTGTATGTTTCTAACTAGTCAAATATAACAGCTTTGCCATGCACTTTGTGCTTCTACAGCTGCTGCTTTCTCAGATTTCACTGAGGGTCACATGACCTGTGATGTCAGCTTCTCTCCCTGCTCAGCTGATGTTTCGTGCACAAGCAGATAAGAGTTTGTACACAAGATCTCACTGTGCAGGCCACGCCTCCCTGCACTGGATGAGCTGCCGCCTGCTCTCCCTGGATTTTTTCAGATAAAACATTAACCCCTTCAGCAGCAGACTCAGACTCAGGACTGAAGGCTTTACTGAGTAGCTGCAGGCAGTGAGGAGACAAATGCTGGGCACTGGAGCTGACAAGCTGGAGGCGTTCTGCAGAGCATTGCACAAGAAAGGTATTGGGAAGTTCCTGTGTGTATCAGCAGTGTCATTGTACAGCTGGGACTTGTAGTCCTACACATACAACATGCTGCTGAGTCTCCCAGCAGGCAGACATGTCACTCGGGGCAGCACTCCCTTTGCAGAGCAGGGGGGAGGGGCAGAGATTGTTATTATTGCAGGTAAACTAAGGCCAGAAGAGAACCGGAGAAATGAGGAAATATAGATTTTTTTTTTGCCTAAAACTTGCTTAACTTAGTTATATATTGCTGCCCATCAGATTTACAGTACTATATTTTTTTTTTCATAACTCGGACAACCCCTTTATTGATTAGTACAGATATGCTTTTAAAAGGGTTGTCCCACCATAACAACATCACATAGCCACAGGATAGGTGATAGGTATGTGATCAGTGGGGGTCTGACCACTGAGAACCCCATTGATCGGGCTGAATTCTGCGAGGGTCACACATGCTCACTGACGTTCTATTCAATTGCGACTGCCAAAGAGAAGTTCTACAGAGATGAATGGAGCGGCAGCGTACATACAGGACAAAGATTGGTGGGGTTGCCAGCAGTCGGACTCCCCACAGATCAGATGCCTCTGAATAGGTGGTAAGTTGTTTTTACGGTGGGACGACCCCTTTACAGCTGATCTAATCTGGCGGATGATGCCCCTCATGCTATCCAGCGGCCCCCACCGACAGCGCAGGGCACAACTTTGCTCTAATAAATGATCTTACTTGATATTTACATGAATTTTAGTCTTCTGCAGGGAGTCTTCACATAACATGAAGATTTCGTCCTGGTTTGTCGATTCGGAAGAAGCATCTAGACTTAATGCGAATTCTGCAATTTCTGTAAAAAGACAACATATTCCTTCAGTAGCTCTAGTCAGGGGAGGAATAAAGCGGGAGCCAAAAGGAACTGCCCTGGGGCCTCTACCATCAGCACCGTGCCAAAACATGGTTCTTAAAGTGTTGTTTCACTAAGTCAACCTTTTTAAGCAGGGGTCATGCTTTTAAGACCCAGACCTGCAGTGGCTGCAGTCTCCAGGGTCAAAGGGAGGTTTCAGTGGCCAGGTCCAATGGTGCAACAACCACTGTGAAGCAGAACCCTTTATAACACAACTGTATGGCAGTATTATTTGGACACTATGGTGGTATTATTTAGGCACTCTATGATGATATGATACTGGTATTTTGGCATTAGTATTATTTGGACACTGTATATAGGTACTGTATGGCGCCGTTATTTGGGCACTGTATTGCAGTGGTATCTGGGAACTCTATGGCAGTATTATTTAGATACTATGGTGGCATTATTAAGGCACTCTATGATGGTATGATTTGGATAGTGTATACAGGTATTTTGGCATTAGTATTATTTGGGCACTATATGGCAGTATTATTTGGATACTATATGGTGGTATTATTTAGGCACTCTATGATGGTATATGATTTGGATAGCGTATAGTAGTATTTTGGCATTAGTATTATTTAGGCACTGTATATAGGTACTGTATGGCACAGTTATTTGGGCACTGTATGGTAGTATTATCTAGGAATTGTATGGTGGAATTATTTGGACACTATGGTGGTATTATTTTGATACTATATGGCGGTATTATTTAGGCACTGTATGATGGTATATGATTTGGATAGTGTATACTAGCATTGTGGCATTAGTATTATTTAGGCACTGTATATAGGTACTGTATGGCACAGTTATTTGGGCACTGTATGGCAGTATTATCTGGGAACTGTATGGAAGTATTATTTGGGCACTATATAGCGGTATCATTTAGGCACTCTGTGATGGTATATGATTTGGATAGTGTATAGTGGTATTTGGGCATCAATATTATTTGGGCACTGTATGAAGTGACTGTATGGGACAGTTATTTGGGCACTGTATGGCAGTATTATCTGGGAACTGTATGGCAGTATTATTTGGGCACTATATGGTGGTATTATTTAGGCACACTATGATGGTATATGATTTGGATAGTGTATACTGGTATTTGGGCATCAGTATTATTTGGGCACTGTATATAGGTACTGTATGGCACAGTTATTTGGGCACTGTATGGCAGTATTAACTGGGAACTGTATGGCAATATTATTTGGACACTATATAGATGTATATGATTTGGACAGTGTATACTGGTATTTTGGCATCAGTGTTATTTGGGCAATATATGCCCTATTATGTGGGCACATTCGGGTTTTATGTGACCACTGTATGGTGGCATTATTTGGGCACTGGATTTGGTATTATTTAGGCAGTGTATGTTGTTATTATTTAAGCACACTCAGACGGTATTATTTGGGCATTGTATGGCAGTATTATTGGAACATTGTAATCCTGTAATAATTGTGCACTGCTTAGCAGTATTATCTGGGAATTGCATGAAAGTATTAAATGGCACTGCATGCTCTGGAGAAAGGGGCACAAAATGCTTTGCCGAGGGTCCTTCTCTGACCTTGACGTGGCCCCCAGAAATAACCAGTTTATTAAAGGTCTCATGACACAGAAGAGAAAGTTACAAGTATTTATGTCAGTAGAAAAATGTCCTCTCATCACTTACCTTCACCCAGAGAAAGTTGTGCGGTGTCTGTTCTCCCTGAAATCCAAGGCGAGGATGAGGTGCTGTGCGACTGCAGCCACGAGCTGAACGCAGCCTTCACATCCTCCGCTGCAACGTCCTGATCCTTCAGAGAAAAGCAAGAGCGGATTTCAGTCTGCGTAATGAAGCGTTATACAACTTTCCAATTTACTTTCACAATCGATTCCTCAAAGTATTCAAGATCTCTGCTTGCTGTCATTCCGGAGCAACCTGTAGTGCTCACTTCTAGTGGATAAAAATCTGTCTGGGTCATGTGATGTGATGGACGCACAGGTGAACAGCTCGTTATAAGCTCCGATACCTGCGCTGTAACGAGCCGTGTAACCGCGCGTCCATCACATGACCCGGAAGAGAACAGTAAAGGTTCTCATTGAATGACAGCAACCAGAGATCTTGAAAACTATGAGGAAGTGATACAAAAACTATATATTTTAAAATCCCATCATACCAATAATAACATGATTTTAGCCCATCAAAGATGTTGAGAAGCGTGCACTTCATTTCTGTGCGTCTTCTATATACTGATATGCTCCAGTCACTCACCAAGCACTGCTTAGGTTGCAGCATGATCGATGAAGGGATTTTGGGCTGTGCTTCTAATGACTGTATCCTGACAGCTGAAGAAATATTAATATTCATATTCTTCCTTAACCTCTCCGGAATCTGTATAAAGATAATATTCAGGAAAATTATATAATTTGACACTGTACCACATAAAAGGTTAGTATATAAAATGAGAATGCTTGGCCTGGGAGAAAATGTCTGTATGTGGGTAAGTAACTGGCTCAGTGATAGAAAACAGAGGGTGGTTATTAACGGCACATATTCAGATTGGGTCACTGTCACTAGTGGGGTACCACAGGGGTCAGTATTGGAGGGGTCACTGTCACTAGTGGGGTACCACAGGGGTCAGTATTATAGGGATCAGTGTCACTAGTGGGGTACCACAGGGGTCAGTATTGGGCCCTATTATCTTGAATATATTTATTAATGATCTTGTAGAAGGCTTGCACAGTAAAATATCAATTTTTGCAGATGACACTAAACTGTGTAAAGTAATTAACACAGAAGAGGATAGTATACTGAATATATACTACAGAGGACAGTAATATATATATATATACACACATACTACAGAGGACAGTATACTGAATATATACTACAGAGGACAGTAATATATATATATATACACACACACATACTACAGAGGACAGTATACTGTATATATAAACTACAGAGGATAGTATACTGAATATATACTACATAGGACAGTAATATATATATATACATACTACAGAGGACAGTATACTGAATATATACTACAGAGGACAGTATACTGAATATATACTACAGAGGACAGTAATATATATATATATATATATATATATATATATATATACACACACACATACTACAGAGGACAGTATACTGAATATATAAACTACAGAGGATAGTATACTGAATATATACTACAGAGGACAGTAATATATATATACATACTACAGAGGACAGTATACTGAATATATAAACTACAGAGGATAGTATACTGAATATATAATATATATATACATACATACTACAGAGGACAGTAATATATATATATATATATATATATATATATATATATATATATATATATATATACACACACACACACATACATACATACTACAGAGGACAGTATACTGAATATATAAACTACAGAGGACAGTATACTGAATATATACTACAGAGGACAGTAATATATATATATATACATACTACAGAGGACAGTATACTGTATATATAAACTACAGAGGATAGTATACTGAATATATACTACAGAGGACAGTAATATATATATATACATACTACAGAGGACAGTATACTGTATATATAAACTACAGAGGATAGTATACTGAATATATACTACAGAGGACAGTAATATATATATATACACATACTACAGAGGACAGTAATATATATATATATATATATATATATATATATATATATATATATATATATACACACACATACTACAGAGGATAGTATACTGAATATATACTACAGAGGACAGTTATATATATATATACATACTACAGAGGACAGTAATATATATATATATATACATACTACAGAGGATAGTATACTGAATATATACTACAGAGGACAGTAATATATATACATACTACAGAGGACAGTATACTGTATATATAAACTACAGAGGACAGTATACTGAATATATACTACAGAGGACAGTAATATATATATATACATACTACAGAGGACAGTATACTGTATATATAAACTACAGAGGATATATATACTACAGAGGACAGTACATTGCTACAGATGGATCTGGATAGATTGGAGGCTTGGGCAGAGAAGTGGCAGATGAGGTTTAAGGGCCCACTCACACGACCTTGTGAATGGGGCTGCATCCATTCCACAATTTTGCAGAATAGATGGAGCCCTATTCATTTCAATTGACGGCATTTGATTTCACCGCGGCTCGTCGAAAAAATATAGAACATGTGTATTCTTGTCCACAATAGCATTTGTATGAGATGCCGGTCATGTGTGTTCTGCAAATTGCGGAATACACACTAGTCGGCATCCGTGGTTTTGCGGTGCACAGTGCAGGGGGCGCAGAAGCTGCAGAGACAGCAGAGCCTGTAGGTGTAACGATAACACCCCCGTTGCTCCTAGAGGCTCATTTGCATATATTAAAACTTCATCTTTCTCAGCAATGCAGGCACATCTATCAGCCAGTGTCATAGGTACAAAACCCACTTAAAGGGGTTATCCAATATCTAAAATATCCCCCAGCCCCTTGTATGGATTATACTTACCTGCTCCCCGGAACCCACGTTGCTCCGGATCCCTGCGGAGCCACCGCTGCATCTCCCCATCGCTCGGATCAAAACATCTGGAGAGCAGCCAATAGCAAGCCGTGACGCTGACCAGTCTCAAGGGGCGGCCGTGCAGGGATCCAGAGCGACGCCGGTGCAGGGGAGTAGGTAAGTATAATCCATACAAAGGGCCCGGGCATTGGAGGGCGGGAATATTTTAGATATCGGATAACCCCTTTAAATCTATAGGGAATTGCCAAGTAAGCCGCCAATCAATCAGCTACACAATCATATACGATTATCGGACAGTCGATATACTCACTGACCCAAACTTTTGCAATATGAGTGTTCCCGTTTCTGGTGTCGTACTCAATGACATCTTTGATATCTTCAAACCCGTGCCACACGATCTTCAGCACAGCTTCGGCTATCCTGGCGGCCGCATCAGCAGATTCCTTCTTCCCCTCTGATCCTTCTGCGCTCGCCTTGCTGTTCTTTTTCCGCCTCTTCGGCGAAGGGATTTCTACCATTGTTCCATAGGACACGACTACGTCTGGAATTAAACCTGGGGGCTCGGGGTACCACAGAAACACCTGGACCGTGTTATCATTTGTATGGTCTACGAAGGCTCGGCTATTACTTATAATAGGGGGAACGCGGCGGGACACTCGAAAAATGGCTTCGAGGCTGACGCTCTTCAGCAAAGTCCTTCCAAAGACGTCCCTATCGCTGGCGCCGGGAGTCTGTGAGGGCTTCTTCCCTACAGCCCATGAAAAGAGATCTCCTATTGAGTCCCATATACTGGAGGCCTGGGGAGGGTGAATTTCGGAGATTTCACTCTTGTCTCTGAGCGACGAGGTATCGCTGCTACTTGTGGTTCCACGAGGTGTTCTTCTGGACCCAAGGTCACAGTCTGTGCTTTTGTAAGGGGGCAAATGTGATGGCACGTTCTCCGACGTTCTGCTCTTCGGAGTCACGATTAACTCCGTCAGGGGCTCCAGTCGGCCATAACTTGCAGCTGGTGTCAGTGCTCCTGAACGTAAAATAAGAGTTTTCTTGTGTAACATAAAACCGAAAACGTTATAGCGCCAATATATTCCGCAGCGCCGTACAGAGACGACATCACTCCCTGCCATCTAAATTCCCTATTTTCATACGTACACCAGGACCAATTCCACATGAAACCAGTATGGAGGGAATACGGAGAACATACAAATGCCATGCAAATGTGGTTCATGGTCAGATCTGGACCCAGGACCTGTAGTTCTAACCACTGAGCCACCTTTCTGTACTGAAGCCTGTCCAGCAACCAGCAGATCCTCTGTTATCATCTGAGGGATCACCAGGGAAAGCTACGGCCAGCCGTAGGGAAAAGTAATAGTAAATTGCAGCCCTTCGGTGAATGAAAAGGTTGGGTCACCACAGTTGGAGCCGCTAATGCCTCCAGTGGGAGAACCTCTCAGCAGAATGTCCATATGTCCTAGTAATATTTATAGGGGTATTCCCATCTGGGACTCTGATGGCATAACTATGTCATTTAGGTGCGGGTCTCACCTCTGGGACCCACTGCTATCTCTAGAACAGGCCCTCCATTCACTGCTATGGGAGTCCGAACATAGCTAAGCACTGGCTCGACCCCTAGGGTGGATGGAGAGGTGGCCGTGCCTGCAAAGTGTTCTCTCCTTCACTTCACTTGGCCTGGGAGAAAATGTCTGTATGTGGGTAAGTAACTGGCTCAGTGATAGAAAACAGAGGGTGGTTATTAACGGTACATACTCAGATTGGGTCACTGTCACTAGTGGGGTACCACAGGGGTCAGTATTGGGCCCTATTCTCTTCAATATATTTATAAATGATCTTGTAGAAGGCTTGCACAGTAAAATATCAATTTTTGTAGATGACACTAAACTGTGTAAAGTAATTAACACAGAGGAGGACAGTACACTGCTACAGATGGATCTGGATAGACTGGAGGCTTGGGCAGAGAAGTGGCAGATGAGGTTTAACACTGACAAATGTAAAGTTATGCATATGGGAAGGAATAATGCAAGTCACCAGTACATACTAAATGGTAAAATATTGGGTAACTCTGACATGGAAAAGGACCTAGGAATTTTAGTGAACAGAAATCTAAGCTGCAGAAACCAGTGTCAGACAGCTGCTGCCAAGGCCAATAAGATAATGGGCTGCATCAAAAGAGGCATAGATGTCTGTGATGAGAACATAGTCCTGCCACTTTACACATCACTAGTCAGACCACACATGGAGTACTGTGTACAGTTCTGGGCTCCTGTGAACAAGGCAGACATAGCAGAGCTGGAGAGGGTTCAGAGGAGGGCAACTAAAGTAATAACTGGAATGGGTGGACTACAGGACCCAGAAAGATTATCAAAATTAGGGTTATTCACTTTAGAAAAAAGACGACTGAGGGGAGATCTAATAACTGTGTATAAATATATCAGGGGTCAGTACAGAGATCTCTCCCATCATCTATTTATCCCCAGGGCTGTGACTGTGACGAGGGGCCATCCTCTGCGTCTGGAGGAAAGAAGGTTTGTACATAAACATAGAAGAGGATTCTTTACGGTAAGAGCAGTGAGACTATGGAACTCTCTGCCTGAGGAGGTGGTGATGGTAAGTTCACTAAAAGAGATCAGGAGGGGCCTGGATGTATTTCTGGAGGTAATAATATTACAGGTTATAGTTACTAGAGAGGGGTCGTTGATCCAGGGAGTAATTCTGATGCCTGATTGGAGTCGGGAAGGAATTTTTTCCCCTAAAGTTGGGAAAATTGGCTTCTACCTCACAGGGTTTTTTTGCCTTCCTCTGGATCAACTTGTAGGAAAACAGGCTGAACTGGATGGACAGATGTCTTTTTTTGGCCTTATAAACTATGTTACTATGTTACTTCAGGGGCCCTATTCTGAAGATAGGAACAGGTCCCAGAGAACCCACACCTATCTGACATCCTAGAGATATATGCCTTTAACATAGCCAAGACGGATCCGTCATTAACTCCACTGAAAGTGAATGGAGGATGGTTTACTACTGTGTCACACTGAATGGATCCGACCCATTGACTTGCATTGGGGGTCATGACGGATCCGTCTTGGTGCGGATGCCTGGACTGGAGAGCAAACTGTGGCATGCTACGGTTTGCTCTCCGGTCTGAAGACAGAACACAATGCATTTTGGAGCGCTCCGTTCTCTTCAGTTCAGTTTTGTCCCCATTGACAATGAATGGGGGCAAAACTGAAGCGTTTTTTTCCAGTATTGAGACCCTATGACGGAACTCAATACTGAAAAAAGAAAACGCTAGTGTGAAACTAGCCTAAGTCAATGGTGACGGATCCGTTTTCTCGGACATGGATCTGGTGCCTATTGACAATGTTTTTAGTGCCGGATCCGTCTTGGCTATTTTAGAGATAATACAACCGGATCCTTTCATAACGGATGCAGACGGCTGTATTATCCTATCAGAAGCGTTTTTGCTGATCCATGACGGGTTCAGCAAAAAAACGCAGATGTGAAAGTAGCCTAAGGGTCCATTCACACATCCGCAACTGTTTTGCGGATCACACATGGCCGGCACCTGTCCGTGGCTGCGGAAAAGAATAGGACATGTTCTGTTTTTTTTTTTGCGGGGCCGCGGACCGAAAGTGCGGATGCAGACAGCATACGGTGTCCTGTCCACATATTTTGCAGCCCCATTGAAAATGAATGGGTCCACACCAGTTCTGCAAAATTGCGGAATGAATGCGGACCCATTAAGCGGACGTGTGAACGGACCCCAAGAAAAACATATGCACTCTTCATCTATTCACTGTGCAGTACATGCTTGACTATACAAACGTGTCCATAGGGTATAAAAGACCCCAAAGTGGGTCAACCTTTTGGAATACCTCAGGCTGGTACACATTGCGGTACTTTTCTTGCCCTCTCTAGAAAAGCATGGTTGACAGTCCCGCAAAGAACCACATACAGGGTAAGAGTCTATAGGCATATACTCTGCAGACATAAAACCGCACACCGCTGTACATTGGACGCATAGGTCTTAGGACCTAGTGGAGACCCTCATAGTGATCCTACTGTCACCAGAAGTACTCACCTATCTGAATGTATATACAGGTGTGCAGGTCCACCCACACGGGGAACACCGCTTTGGGGTAAACTATTCGGATCTGGTCCAGGAGATGCATTTCAAGGGCAGCGGCATGCAGCTCCTGGGAACACACAGAAGGTTGTCACCAGCCTATGGGTATATAATACATCTCACCTGACTCAATGACTTTGCACTTGCGGTTGTCAGAATGATGGGGAGACTATTAATCTTCTGTGTCACCGAGATAAATATAGGCGCCGGCAGGAACTCGGCGGCCGCACTCACCGGTGATAGAGCCAGAGAGCTGCCACGGGCTGTACTTATTCTTCCTGCATGTTATATTTAAAGGGGAACTCATCCTTTTTTTTTTTTTTTTTTTGCAAATGGAGCAGACTGAAACTCAAGACCTCGGCCTCATCACAGTTTAAGGGTGGGGGTTAAAGAGGGGCTGTCACCTCTCCTGACATGTCTGGTTTAGTAACTACTTGCATTCCCCATATAGTAACAATTCTGGAGCATCTGTTCTAATGGCTCTATGTTGTTCCATTCCTCTATTATTCCTGCTAGAAGTTTACAAATAAATTGCCAGCAGTCTAAAGTAAGGGTACTGCTGGGTGTTACTAGTAGCGGGTGTGTCTGACTCTGTCCAGTCAGTGCTGCTGGTGTCAGACTGTACAGGGACACACACCCAACTGGTAACACCCATCTGTACCCTTACTGCAGACTGCTGACAATTCATTCATAACTTGGAGTAGAAATAACTGGAAGGGCATATAAGAGTAGATGCTCCAGGATTGTTATTACATGGGGAATGCAAGTGGTCACTGAAACAGGAGTGGTGACAGGTCCTCTTTAAAAGGGTGTATTCAGATTTTAATACTGATGACCTATCCTTTGGATCAGTACCTGATCGGTGGGGTCCCTATACTCGGGACCTCCACCGATAAGCTGTTTGAGAAGGCACTGGGGCTCCTGCGAGCACTGCAGCCTTCTAGCAGCTCACCAAGCACAGCGCCGTACATTGTATAGTGGCTGTGTTTGGTATTGCGCTCAGCCCCATTTAATGTCCCCCCATATGCCAGACCCCTTAAAGGGAATATACTTACCTCACTCCCTGTCCCGCTGGTCCCCGTATTGCCACTGCTGCTTCTCTGCATGAGCAGATGAAAACATCCAGTGTAGGGGGGAAGCAGTCAATGGCAGGCAGGGACAAGCCTCCCTAGTGTCACCCATCCCTGCCTGCCATTGGCGGCTCCTCCCCCCCTCCACCAGATATTTTCATCCGAGCACAGGGAGAAGCGGCAGGCAGGGACAGGGAGCAGCGCGGGGAGCGGGGTAAGTATATTCCCTGTGAGGGGCCCAGAATATGGGGGGGAAGGGGGCAGTTTTTAGTATTGGATAACCCCTTTAACGTGTCGTCACTCGGACAAAGGAAAGCTGTGAGGAGAAGGCGAGCACTGTTGCCATCTCAAACAGCTGATTGTCAGGGGTCTCGAGTGGCGGACCCCCACTGTTCAGATGCTGATGATATATATATATATATATATAAATCCCAGTACAGCTGACTATGTATTTATATTCCTCCCATTGACCTTAATAGGATCTTTATAAAAATGTAGGCAGTGAGCTCCCCCTAGTGGCAGATGCTGTAAAAATAAAATCAGCATTTTACCAGTATTTCCCAGTCATCGGCAGACAGCGGTTCAACAGTCACTTCCTTACAAGATGGGACCTTGCTGCACGGCTTGAGGATAACCTGGAGAGAAGAAAAAACAAAAAGTGAAATGTTAGTACAGCAATCACACATATCACTGACTACATCTGGGACTCCCTTTGATATTGAGAGGGACTGTTCCCAGTTCTAGGTGGAAAGATGACCACACATCCGTGGTCTACAGTATCATCATTACAATTATAGGAATTACAGAAACCCGTGGTCTCCAACCTGTGACTCTTTAGCTGTTACAAAACTACAACTCCTAGCATTGACTTTTGCAGCAGTTGGAGAGCCATAGACTAGAGCAGGGGTAGGCAACCTCTGGCACTCCAGCTGTTGTGAAACTACAACTCCCAGCATGCATACTTCTAAGAACTCACATAGAAATGAATGGAGCATGCTGGGAATTGTAGTTTCACAACAGCTGGAGTGCCGAAGGTTGCTGATGCCTGGACTAGAGCCTCCCTCTTCATTAATATTAGGGCACAATCTTCTTCTTTCTAAAAATTATGGGCCACCGGCAGCCTCTGACCTCTGATGTCCTACATTGGTTTATATTGTTAAAATTCTGCTGTAATTCCACTCTTGACGTATGCAAATGAGCTGTTCAGAGTCAAGGAGGTGGAGACATTGAGAACTGAAGTCACGCTCGCTCGCCTTACAAATCCTGCTCCATCAGTTCTGACTGACGTCCCTGAGGACGCTCACGATACCTATTCCTGGCACATGAAGCCGGGTTTACTTGCCTGCGCATGTGCAATACGCCCCACTGCAGATAGGACACAATGACGCATGTGTGAGATCTGCGGATGATGTTCTCTGTCCTCAGGGATGTTAATCAAAACTGATGTGGTGGGATTTGGGACCCATCGGTATGAGAGCTGGTGGCGGAGTATTTTGGGTGCAGGTTTCAGCGCGGAAACCTAACCGAATCTGCGCTGAAACCGCCTCCCATTGTTTTCCATGGCTGTGCCGCAGTTCATGCACCTGGGGATTTTGCAGAGTTTACCAAGAATGTACAGCTCCATTGTTGACGCGGACATCTCGCAGGTCAGCAGCGGCAGCCTGCTTGCGGTTTAGCTCCATGCAGTGGATTTTAGGGCACCTTCACACACCTCAGATTTTGTTCTAAAAAATGTCCATTTACCTGAATGCGGCTTACAGAAATCCATGTGCTTCTCCCCAAATTAACCCCTTTCAGAGGAACGGAACTGAAGGTCAAGTCACAAAAGTTTTCTGCAAGAAAATCTGCCGCGTTTAAAGGTGACCTTACTGCGACTGCTGTGATTTTTTGTTAAAAATAAAACAAAAACTCACACCTCACGAGATGCACAAGACCTGCACACTAGCATGGTGACGTTTCGCAGGTCCTTGCTCCTATATGCAGCGATGCGAGGAGTGAGTGTCCCTTTGACTGGAAGCAGCAAAACATCATCACGCTGGAGCAGAGGTCCTGTCCTGTGCATCCAGTGAGCGGCGAGTGTTCACAATGACGCCATCAAATGGATGAGTTCTTTTGTTTTTTTGCACAAGCAGAATGGGAATGAGGAGGCCACTAATGGGGGTATTATTAATAATGGAGGCCACTAATGGGGGTATTATTAATAATGGAGGCCACTAATGGGGGTATTATTAATACTGGGGGCCACTAATGGGGACATTAATAATACTGGGGGCCACTAATGGGGCATTAATAATACTGGGGGCCACTAATGGGGGCATTATTAATAATGGAGGCCACTAAGGGGGACATTAATAATACTGGGGGCCACTAAGGGGGGCATTATTAATAATACTGGAGGCCACTAATGGGGACATTAATAATACTGGAGGCCACTAAGGGGGACATTATTAATACTGGAGGTCACTAATGGGGACATTAATAATACTGGGGGCCACTAATGGGGGCATTATTAATAATGGAGGCCACTAATGGGGACATTAATAATACTGGGGGCCACTAAGGGGGGCATTATTAATAATGGAGGCCACTAATGGGGACATTAATAATACTGGGGGCCACTAAGGGGGGCATTATTAATACTGGAGGTCACTAATGGGGACATTAATAATACTGGGGGCCACTAATGGGGGCATTATTAATAATGGAGGCCACTAAGGGGGACATTAATAATACTGGGGGCCACTAATGGGGACATTAATAATACTGGGGGCCACTAAGGGGGGCATTATTAATAATGTAGGCCACTAAGGGGGACATTATTAATACTGGGGGCCCCTAATAGGGACATTAATAATACTGGGGGCCACTAATGGGGGCATTATTAATAATGGAGGCCACTAATGGGGGCATTATTAATACTGGGGGCCCCTAATGGGGACATTAATAATACTGGGGGCCACTAAGGGGGGCATTATTAATAATGGAGGCCACTAAGGGGGGCATTATTAATACTGGAGGTCACTAATGGGGACATTAATAATACTGGGGGCCACTAAGGGGGACATTATTAATACTGGGGGCCACTAATAGGGGGCATTATTAATACTGGGGGCCACTAATGGGGGGCATTATTAATACTGGGGGCCACTAATGGGGGGCATTATTAATAATGGAGGTCACTAATGGGGACATTAATAATACTGGGGTCCACTAAGGGGGCATTATTAATACTAGGGGCCACTAATGGGGACATTAATAATACTGGGGGCCACTGATAGGGGGCATTATTAATACTGGGGGCCACTAATGGGGGGCATTATTAATACTGGGGGCCACTAATGGGGGGCATTATTAATACTGGAGGTCACTAATGGGGACATTAATAATACTGGGGTCCACTAAGGGGGGCATTATTAATACTGGGGGCCACTAATGGGGACATTAATAATACTGGGGGCCACTAATAGGGGGCATTAGTAATACTGGGGGCCACTAATGGGGGGCAACTAATTGAGCCACAGTAATACTAGGGGACACTAATAGGGACATTTTGAATACTGGGGGACACTAATGGAGGCAAATTAATTATGGGGGGGGCACCCATGACGATAGGGAGGCTGGTAACCGTCATAGCCTGCTCCACCCGTCACCGGATGTTTTGATGTGCAGGGATCCTGAGGGTCGCAGGTGTGGGCAACAGGTAAGTATGCTCTAGAGGAGGGGTCATTATAGGGACTGGATAACCCCTTTAATCCAAGGGGGGGGGGGGGTACCAATTAAATTGTTGCTTCAGGCAGAAGGAGGGCTGTGTGCTCCCCTGCCACAAAGCACTGAGAGAAGAGTGCCCAAGCCTGGTGAACTCTTGCACCAGGACCCATAAGCCTTTAGCTAAGCCCGTGTAATAATGAGACCATATAATAATAAGACAGGATAATGGCACCGTATAATAACCGTGTATTTCTTTATGATGAATAGGTGATGATGATAACACGACCGGTGAATGTACCGGGACGCAGCCCGTGGATTACACTGACAGGTACATGTACTGAGACATGGCGCTGCCATATACCGAGCAACGTATCCATGCCAACAGTGACAGAGGGCGGGAAGCTCACGACAGGGGGAAGGGGGCGGAGCTACGCCTAGTAAACCCCTCCCCGCTGTCTGCTCTTTGACCAATCAGCGCTACGCGGGTCAAACTCCCGCCAACGTACAAACCGCGTAGTCTGAGGAGAGCGGGAGTTTGGTGCACGCTTCCACCGTCAAGACGCGTTTGTCATACGGTAAAAAATCCAAGCCACCGCCACAGTACAGCGGAACTTCACCTCAGAGCAGCCGCCATCATGTGGATCCAAGTGCGCACCATGGACGGTCGGGAGACTCACCGCATTGACTCCCTGTCTAAGCTGACTAAGGTGGAGGAGCTGCGGGAGCGCATCCACGAGGTGTTCGGAGTGGAGCAGGACCGCCAGCGGCTCTTCTACCGGGGGAAGCAGATGGAGGACGGACACACGCTCTTTGATTACAGCGTTGGCCTCAATGACATCGTGCAGCTGCTGGTCCGCCAGCTCCCGCCTCCCCCGGGGCCTGCTCCGGTCACCGCGGAGGACACCGACGACGCCCCCATGTCCGAGACAGAGCCCGACGAGCTGCGGCCGGAGGAGGAGGAGCAGCCGCCAGCTGAGCCCCCCGCCCCTGGCTTGTACCAGGTGAAGGAGCTGGTGGACGCCCGGGACCTGCACATGGGCGCCTGGTTCGAGGCTGAGGTGGTCAGTGTGACCCAGGGAACCCCCGCTGATGACGTCATCTACCACATAAAGTATGAGGACTACCCTGAGGAGGGGGTGGTGCAGCTGACCAGTAAAGATGTCAGACCCCGGGCCAGGACCAAGCTGTCCTGGGAGGACCTGAGTGCCGGACTAGTGGTCATGCTCAACTACAACCCGGATGACCCCAAGGAGAGAGGTTACTGGTACGATGCCGAGATCCTCCGCAAAAAAGAGGGCAAGGCCTGCAAAGAACTGTACGCCAAGCTGTTACTGGAGGGCAAAGGGGGTGCCACAGACGACTGCAAAATCCTGTTTGTGGATGAGGTGTTCAAAATTGAGACGCCCGGTACCCCAATCCCTGCTGAGACCCTGCCCCCGCCTCCCAAGGAGTCTCCCCAAAAGCCCAAGACCGGTCCACAGTGCAAGCTCTGCAAGGATGACCCCAAAACAAAGTGCCGCATGTGCGCCTGCCACGTCTGTGGGGGCAAACAGGACCCCCAGAAGCAGCTGCTGTGTGACGAGTGCGACATGGCCTTCCACATCTACTGTCTTGACCCTCCGCTGTCCGCCCTGCCCGATGTTGATGACTGGTACTGCCCGGACTGTAGGAATGATACCAGCGAGGTGGTCCTGGCCGGTGAGAAGCTGAAGGAGAGCAAAAAGAAAGCCAAGATGGCGTCTGCCAGCTCATCCTCTCAGAGAGACTGGGGTAAAGGCATGGCATGTGTCGGGCGCTCCAGAGAATGCACAATTGTGCCGTCCAATCACTATGGCCCGATACCCGGCGTGCCCGTTGGCACCATGTGGAAGTTCAGGGTGCAGGTCAGTGAGGCGGGGGTGCACCGGCCTCACGTGGCTGGCATCCACGGAAGAAGCAATGATGGCTCCTATTCTCTGGTGCTGGCGGGAGGCTATGAGGATGATGCCGACGATGGGACTGAGTTTACCTACACCGGGAGCGGAGGTCGTGACCTCTCGGGCAACAAGCGGACGGCGGAGCAGTCATGTGACCAGAAGCTCACCAACATGAACCGAGCCCTGGCCCTCAACTGCAATGCCCCCATCAATGACAAGCAAGGGGCTGAAGCTAAGGACTGGAAAGCGGGTAAACCCGTGCGTGTTGTGCGCAATGCCAAGGGGCGGAAACACAGCAAATACGCCCCAGAGGACGGTAACCGGTACGACGGCATCTACAAGGTGGTGAAGTACTGGCCTGAGCAAGGCAAATCCGGCTTCCTAATTTGGCGCTATCTACTAAGGAGAGACGACGAAGAGCCGGCGCCATGGACCAAGGAGGGCAAAGAGCGCATGAAGAAACTAGGCCTCACCATGCAGTACCCCGAAGGTTACCTAGAGTCCGTCGCCAACAAGGAGAGAGAGAAGGAAAACATAGATTCCGATGAATTGGAAACTCCGGTCAAAGGAAAGAGAAAAAGGAAATCTGTCATTGAGGATGATGATGAAGAAGAGGACGAGGAGGGAACGCCCAAGAAAACGAAAACCGAACTGGAGTACGACCTGACCCCGGAGCAGAAGGGGCTGATCGAAAAAGACGAGCTGAACGTCAAGCTGTGGAATGAAGTGATGACGCATCTCAAGGAGGGCCCGAGATTCATCAGCAAGGTGGAGGAGACCTTCCTGTGTATCTGCTGCCAGGAGGTGGTGTACGAGCCCATCACCACCGAGTGCCTGCACAACATCTGCAAGAGCTGCCTCGACCGCTCCTTCAAAGCCTCCGTCTACAGCTGTCCGGCCTGCAGGCACGACCTGGGCAAGAACTACAGCATGCGTGTGAACAAGCCCCTGCAGACCCTTCTCGGCCAGCTCTTCCCCGGCTACGAGAGGGGACGGTAATTCCTGCTCAGTCACCGTCTTACTTTCCTGTCTTTGAGCAGATAACGCTCTTTCCTTTATCACCTTGTAAGAGATCAGAGGCCACAATGGACGCTCCATCCCTCTCTCGAGACCTCTGAAATGACCACTTCCTAGCCCTGTGTCTACCTATATGTGGGTGTGAGGCTACCGCTATCCATGTGCAGTCCTGTACACCCGGGATAGACATCAAATCTGCATCTTGAAGACATGGACATCATTAAAAGGGTATTGCTAGGATATGACATCGCAATGGGGGTGTGACCTCTGGGACCCCCAAGATCTTGAATGTGAAGAGACGGCTGAGCTGGTTTAAAGCTGTGTCCACTTCTATTTCCTGCACAGGGGCGTGCCCCCCACCTTAAATGTGACACCGCTACAGGTCTCTGCGCAGGAGCAGTGCAGCAATGTTAAAGGGCCCTTCATTTTCACAGTCAGTGGGGTCCCAGAGGTGGATATGTAAATACAACAGTTAGGATCAGGGAGGTGATTGCTTCCAATGCTGCTGTTAAAAAAGGAGCGAAATAGAAATATTTGTTTTTGTTCAAAGATTGATTATAACTTGATGCAAAGTCCCTGTCCGTTTTTTTGGCTTGGGGGTCCAGTTGGTCCTACTTAAATGACTGGCAGCTATGTCCTGGGGTACGAGGCTGTGATGCATTCAGCTCCTTTTAACTAAGTTTCACTATTTAGTCAGTCTGCCTTGCTGATGGCTGCGCGGCCTCCTTCGAGACAATGCAGACTGACTAAACTGTGCCGGTAAGAGCCGTCTACAGCCGCGTCACAACAGTGCCGTGTGGACTTAGCCCCGGAGGGTCGCTGAATGAGACCGCCCACTGGACTCCTAAGCCCAGGATGAACACGGATGATTAAATTACAAGTAACTATAAATCTTTCTCGCGTCTCTACAACTTGCTGCGAGATCAGACTGCATTTTCAATGTGACTTTCTTATATCGGGGATACTGGACCTGCGGCCCTCCAACTGCTGTAAAACTACAACTCCCACCATGCCCTTCTGTAGGCTGTCCAGGCGTTCTGGTAGTTGTAGTTTTGCAACAGCTGGAGGGCGACAGGTTGGGCATCCCTGACTTGTATCATATCTATATTGGGGGGGGTATGTAAAAATTTATTACTGTTTGTGCTGCCCCCTGCTGGATTTGCATTCATTTCATGTTTCCGTTGTTGTGCTATTTAGGCCTTTTTTTTGGGTCAGTGGAAATGTTAAATCTATTGAAATCAGATTGTACAATGCCAAAAGCCTCTGCTCACAGTCCCAGATATAATAGGAGGCTTGTGGATCTGTGCAGTCACCACCCGCTTGTCCTGCTGTACCCACCCTACTACGAGCTGAACCAGGAGTGAGTCCCGGACCCGTAGTATCAGTCCTTTATACCTTCTCTCAGGAAATCTGACCAAACCCTAAAGGTTGTGTATAAGTATTCTCGTGTTAGTAATATAATTACATTATCTGCTAGTAATGGTGCCCCGAGGACTGCACTATAGGTCCACACGACACCCATCACTGTGTACAGCATATACTTCATCTGGATGTACAGTATGCAAGTCTTGAGAAGGCACAGGCGCTCCCAGTACATTGTATAGTGTGCTCGGTATTCACTATAATGGGGCTGAGCTGCGTCTAGGTCATGTGACCTGAACATCACATGGCCTAGGGAAAGCTGAGACGGCTGTGGCGCTACTGCGAGAGCCAATGCCTTCTCAAATAGCTGATCAGCGGGGGTCCCCCCCCATCAATCAGATACTGATGACCTATCCAGAGAACAGGTCATCAGTATGAGTCTCAGAAAACCCCTTTAATATAGGAATAAGATATCCTGAATTTTTTTTTTTTTTTTTTTTTTTTACAGTATGGGGGTAGCTTAGCTAAATAACTGCTGGTACTTGTAGTCCCGCAGCCAGCATACACTTACTCCTGACACTGCTGGCAGTCCTCCTTGCCTTCCTCTCATATCCAATGTTTTGTAAGTTATATAAACCGTAATGACTATTTCCAGTTATGATTTATTCTTTGGCAGTTTTGGGCACGGTTCTCCCGTTTCTGCCACCCTGAATACAATGGTATGATTATAATCCCAGTGCCAGTCATCACTGATCTCTCAATCAGGTTGGACACTTATTCCTCAGTTTTGCTGATTCTTTGTTATTCTTTCTCTGTACACTTATATATGTTGGTTCTTTTGAGATAAATACACATTTGCATTCATGACGTTGAAATATATCTTCCTTTATGCAAGATACAAACAGTCCGTGGAAGTGTGAAGGATTACTACTGTGTGGTGGGGCGTCCATGGGTGACTGTACACATTTCTGTCTTCCTCCAGTACTGGTGGGAGTCATTCACACGACCGTATGAACGGGTCCGCATCTGTTCTGCAATTTTCTGGAACCATTCATTTCAATGGAGCCGCAAATGATGTGGACAGCACACCGCGTCCCATCTGCATCCGTAGTTCTGTTTCGCGGCCCCGCAAAAAGAGAGAGCATATCAAGAATAGGCATTTTCTATGATAGCGGCGGCCATGTGCAGTCCCCAACTTGCGGGGCGGTATCCGTGCTTTGCTGATCCGCAAAACATTACGGTCGTGTGAATGTAGCCTAGTGGTGCATCTACATGCGCTGGAGAAGGGACCATTCCTTCCTCAGAGGAGATGAGAGCCGCATTCACATGCAGCAATCACCTCCACTACATAGGGATGAGTGATGACTACTGCTCATTCAGATCTCTGTTCACACAGCACAATCTGCTGCCCACAAACTGTTATGTCACCCGATGAATGAGCGTTTACTCTTAAGTCAGGTGACTGGTTGCACCTTTACATGGGCCAGTGATTGGGAACGTGTATTTGTAAAGGGACATTTATTGCTGAGAACGAGAATGAAGCTGCTTTATCAGTGGTGGACCCGGGCACAAAGGGACTACTATAATTTTTTCCCCTAGAAATTATGGGGGTCTCCACCAATAACTATCATTTGCCATGCCCTATTTTATGAGGCCTAAGGCTACTTTAACACTAGTGTTTAACCATTCCGATATTGAGGTCCGTCATAGGGGCTCAATACCGGAATAAAACGCTTCAGTTTTGTCCCCATTCATTGTCAATGGGGGCAAAACTGAACTGAAGACAATGGAATTCTCCTAGAAGCATTCCGTTCCGTCTTCAGACCGGAGAGCAAACCGCAGCATGCTGCGGTTTGCTCTCCGGTCCAGGCATCCGCACCAAGACGGATCCAGAATGGCCCCCAATGCAAGTCAATGGGGACGGGTCCGTTTGGTGTGACCACAATGGTAACCGGATCCGCCCTCCATTGCCTTTCAATGGAGTTCATGATGGATCCGTTTAACAGATGATAAAGATAATACAACCGGATCCGTTCATTACGGATCCACATGGTTGTATTATCTGCACGGATCCGGCGGGCACCTTCACTAATGTGTGGAAAAAACTGCAGCGTAATACAGTACCTGCAAAGTTTGAGATCAGACAAATCTCATGCAGGCTTTGCTTTTTTTTTTTTTTTCCATCCATGTAGAAATTGACCAGCCGTGCAGATGGTGCAATCTGCAGCATACAAATTTTTGGTGTGGATTTCAGCCTTTTCAATGAAAGAATGAGATCTGTGGCAAAATCACATGCAGAATTTTGTGTGGAACTTCTGTAAGTCTAACCGCACCTCTGTACAGAGAGCCTAAGGCCCCTTTCAGGCGAGCAAGTGTCACGCTCCAGACTTGCAGTGCAGCACCCGTCCTGACCTCTCAGCACTGCCGGGATCGCGCAGCATTATATACTGATTTATGATGCTCTGTAACCCTTACAGTTCTGGAATGTACTGGATAACACTGACAGCATTATATCAGTGTTATCCAGTACTGTAAGGGTTACAGAGCATCATAAATCAGTATATAATGCTATGCGATCCTGGCAGTGCTGAGAGGTCAGGACGGGATGCTGCACTGCGAGTCTGGAGCGTGACGCTCTCTCGTCTGCATGGGGCCTTAAGGTGTTTTGGATGTAGTTGCTAAAAATCAAGTATGTAAATGTGCAGAGGAATTTCTGCTGGAGGAAACTGATGGTCGGGAGTCTCAGAAGCCGAGGAGGCATCTTTACATAGAGAGGCAGATTGACTAAATCCCCTGGAAACTTCAAATTCATCTGTGGTCGGACTGGAAACGTGGACAAGTTTTAAACTTTTTCCTGCATAGCCATTTGAATAAATCTTGCACGAAAAAAATGGACAAAGCTAAAACCTGCTGTAAAACAAGTTTTTTTTCTATGCAGACCAATGGTGTGTGCGGCAGATCGTCCATATGACTGTACGTAATCTATTAAATGGGTCAGAGTTCAGACTGGACGGAAACCTCACCTTAGACAAGACAGTCTGAAGATGGCGCTCAGGTGGGACGTGGCTAGACACTTGGCTCACTTTATACTACCTATAGGGTGGCTGAGACCGAATTTAGTGCCAAAATGGCGCATCCCAGGCCACGTCCCCTGAATTCTTTTTGGCGTGTTTGCCTCATAAACATTTACAGTGTGCCAAATGACGCCAAAATTCAGCAGCAGCCGCATTGGTAAATTTGGGCCATAGAGTATTTTAATGATGTAGATAAACCCCCGTTCCCCCAATTCAGAGCCTGTGGTGAAACTATAACTGCCTGCATGCCCTCATACCCTCTGCGTGTCAGGGGATGCTGAGGGTTGTAGCTGAGAGTACCTGCTGTCCGTCCACAAGGCCCAGTTTCTCCGCCATCTGTCTGCTCAGTTCCACCACCGTGTAGTCTGCATTTCTGCTGCGGCTCTCCATCCAGCCGAGGTAGACCGGCTGCTCGTCCCATGTCACCTCCACCGCACAGCCCTGGAAGACAGATTACAATGAATAGAGATGGCTATGCTTCCGTCTTAGCATTGGAAGGCTAGCTAATATATCTATATATAGGGCGTGTCCTCTATGCTGCCGTTTACTCCCTATCATGTCTCGGGAACGTGTTCTTTCTGCTGCAGCCTTCTCCCTATGACAGCTCAGGGGGCGTGTCCATGCTCTCCCCATGACAGCTCAGGGGGCGTGTCCATGCTCTCCCCATGACAGCTCAGGGGGCGTGTCCATGCTCTCCCCATCACAGCTCAGGGGGCGTGTCCATGCTCTCCCCATCACAGCTCAGGGGGCGTGTCCATGCTCTCCCCATCACAGCTCAGGGGGCGTGTCCATGCTCTCCCCATGACAGCTCAGGGGGCGTGTCCATGCTCTCCCCATGACAGCTCAGGGGGCGTGTCCATGCTCTCCCCATGACAGCTCAGGGGGCGTGTCCATGCTCTCCCCATCACAGCTCAGGGGGCGTGTCCATGCTCTCCCCATCACAGCTCAGGGGGCGTGTCCATGCTGCAGCCTTCTCCCCATCACAGCTCAGGGGGCGTGTCCATGCTCTCCCCATCACAGCTCAGGGGGCGTGTCCATGCTCTCCCCATCACAGCTCAGGAGGCAGTTGAAGAATTAACCTAAGTATGTGCGGCCTTCTCAGTGAGCAGGACAAAGAAATAAGAAAAAGAACAAACAGCAGGTGGCGCTATACAGATACATTTTATAAAATATCTCAGTGACTATACTTACATTTTAATTACATGTGATCACATAAGTAATCAGATCCAGGTGCTAAAAGCTGCAGAATATTTTTCGTGGGACAACCCCTTTTAGCACACACCTGTCTTGATATCATCTAGCCCTTATAATTTATGCAAATGAAGGCTTCAGTTCACTGAGGGGCGGGGCCTAATCCCTCTGTGCACCTTGCATCTCAGCTTTCCAGTGCTGGCTACTGATTTGCATAAAGAAAAACATTTTTTTTTCTTGGGAGCGCAGTGATTGGCATCGGAATATGATATTGATGACCTAGCCTGAGGATCGGCCATCAGTATGAAAAATCCTAGAAAGCCCCTGACTCGGACGTCTCCCGCATTGTGTGCCCTGTACTGACCTCCCGGCACTGAACGGGGGTTACATAGCATTATACTAATTTATGATGCTATGTAACTCTTACAGTTCTGGAATGTGTTAGATAATGCTGACAATGTTATCCAACACATTCCAGAACTGTAAAGGTTACATAGCATCATAAATCAGTATATAATGCTATGTAACCCCCGTTCAGTGCACGGCACACGATGCAGGAGACGTCTGAGTCTCCCGCTCGTGTGAAAGGGGCCAAAGGGTTCATGCACACAGCCATAGCCGTTTATGCTGTCTATAAATTGCGGATCGGCAAAACACGGCACTGGCCATGTGCGTTCCACATTTTACAAAATGTCCTGCCCTCTATAGAACTATCCTATCCTTGTCCAAAAAAATGGACAAAAATCGGACATACAGACAGCACACGCTGTCCTCATCTTTTGCGCCCCACTGAAGTGAGTGAGTGCCGCTAAAATTGCGGATCGGATGCAGACCAAAAATACATTCGTGTGCATGAGCCCTGAAGTGGACTTGCCTTGTCCTCACAGGCCTGAAGGCCAGGTCCTCTTTGATATCTGCCTGGAGTGGGACCCTCCGCCATGTTTCTTTCTCCGCACCCATGCCTGTATCAATAGATTTGCAGACCCCTTTTTTCACCCATACCCCCACCTCACAGAGCGCCCCTGCAGCAGGTTAATGGGTTACAAAACCCTTCGAGAAGTCGCAATGAATGGGGCCGGGGTCCAGCCTGTCCCTTCATAAGAAACCGATCTCTATATCCGGCTGCTTAGACCACTGAGAATCAGCCGCCATCTGTGGGGGCACCCAGCAGCAAGTGTGCAATTCCTCTACAGCGCCACCACAGGAGACGTGAAGCATTACAGACTCCAGAGAGATCTTTATGGCTGCCCTGCGCTCCGGCCGAGGGTTCTGACCACAGTTACTCCCCCACATCACACCGACATGCACCTTATCAGCTTAAGTTACCCAGGGTTATAGGTGCAGAACCCTCCCCTCCCCCAGTATGGACACCTCTGAAAGCCATTACTCATTAACATCACTGTGTTCTTCAGGAGCAAAGGTTCTATTATCGTGTGGTTACGCTGCGGAGATCACGTACACGTGAGGGGACATTGCTGACTCAATGAAATAAAGAGAAAAAAAAAAAGAAAAAAAAAACATTTTGACCCAACTTTATCGTTCACACACACAAGGTGGCCAAGAAGACACTGGTATTATAGAAACTACATGCTGGTCCAATTACACCTCTGACTGGAGGGAAGGGGTCAGGTCAAGAATTTGTCATTTGGGGGTGAGGGCTTCACTTCTGTTTGTGCCCCTGACCACAAAGGAGGGAAGGGGGCCCAAGCCGAACTCTTGCACCAGGGCCCATGAGCATCTTGTGGTATTCAAGTCAATGGATCCACATCTGTGATACAGAGTGCACACAGCCAGTGCCCATATACCGTGAACCCGCAACACAGGCACGGGCGCTCATGTGCAAGAGCCCTAACAAGAACAGGGGCCCCATGTCCCCCATTTAAAGGGTTATTCCCATCTTGGACATCGGGGGCGTACCGCTAGAACAGGGCTGGCCAACCTGAGGCTCTCCAGCTGTTGTAAAACTATAACTCCCATCATGCCCTGCTGTAGGATGATAGCTGTAGGCAGACTGGACATGCTGGGAGTTGTAGTTTTGCAACAGCTGGAGAGCCGCAGGTTGGCCAGCCCTGCGCTAGAATATGCTCTGAATGTCTGAAAAGTGCGGGTCCCAACAAAAACAGAGCCGGCAAAGTGCCGGAGGGTGCACTGCGCATTCACTCCTATGGGAGCGTGCTCAGCTATTTTTGAAAGTCCCATTGAAATGAATGGCAAGCGCGGCCACCGCTCTATTCACTGCTATGGGGATGCTGGAAATAGCCGAGCCAGCGCTCTCACAGGAATGAATGGAGGATGGCCGCGCATGCGCAGTGTACCCTCCAGCATATTGTGGGCTCTGTTTTAAAGATAGGCGTGGGACCCACACCTATCAGACATCAGGGGCACATGGCAATGTCCAAGATGGGAGCACCCCTTTAAATGGAGCGTTGTACTGTATTTCCGTCAGTCCCATAGACAAAGCACGTATGAACAACTACTGCTTCATTCATACACAAGACCCCTGTTATCATGATCGATGGGGGCCCCATGGTTGGACAGGGGAATAAGCATTGATCTTGGGACAACCCCTTTAAAGGGGTATTCCAACTGTTTCAAGCTATGCCCTATCCAGAGCACAGGGGAAAACTATTAGACTGGTGGGGGTCCTACTGCTGGGAACCCCACCAGTCACGAGAATGGGGACCCCATGCAGCACCCTGAAATGAATGAAATGACCAGTCAGACATGTGCGCTGCCACTCCATTCCTTTCTATGGGAGTTCCTGAGACAGCCAAGCGCCGTTCCATTCATTTTGGGGGGGCTCCACAGGGTACAGGGCGGAAGGACTCCCACAGATCTAATGACTGATTACTTCAAACAACCGGAATACCCCTTTAAGTTCTCATTTGGAATCCTTTTATCAATTAGTCACAAACCCTAGATCTACAGGTATTGCAAAACTACAACCCCCAGCAGGTCCTGACAGCAGGATGCTGAGGGTTGTCATACTGCAACAGTTAAAAACCATCAGTGCCGAACCCAGAAGCACCTGGATATAAAGATGGGGCTCCTGTGAGTGTGGCTCCTCCATACACGACGGGTGTCTCACCTGTTCCAGGCGCAGTTGTGCCCTGAGCTCGGGGGCCAGGCGCAGAAACGCATCCTTAGCACCGGTTAACGTCAGGGTGACAGCCGCAGCCCCCGTGATCCCCCCTCCCAGCATTCCCCTCAGCGGCTTCGGATCACAACATCATCCCAAGTGTGCAGGGGAACACACCGCTACTGGGGCACAGCATTCTACCATTTACCACGGGGGGAGGGGGTAGCAGTTCACAGGTGTCAGTTCACAGGTTCTAACAGCAAATCCCAGGTGACGTCAGCCTCGGTTCACTCTATTTTTAAAAAGTGAATGACAAAAAATATCGCGTTGGTGTGAAACACTACTTTATTTTACTCAGTTATAACGAAAACTGGCTCCCCCCGCGATGTTCTGAATGGTGGTTCCTTCCTGTCCAATCAAATTCGTAGTTCCTATATCCGGGTACTGAGGTCACACGAGTTCCTAGAGAGTGACTCGCATGTGACAGGAGTTGTCCCCGCCTCCAAACACCACAGCGGCCATATTTCCGGAGGCAGATAGTTTTACCACCTAAGCAAATTAGCTTCGGTAAAATGGTTCCTCGCAGACACCACAGCGATGCTATCCTATGTGCCGGTGGTCGAACGGAGTAGTAGTGAAAACGGCCTCGAGTGGTTTGTTTACCCCGGGTGAAGAACGATGGATCCTCGTTCTCAACTAGAGGTGCATCCACACCACGAGCAGCGGAAGATCTGCGCCTCACGGGCCAAGTACCGCGATGGACGGAAGCCGAGAGCAGTCAAAGTGCGTGGAGTTATTATCAGAGCGCTAACTCTGCCACTTGTGGAAATACAACCCCCAGCATGTGGGACAGCCAGAGGATGAGACTTGTAGTCGTAGTAGTGATATAGCAGGGCGTTATGTGATACTCATGTAGTCATTAACATACAATACAAAAAGTTAGGGATATTTGGCTTTCGGGTGAAAGTTATGGAAAACGTAAAGTTCCGGCTCCAGTGATATTATATCATAAAAGTCAGGTTTTTACGTAGCAGCAGCAATGATAATTTCTGAATCTTAAACTATTGAGACAAAAGCCCACACTGATGGTTGGTATACCGCCACAAAAATGTTGGTGTCTCAGTAACTTGTCCTGTGGCTTTGAGCATCAATTACAGCTTGACAACGACGTCTCCTGCTCTTCACAAGTCGACTTATTATCTGGTGAGGCATGGCATCCCACTCTTCTTGAAGGGCGGCCCTCAGGTCATTGAGGTTTTCAGGTACAGAGTTACGAGCCTCTACACAGCGACTCATCTGATCCCATAGGTTTTCAATGGGATTCAGGTCTGGAGAAAGTGCAGGCCGCTCCAGCAGCCGTTCCCTAATGATGAGACCTCGATGAGCTGGAGCATTGTCCTCCATGAAGATGACATTGGGCCTGTGTTGTTCATGCAGAGGCACAATGACTGGATTAATGATGTTATTCACGTAGTATGGGCTTGTCACTGGACCCTTCACAAAGTGTAGGGCAGTTCTGTACTGACTAGACACACCTGTCCACACTGTAACACCAACACCAAAGGCTCGTCTGGTGATAACAGTGGCTGATGCATAGCGCTCTTCTTGACGTCTCCAACATAGTTGGCGGCCATCCTTTCCGCTCAGTGTGAATTGACTTTCATCAGTGAACAGCACTGAGGCCCACTGGTCCCTCGTCCACTGTAGATGCTCCCTGGCCCATGGAAGATGATAACGCCTGTGCCTGGTGGTGTGGTCAGGTCCCCTTGCAGGTCATCTAGCACGCAGACCACGCTGATGTAAATGTTTTGAATGGTCTGATGTGACATTTGAGCGCCTCTCACCTCCCTTAAATGTGCCTGGGGTTGTGTGGCATTCATCATCCAGTTCCACAGGGCATTGTTGACACTGAAGCGGTCATCAGTTTGGGATGTGGCCAAAGGACGTCCACTTCTCTGCCTTTTTGTGACTCTTCCAGTCTCTCTGATACAACCTGCTGATGACACTATGTGACACTCTAAGCTCAGTGGCCACTTCCATCTGAGAGCATCCTGCTTGAAGCCTCACAATGGCGAGGTACTGTTGATCAATTGTTAGGCGTTGTCTTGGTCTCATGATGTCAAAATGTGAACAGCATGATGAGGAGGACTGTTTAAATACCAATTGTAATTGAACCAGGAATTTATTGGGTGATTCATGGATCAAACACCTGTTGTGACTTTTGCCGTTAAGCTCCTTGTTAGAGAACAGCAAGCTGTGCAAAAAGTACTAAAACACTGAAGAAGGTAAACCTGTGCATTCATAAGTTTAGAGAAGGTCACAATACGTTCACCTGTAAAGGTTAGAGGTAGTGTATGTGTGTTGATTTTGGCTGCCCTATAGCTCCCCCTCCTGTAAAGATGTCATTACATGCAGTTCATTCCCTAGAGGGAAGCACGGCGATTGGAGAATTGCTTAAATAGTAATTCCCATAAATTCCTCCTATGTGAATAACCTCTCTCATGAACAGGACCCATCACCCTTCAATAATGTATGTACACAGTGACTGCACGAGCAGAATAGTGAGTGCAGCTCTGGAGTATAATACAGGATGTAACTCAGGATCAGTACAGGATAAGTAATGTATGTACACAGTGACTCCACCAGCAGAACAGTGAGTGCAGCTCTGGAGTATAATACATGATGTAACTCAGGATCAGTACAGAATAAGTAATGTAATGTACACAGTGACTGCACCAGCAGAATAGTGAGTGCAGCTCTGGAGTATAATACAGGATGTAACTCAGGATCAGTACAGGATAAGTAATGTAATGTATGTACACAGTGACTGCACGAGCAGAATAGTGAGTGCAGCTCTGGAGTATAATACAGGATGTAACTCAGGATCAGTACAGGATCAGTAATGTATGTACACAGTGACTGCACGAGCAGAATAGTGAGTGCAGCTCTGGAGTATAATACAGGATGTAACTCAGGATCAGTACAGAATAAGTAATGTAATGTACACAGTGACTGCACCAGCAGAATAGTGAGTGCAGCTCTGGAGTATAATACAGGATGTAACTCAGGATCAGTACAGGATCAGTAATGTATGTACACAGTGACTGCACGAGCAGAATAGTGAGTGCAGCTCTGGAGTATAATACAGGATGTAACTCAGGATCAGTACAGGATAAGTAATGTATGTACAGTGATTTCACCAGCAGAATAGTGAGTGCAGCTCTGGAGTATAATACAGGGTGTAACTCAGGATCAGTACAGGATAAGTAATGTAATGTACACAGTGACTGCACCAGCAGAATAGTGAGTGCAGCTCTGGAGTATAATACAGGATGTAACTCAGGATCAGTACAGGATAAGTAATGTAATGTATGTACACAGTGACTGCACCAGCAGAATAGTGAGTGCAGCTCTGGAGTATAATACAGGATGTAACTCAGGATCAGTACAGAATAAGTAATGTATGTACACAGTGACTGCACCAGCAGAATAGTGAGTGCAGCTCTGGAGTATAATACAGGATGTAACTCAGGATCAGTACAGGATAAGTAATGTAATGTATGTACACAGTGACTGCACCAGCAGAATAGTGAGTGCAGCTCTGGAGTATAATACAGGATGTAACTCAGGATCAGTACAGGATAAGTAATGTAATGTATGTACACAGTGACTGCACCAGCAGAATAGTGAGTGCAGCTCTGGAGTATAATACAGGATGTAACTCAGGATCAGTACAGGATAAGTAATGTAATGTATGTACACAGTGACTGCACCAGCAGAATAGTGAGTGCAGCTCTGGAGTATAATACAGGATCAGTAGAGATAACTAAAGTATGCACACAAATAACTTTATATGTAGTTTATGTAATAATATAGACTTTGAGATGTGAGCATTGGGTGAGTTGCAGCAGCATGTGGACCAGTGTTTAGTAACTTGCTGTGACCTCTTGTCTTTAGGTTTACACCATTAATCTGGAGTCCCGGTATTTGCTGGTGCAGGGAGTCCCGGCCATCGGGGTTATGAAAGAACTGATTGAGCAGTTTGCTCTCTATGGAGCAATAGAAGAATACAATCCCCTGGACGAGTACCCGGCTGAGCAGTTCACAGAGGTCTATCTCATCAAATTCCAGAGGGTGCAGAGCGCACGGTGAGATTCACAGCGCCAGGCCACGGCCACGCTTGGTATGGTGTGATCCATGTCCCTGGTAGAGACCTTCTCTCTAGTGGCTGCCCTTCCTCCTCCTCCTCGTTGTGCGCTGTATGTCCCTCTGATCCCTGAGTATATTATTACGTTGTTATTTCTCTCCTTACTTGGCAGAGTCGCCAAACGGAAATTAGATGAATGCAGTTTCTTCGGAGGAGTCCTTCATGTCTGCTACGCTCCAGAGTTCGAGAGCATACAAGAGACCAGAGAGAAACTTCAAGACAGAAGGCGGTATGTGGCACGAGCAACGGCCGATAGAGGTCAGTCCTGTCCTGGCTTATTGAGGAGGTTGTCCGGGAATTTCAAAAATTTGAGAAAAACAGTAGTCAGTGATATAAAATACAGAAATAACAGATACTGACCCATTCAGTCCTACAGCGCTTCTACTCCTGTCCTGGCTGCATCGGTCATGTAAAAGATGTACAGGACGCATCGCTGCAGGACGGACCAGATATTAGAACATCCCAGACAAACCCTTTAAAGTATTAGTATAAAGGACTTATATTGTAGTTATATTCTTGTACATAGGAGCAGTATTATAGTAGTTATATTCTTGTACATAGGAGCAGTATTATAGTAGTTATATTCTTGTACATAGGAGCAGTATTATAGTAGGTATATTCTTGTACATAGGAGCAGTATTATAGTAGCTATATTCTTGTACATAGGTGCAGTATTATAGTAGTTATATTCTTGTATATAGGAGGCAGTATTATAGTAGTTATATTCTTGTACATAGAAGCAGTATTATAGTAGTTATATTCTTGTACATAGGAGGCAGTATTATAGTAGTTATATTCTTGTACATAGGAGCAGTATTATAATAGTTATATTCTTGTACATAAGAGCAGTATTATAGTAGTTATATTCTTGTACATAGGAGCAGTATTATAGTAGTTATATTCTTGTACATAGGAGCAGTATTATAGTAGTTATATTCTTGTACATAGGAGCAGTATTATAGTAGTTATATTCTTGTACATAGGAGGCAGTATTATAGTAGTTATATTCTTGTACATAGGAGGCAGTATTATAGTAGTTATATTATTGTACATAGGAGGCAGTATTATAGTAGTTATATTCTTGTATATAGGAGACAGTATTATAGTAGTTATATTATTGTACATAGGAGGCAATATTATAGTAGTTATATTCTTGTACATAGGAGGCAATATTATAGTAGTTATATTCTTGTACATAGGAGCAGTATTATAGTAGTTATATTCTTGTACATAGGAGGCAGTATTATAGTAGTTATATTCTTGTACATAGGAGCAGTATTATAGTAGTTATATTCTTGTACATAGGAGCAGTATTATAGTAGTTATATTCTTGTACATAGGAGGCAGTATTATAGTAGTTATATTCTTGTACATAGGAGCAGTATTATAGTAGTTATATTATTGTACATAGGAGGTAGTATTATAGTAATATTCTTGTACATAGGAGGTAGTATTATAGTAGTTATATCCTTGTACATAGGAGCAGTATTATAGTAGTTATATTCTTGTACATATGAGCAGTATTATAGTAGTTATATCCTTGTACATAGGAGCAGTATTATAGTAGTTATATTCTTGTACATAGGAGCAGTATTATAGTAGTTATATTCTTGTACATAGGAGCAGTATTATAGTAGTTATATTCTTGTACATAGGAGGCAGTATTATAGTAGTTATATTCTTGTACATATGAGCAGTATTATAGTAGTTATATCCTTGTACATAGGAGCAGTATTATAGTAGTTATATTCTTGTACATAGGAGCAGTATTATAGTAGTTATATTCTTGTACATAGGAGGCACTATTATAGTAGTTATATTCTTGTACATATGAGCAGTATTATAGTAGTTATATCCTTGTACATAGGAGCAGTATTATAGTAGTTATATTCTTGTACATAGGAGGCAGTATTATAGTAGTTATATTCTTGTACATAGGAGCAGTATTATAGTAGTTATATTCTTGTACATAGGAGGCAGTATTATAGTAGTTATATTCTTGTACATAGGAGCAGTATTATAGTAGTTATATCCTTGTACATAGGAGCAGTATTATAGTAGTTATATTCTTGTACATAGGAGGCAGTATTATAGTAGTTATATTCTTGTACATAGGAGCAGTATTATAGTAGTTATATCCTTGTACATAGGAGCAGTATTATAGTAGTTATATCCTTGTACATAGGAGCAGTATTATAGTAGTTATATTCTTGTACATAGGAGGTAGTATTATAGTAGTTATATTCTTGTACATAGGAGCCGTATTATAGTAGTTATATTCTTGTACATAGGAGGTAGTATTATAGTAGTTATAGTCTTGTACATAGGAGGCAGTATTATTGCACTTATATGTACGTAGAGGACAGTATTAGTTATAGTCTTACCTATTCCAATATGCGAATTGTTAAGGAAAAATGTTACTTGTCTCACATGTTAGTTGTACGTTGCACTGTGGCATCTCTAGACCCTAACATACACATATTTTTATTAAAGATTGTCAAGGTGCAGAACAGAGAAAGGTTATGCCTGAAAAGTCCCATTCATTGTCGGCATCTGTGGAATCGAACTCTATGGGCACTTACACTTGGGGCCCCTCTCCGCAGCCTGATGACTTTTCTTCCATGCTGCCGTCCATGCCCCTTGAACCTTATCAGGAATACAGATCGACTTCTCCCTCAAGCTCGTTTTCCAGAAACCTGTCTTCCGGAGGCAGCGTCCATCCCCCACCCTGCAGTGGACTAGACAGAACAGTCAGTCCAGCGCCCGACATTGTCAGGAGTAACCCGACCAGGTTTATGCCAAGGACCACCCAGCTGCAAGAGAGACAGAAGAGACGGGAGGCAAGCCTGGCACTTTCACTATCTCTAGCTGACTCTCCAGAGGTTGTAATAGGACCAAAACTGCCCGAACTGCCAAAATTAGACTTGGAAGACGATTCTCTGAATACATCTGCTAAATTAATAAGAGGAAGACTAAAAAAGGTGCGTACAGAGACGTTCCTGGACTGCGCATATGAGCATGTTTGTTACAACGAAATGAAGAATATATTCGTTAGGTACTGAAAGGGGTTATTACAAGATCAGAGAAAACATGGCTGCTTTTTTCTAGAACCAGCACCACAGCTGCCCATGGGTTGTGTTTGGCATTGAAGCTCAGCTGAAAGTGTAACTGCTGTTTCCTTTTTTTATCCCCTCATGGTATAGTACACCCTGCTGTATAAGTGCTTTAAAATGTAATCATTTTCAGTTTTACCTGCTAACTTCCACAAATGCATGCTACTTTCCTATTCAGCTGCTCTCATCTCACAGTGTTGCCATGTGCAGGTCGTCTCTAAACAAGAGAGGGATCAGGACTGGGGGGAGGAGCTCAGCCCTGAGTGCCTGGTTCTGGGCTGAGGCTGAAAGTGGAGGGGGAGGCCTGCTTTACAGGCTGATAGACCCTGAATGGTAACAGCTAGAAACATGCAACTTGGCTTGTTTGAAAGCTGACAGTTCAGGCTTTCATACATGACCAGGTCTAGTTCAAGCAACAGAGGAAAAATCACTGTTAGAAATCGAGTTAGGAATAATTGTGAGTAAAATCTGCTTATACTTTCATTTTCAGCTTCATTCACAGCATCCCGATTTCTATCAGTGATATCTTCCCCTGTACTGAACAGATTTATGTCATTCTGGTATTGTCGTAAAGCTTGGAACGGCAGCGTTCAGACAATACAGAGCCCATATACTAGCTAGTACCAAACCAGAGATATGAGCAGCTAAAGCAGCTCCTCCCCCTCCGTCAGTGTGGAAGATAATGAGAGACAAGTGACTATTAAGAGGCTAAAACAAATGCTTACTGATTTCATGTAATGCAGGGCTTGTCTCTGGCTAGCTGTATGTGAGAGGATACACACTGCTCTGAGGTAGTGGGGGAGGTTATCTCCATTCTGATTGGTCTTGTCTGTCACTGGTTAGCTGTATGTGAAAGGATACACACTGCTCTGGAGTAATGGGAGAGGTTATTTGCATTCGGATTGTTCTGGTCTGTCTCTGGTTAACTATATGTGAGAGGATACACACTGCTCTGGAGTAATGGGAGAGGTTATTTGCATTCGGATTGTTCTGGTCTGTCTCTGGTTAACTATATGTGAGAGGATACACACTGCTCTGGAGTAATGGGAGAGGTTATTTGCATTCGGATTGTTCTGGTCTGTCTCTGGTTAGCTGTATGTGAGAGGATACACACTTCTCTTGGGTAGTGGGGAGGTTATCTGCATTCTGATTGGTCCTGCTAGTTCATGTGAGGAGAGCAAAGGCTTATGGAAAGTGAGGGAAATACAGGATGGCCTCAAGGAGAGGGCAAACATCACAGGAAGTGCAGCAGAGGCCATATTAGGAAGAGGCTGAGATAGAGGCACAGAGAAATAGGGTTGCTAAGGGCTGAATACAGACATCAGAAAGGTAAAATTAACTGAAAAATAAAGCTTCATGAATACCTGCCTTTCAGCATCACATATGTTAGGAATTAGATTTTTTGGTAGTGAAACGGCAGTTACACTTGAAGTAAATAGGCCTGAGCTGCAATACCAGACACAACCTATGGTCTGGTGTGGTGTTTGGAAGAAAGCTTAGCATATTTTGCTAACTTTGTTTAAGCCCTTTATTTAATTTCTGAAAGGCTCTTATAGTATACACATATTTGGAAATAAGTTTATTAAGGTTGTAGAGATATGAAAGGCCAAGCCTGAGGCTGCTGAACTGACAGAATCTGACGATGTCCCACTGTGATTTAGCACATTTTTCGCCCTATAAGACGCACCTTACCATAAGACATACCAAGGTTTTAGAGGAATAAAATAAGAAAAAAATATTTTATCAGATCAGAGAAAAAAAAAATACAACTTGCCACCACACAGGAGCCCCACTCTTCTTGCTTGCACAGCACCATGACCTCCCTGGGGAAGACCAGGGAGTGGTAAATAAAGACCGCAACAGGAACGCTACACTCACTGCTCCCTGGTTCTACTGCACTAATGAGTGCCTAGAAGCGCTAATTAGTATTCGTTTTAGAGACGACGCACTGTCGTTTTTCCCTAACCTTTGGGGGAAAAAAGTGCTTCTTATAAAATGAAGAATGCAGTATTTCATGTAGACTTTATGTGGAACCATATCGCTATTCATAACCATTTATACTCAGAGACATTTATTTGCCCCCTGAGCCATATTGGATGTAGATATTCATGTAGATGGTGAATTGGATCCAGACTGGCGTTCCCGTAGGCCAGTCTTGCTCTCCTGTGCGCTGGAGTCAGATGCCTCTTAATAAATTAGGTTGGTCTCTGCCACTCTGTGCACCAGAGACTCAAATCTATTGGTGCAGACATGAGCTGTAACTTACGCCAGTTTCTGGCACAAGTTATAGTAAATCCAGAATCCTGTGCTAAGCCCCAACCCTCCTGCTGAGCCCCTTTTTCACTACTTTAGAAAATTGCAAATATGGGGTACGCCATAGTTTGTGACATTTTAACGCTGCAGTAGTTTATAAATGTCCCCCCAATCATATGTTGTCTCCAGAATCTCCCCAGCAGTGCAGTCTCAGGCTTAAAGGGAACCTGTCATCACCTTTATGCTGCCCATACTAACGGCAGAGTATAGTAGAGACAGGTGAGCTGATTTCAGCGGTCTGTCATTTATAAGTTATAAGTAAGTGGTTGCCGAGAACCAACATCACAAACATTGCAGACTAGACCTGCAAAAGAGTCCCGGCCACCTGAGAAGAGTCCTGGTTATTCATGAATTCCTGCTCTCCTGCCCACCTGCTGATGACTGACAGGCTTCTACCTAGTTTTATCCCTTTCTCTCTAGGAGAGAACTGCCAATCATCAGCAGATGGGCGGGAGAGCAGGAGATTAGGAATAACCAGGACTCTTCTCAGGTAGATTTGACTCTTTTCAAGGCCTGGGCTGCAATGATTATGATGCTGCTTCTCGGCAGCCACTTACTTTTAGCTCATGAGTGACACACCACTGAAATCAGCATTTCTGTCACTATTTTATACTGTGCTCAGTGAGGTCAGCAGAAAGTTGATCTAAGGTCTTCAGATCTGGGCGATTATCTCAGCACTAACACAGTAAAATAAAGTCTAAAGGTGGTTTTAGGAATCTTTTCTGGAAGATCTCCCGTAAAATCTTTGTCAAATCCTGATACGATCATTAACAAACCATTACTAATAAGATGATCACCATTCAGTGTTACCAGTAGTAGCTGAGAAGCGGGTGTGCACATATGTAATACTATGGAGCATGTGCCGTCTTTTTTTTGTTTATCGTAGAAAGTAGATTTTACGGTATGTACAAAAATCCAACTTTTACCTGATTGGGGGGGCGCAGCCATTTGACCCTAAGTGATCCTACATTTATCACCTATGATTGGAAACGGTGGACTGTGTATAGAAAATTGATTGTATTCTTTTCTCTACAGGTTTCTGAATTCTCCACGCTAACCGCACCAGAGGACAAGGCCGTGGGCACTCAATCTGCACCGCCAGTAAAACAGAGAAGAAGAATATGACCCTTGGAGGGGAGAACGTGGATAAAAAAAAAAACTTTTGTATATTTGAGTAAGAGAACAGTCAAGAATAAATAATTTTATGGTAAATTATAGGACATGTTGTGCAGGGTTCGGTGTCACCAGCCACAGAAATCAACATGGACTGTTTGGTCCTTTTAACCACTGAGTCCGGTGTAGACCTTCATACCCAGTCTTGTGTAGCTGACGTCAGCAGAAAAGCTATAGCGGGGTATGTATACTGTAGTACTCGCTCTGTCGTATTATGCATCCCCGTTGCAGAATGGGGTAGATCCCCACCTTCCCCCGATTTGCTGATATATTCTTAGTAAAATCCTTGCTTTATTCTTGAAATCCCGCTCCTGCCAGTGCGATGTTCTTGCCTATAGGTCACTGGGCTCTGAAAATGCTTGACTTTCAAATGCCATGATGCTCTGCGAGAAGAAAATGCAAGTTATTACTTACAGTATGACCATGATCTGCAAATACCAGATTATCACGGAAGATGCAAGGGTTGTCCGAGTGTTTAACACTGATCACCTATAATCAATATATGTACCCAAAAATGGTTTCCCTAAAAAAATACAATTTGCCCCGCTGGCTCGACATGGAACAGTCCGAGACCCAGAAGGATGGCCCCAGACAGGAAACAGGAACTGGTGCTACAGGGGCAGAGCCCCTCCTTAAGAGCTCTCCACGAAAGTTCCTGATTCCTGTCCTGGATGGAGGCGGTCTCTCTAGGGTGCTGTCTTGGGCGTAGGGGAAAACAAGCCCTCATAGGGTTACAGCTGTACTTAAAGAAGAACTCCCGCAAAAATTTTTTATTCCATGTCCTGCTAGAAATGTACATGATGTAATCTGTAGTGAATGTCATTTTCTTACCAGTAGCTGAATTTTTGAGTTATATCATCCTGAAGTTTCTTATCTGTGTCATGTGACCAGGAATTAGACCCACCAACTCACACAGAGACTTATGTGTGGACAGGAAGTCTATTTATCTATGTATTCCTATGGGAGCTTCACACTGAGTCTCATAGGAATGAATAGAGCAGTGTCTAGCTTCCTGTCCTGGGTCAGTTGGAGGTCAGGGAGTTGGTCACATGACCCAGCTACAATAAGAAGAAGAGTGGAAACTCTCAATTTCAGCCTCTGATAAGAAAATGACATTCACTACAGATTATATCATGCACCTTTCTAACAGGTCAGAGAATAACATTTTTTGCGGGAGTTCTTCTTTAAAGGGGTTATCTGGGTATTACTATAGATGATCTATCCTCTGGATAGGTCGTTATTATCAGATCGGTGGGGGTTACAACAACCGAGACTCCCACCCATGTCACCATACATCAGTCACATGGCCTAGTCGCAGCTCAGCTCCATTCAAGTCAATAGGACTCAGCTGCAATACCAAACACAACCACTATACAATGTACGGCGCTGTCCTTGCGCTCACCAAAGCTTCGGTAGGCACAGTGGCTCCCTGAAATAGCCGATCGGCGGGTGTGCCTGAGGATAGGTCATCATCATCAATTCCTAGATAATTTTTTTTTTTTTATTATTATTTTTTGGGGAGCGAAATCACCCAGCCCCACAATATACCATACTTTTCTTTTGCACAAATTTTAGAAAACTTTCCCCCCTAACGTATATTACATTGCCTCGGATGCATGAGGCTGGACTCTAGCTGAAAACATCTCGTGCACCTTCTCACCTTACTGTCTGGCAAACAAGGGCCAAATGCCTCCAGTAAGAGGTTTTCTTCTCTGACCGCTTTCTCAAAATCCAAAAAGGACAGCTTGCTGTCATGGTCATGATCCTGAGGAGGAAAGCAGAGCACACGTGTGTTATGTACTTGACTACATGGTCGGAACATGAGAAATGCTGCACATCACTAGCCGGGCTGGAATCTCTGTTCACACATATTCCCATCGCACGACCGTCCGTGATCAGTGGAGAGTCAGACTTCTAGAACCCCAAAAAAACCTAAAGAAATTCATAGGCACAACAAAATCGTGCAAGTAATTAAAGGGTTATGTAAAGAAGACCACCCATTCGGGCATAATGGGGTCTGCCTGTGTGAGCCTGAACAGTAATCTCTACCAGAACACTGATGACAGATTTGAGCCATCCTTGTGCAGTCATCTGAATGGTGCCATGTAATACTATATTTCCCCTGCTGTCTGTCCGCAAAACTAAAGCGGTTGTCTCACTTCAGCAAATAGCATTTATCATGTAGAGAAAGTTAATACAAGGCACTTACTAATGTATTGTGATTCTCCATATTGCTTCCTTTGCTGGCTGGATTCATTTTTCCATCACATTATACACTGCTGGTTTCCATGGTTACAACCACCCTGCAATTGATCAGTGGTGGCTGTGCTTGCACAATATAGGAAAAAGCACCAGCCTATGCGCACCCCCATGGTCCCGGCCACCAAGTTAAAGAAGAACTCCCGCAAAAAATTTTATTCTCTGACCTGTTAGAAAGGTGCATGATATAATCTGTAGTGATTGTCATTTTCTTATCAGTGACTGTTTCTGTGAGTAAAAACCTCTCTTCTTATTGTAGCTGGGTCATGTGACCAACTCTCTGACCTCCAACTGACCCAGGACAGGAAGCCAGTAACTGCTCTATTCATTCCTATGGGAGCCTCACTTTCAGTCTCATAGGAATACATAGAGAATTAGACTTCCTGTCCACACATAAGTCTATGTGTGAGTTGGTGGGTCTAATTGCTGGTCACATGACACAGATAAGAAACTTCAGGATGATATAACTCAAAAATTCAGACACTGGTAAGAAAATGACATTCACTACAGATTATATCATGTACATTTCTAGCAGGACATGGAATAACATTTTTGTCGGGAGTTCTTCTTTAACTTTGCTAGGATTGAGATCTTGGCTGAGCAGCTGATCGCCGCAAGGGCCACATTCTGATGAGTGAACCCATTTAATAGCACAATGGATTTGGCAAAAGTAGGAAAGTTGAGGGGTAGTGTCCTTTTAACCCCTTGTACGGGATTTGCATTAGGCTCCATTGACACGTCCGTATGTGTTTTCCGTTCCGTATATTGCGGATCCAAAAAAAAAAAAACCCGATGACGTTCCATATGTCATCCGCGTTTCTGTTTTTTTTTTGCGGATCCATTGTAACCATGCCTATCCTTGTCAGCAAAACGGACAAGAATAGGACATGTTCTATCTTTTTTGCGGAACGGAAATACGGACATACGGAAACGGAATGCATACGGAGTATTTTCCGGTTTTTCTGCGGACCAATTGAAATGAATGTTTCCTCATACGGTCCGCAAAAAGAAAAAACGGAACGGACACGGAAACAAAATACGGACGTGTGAATGAAGCCTTAAGGGGTTGTATGGAGCAGGTTTATGTCCTGAGCTCGCTCTATACACGGCTGGTGCTGGCTATACTATAGAGCTGACAGCAGTGACTGGGAACGGAGATCACTCTGATCCCGGTCATTTAACCACTGTCAGTATCAACCAGAGCATCTGTAGCCTTCAGGCTCTTCAGGGCCTGGGACCTTGTGAAAGCTCCTAGTGCTGTCATAGTGAGCTTCCTGAAAAGCCGTGCCCATGGCCTGGTCTGACAGGCAGCCTGTAAAAATACCATAATTTGCAATAGAATTCTATTGCAGCCTAAGGTATTACTGATCAGAGAATCGCATATTCCCCTAAGATGACCAAAAAAATCACAGTGAAATAAAAAGTCTTTAAAAATATAAACAAAACACAGAAGTATTAATTCAAATTCCCAATCTTACATATGAAAAAAAAAACATAATAGGCATGACAGCGCTCAAAAATGTTCAAACTATTAAAATACATGCACGGTGAACTCCATAATGGAAAAAATAGAAACTACCAATTAGCTGTTTTTGGTCATGTTGCCATAGTCATAAGTACCTCAAAATGGTACCTGCATGAACTACAGCTTGCCCCGTAAAAAGTGAGTCCTCACAAAGCTCTGTAGATTGAAGAATAAAAAAGTTATGGCTGTCAGAAAGATTTTTATTTTTTATAATAGAAACTATATAAATTTGGTATCGCCATAATTGTACCAAGTTGTTTTTTCAATTTCACCCTGCAAAATGTTTTTTTTTTCCCATTCTCCAACACAAACTATGGTAAATTAAATTGTTCCACTAAAAAATACACATAGCCTTATATGGCTATGTGAATGGAAAATTAAAAATGTTATGGCTCTTTGAAGGCAGACAGGAAAAATGAAAATGCCAAGACAAAAATTTGTCCTGTTCTTAACCATTTACACTACATATTGGTGAGTGTTCCTGTCAGGCAGCTCAGCCATGATGGTATATCATAGGCAGGATCGCATCAATACCAGCTGTTGTTGGGCAGTATAGTGAAACCCCGCCCCCAGGCATCTTTGCAATTGAAGGCAACAGTCCTGCTCATATCTAGGACAGGTTACTGGCAGCCATTTTTAATAAATTCGGGGTCAGTAAAGCTAGACAGTGAGAACTGTACTCAAGACTGAAGCATATAAAACTTCCCTACCATCTTCTTCAGTGTAATTTCTACCAGGTCCTTTATGCCCTCGTCTGGGTCTTCCTCCGTCGGCTGCTTGAGAAGACTGTTCTTCAGCATGTGGAACATCTCTTCTCTGGAGATGAAGCCGTCACTGTTCAGATCATAGACCTCGAAGCAATCTGCAGCAAAAAAAAAACATTGGGAGAGCTTTATCAAACTGGTGGAAAGTAGAACTGGCTTAGTTGCCCATAGCAACCAATCAGATTCCTTCTTTCATTTTCCAATAGAGCCGAGAAAAATGAAAGGTGGAATCTGATTGGTTGCTATGGGCAACTAAGCCAGTTCTACTTTCCACCAGTTTGATAAAGCTCTCCCAATGTTCAGACGAGATGAGCACACAGGATTATACAGAAAGGGGTTTATGAGATCAGAAATGAAACGGCTCCGCTCTAATTCTGCATTGTGTTGGGGCTGAGCTGCAATACCATACACAGGCTGCAGCCGATGGAGGCGCTGCTTCTGCTACTGTACATCCCGGGCAAACAGCGTGAACTGACGGAGCAGAAGTTGAAGGACTGCTAGCGTCCACTGAATGGAATCGATGGACGGGAAATAGAAAACTTGCTCAGAGGATTTTCTAGACTGGATGCAAATGTAGCAAAACTACAGCTGTGTTGGATCTGTATATAATCACAAAAATGTTTCCATTCACTGACAGTAAGCACGGCACACATGATTTACATAATGATAAAGTTTGCTTGTTTCTTGCAGTCCCAAAATGTTTGATTGCAGTGGCAGTGGTCATGCCCTGTTGGGTTCCTGGAGGTGGAGGTCCCTCAATATATCGATGACTTAAAGGGATTCTCCGGGAATTAAGAAAATGGAAATACTTAAATATTACTTTATTATAAATATATTCCCAAATACCTTTCATTAGTTATAATGGCTCATTTTCTCTGGGGAGCAATCATTAGGAGAAACAAAATGGCCGCCGTCCTATTATTCCACACAGAACCTGTCCTAATCACACAGGAGGACAAGTTACTTCACAACACTGAGGTAAAGAGCTGCCTCATCCTCCTCTCTTCTCTGCTTGTCAGGGATTATGATCCTGAATACAGATGATAAGATCTTCAGCTGAATCTCTGTAGGAATGGAGTTCATGAGGAGACATGAAGTGCAGAGGATGGACAGGACAGACTGTGGTAATGGAGACTGCAGACAAGAGCTTCTGCTCATTACCACATCCTCACCTCCTCTCTGTACTTCATGTCTCCTCATGGACTCCATTCCTACAGAGATTCATCTGAAGATTTTATCATCTGTATACCGGATCATAATCCCTGACAAGCAGAGCAGAGAGGAGGATGAGGCAGCTCTTTACCTCAGTGTTGTGAAGTAACTTGTCCTGCTGTGTGATTGGGACAGGTTCTGTGTGTACTAATAGGACGGCGGCCATTTTGTTTCTCCTGATGATTGCTCCTCAGACAAAACGAGCCATTATAACTAATGTAAGGTATTTGGGAATATATTTATAATAAAGTATTTTAATTTTCTTAATTCCCGGAGAACCCCTTTAAGGTCTGTTGGACCCCAACTTATATTTATCACCTATCCAGTGGATAGCTGATAAAAGTTTTTAGCTGGATCACCCCTTTAAATACGGGTACACTACGCCTGTCTGAACCACTGAGGAATGCTGGCTGACAGCTTCATGGGGCTTGTATTGCAGCTTAGCCCCTTCATTTGAATAGAGCTGGCCTGCAATACCAGACACGGCCCACTGATGAGAGGGAAGCTGTTTCAGGAAAAGAAAAAAGCCTGAGATTTTTTTCCTCCAATTTCAGACAATCCCTTTAACGGCCATGAAAGAAGATGAGAAACAGGTAAGTTCTTCTTTAACCACCTGTTTGCCCTAGTCCAGCTCGGGCAGTGTGAAAAGTATCTACCTGAAGGGGGGAGGGCTGCTTTAGATGCTGCTATCTCCTCAATGGTAGCAGCTAGAAATATGCAACTGGTCTTGTATGAAAGCTGACAGTCCAGGCTTTCATACAAGCCCATGAGAGCTAAAGTTCAAGCAACAGAGGAGAAATCACTGTTAGAAATCAACTGGGGAATAATGGCGAGTAAAACCTGTTTTTACTTTCATTTTCAGTGATATCTTCCTCTGTCCTGAACATATTGCTGTCATTGCTGGTATTGTCTGAAAGCTTGGAATGTCTGCTTTCAAACAAGATCAGTTGCATGTTTTTAGCGGCTACTATTCAGGGGGTAGCCCTCCCCCCTCCAGTTAGCTACTTTTCCCACTGCTGGAGCTCCACTCTGACAAAACAGTCAGGGGGGGTTAAAGGGGATGCCAGTGATAAGAAAGAAGGTCTGATGCTTTTTAGAAACAGTGCCACTCTTACCTATGGCTGTGTGTGGTATTGCAGCCCAGCCCTGCTCATTTGAATGACGAAGACCTTCCATAACAGACGCAACCTATGAAACAGAGTGGCGCTCTTTCTAGGAAACAGGACATTTTTTTTCTAATCTTGGACATTCCCTTTAAATTCAGTTTTATACCAGCCACTTACATTTAATCTTTTCATCCAGCGTTCCACGGAGAAATACGGACAAGCCTTCGATCCACTCGCTGACACTGATGTAGCTGTCGTTGTCCTTGTCGAATCCGCGGAAGACTGGCGATAAAAGCACAGCGGTTATTATGCAGAAGGCCATGTGCGGGCCCATCCTGCTGATGACCGAGGCGCACTCACCCCTGTCCATGATCATGTCATCCGTCATGGTGAAGGTGTTATGCAGGATGTTCCTGAACGTGTTCCTGTCGATGCCTCCTCTGGTGTTTGGATCTATAGGACGCCCGACTATCGTGTTATACAGCCGTATGAGACATTCCACTTCATGCTTAGTGACTGCGAGAATCACATGACAACCCCTGATTAAACTTAGAAATAAAGCTTAAAGGTATCGTCCCAGGAAAAATATTCTACAGTTTTCAAACCAGCAGCTGGATCTGAATACTTTTGTAATTGCATGTAATTAAAAAATTTGCATAGCCACTGAGTTATTCAATACAATGTATCTGTATAGCGCCACCTGCTGTTGGTCTTCTTATTTCTTTGTCCTGCTCACTGAGATGGTCGCACATGCTCAGTTTCATCCTTCCAACTGCTTCCTGAGCTGTGATAGGGAGAGCATGGACACGCCTCCTGAGCTGTGATAGGTAGAGCATGGACACGCCCCCTGAGCTGTGATAGGGAGAGCATGGACACGCCTCCTGAGCTGTGATAGGTAGAGCATGGATACACCCCCTTGAGCTTCCAGCTTGATATAAATCTAGCAGAGCAATGAATGTGGAGATCTCTGGATCCATGTGAGGTACAGGGCTGGTTCTAGCTTTGTTAGAAAGAGGTTGTCATGTACTATATGATGTCTGACTATCAGTTTTTACAGTAGTCATGGTAACCCCTTTAGGAGTACTGTTAGGTGCATAATTTAAAGTGGGATTTCCAGGCTCCTGATATTGATGACCTGTCCTCAGGATACCTCAACAATATAAAAAACTAGACAACCCCTTTAAGGCCCCTTGTAGACCAGTGTGTGTCACGCTGCCATTCCTCAGCACAGCACCGGACCTGAACTTCCTGCACTGCAGAGGTCACATAGCATTATGCTGACTTATGATGCTATGTAACCCTTACAGTTCTGAAATGTATTAGACGATACTGATATAATGCTGTCAGTGTTATCCAATACATTGTGGAACTACAACTCAAACACAGCATTTGTGTGTCTCCTCTACAGTACGTCTGTCCTGACTGCTGCACCTATGGAGTTACTGCGGGATACCTACAGTGTCGGGCGCTCTTGCTCAGCGTCTCGGCCAGCTTCTGCAGGTTTTTACGGTTCATGGCAGCCACCTGCTGGGACATGGTGCGGTCTGCTGGGTCTTGTAGTCCGCGGTCCTTTCACTGACTCGGGGACTCCTCAGCAACACTTCAAGCACCACAACAAGCGTAGCCATGGTGACAACCCGAGCAAATCGGCTTCTTCGTTTTGGTTACGTCATCACTCCTGCGCCCCTTACCTCATTGGTTGCTCCTGCTGTAGTATGAGTACCACGTGAATATCTAAAGCTCTCGCCGGCTGCAGCTGTAGTTAAATTTACTACCCGAATGCTGGGCCATGTACTGTCAATAGGGGGTTGTAATTATAGGATGTATCAATAACCAGCTACAGCTAGTGCCCCTCTATAACGCTACCAGCTTCATCTAGTGTCCTAATAACTATAACTCTGCCAGCCTAAGCTAGTGTCCCCCCCCATAACGCTGCCAGCTTCATCTAGTGTCCCCCATAACACTGCCAGCTACAGCTAGTGTCCCCTCATAACACTGCCAGCTGGAGCCAGTGTCCACCATAAAACTGCCAGCTACAGCTAGTGTCCCCACAACACTGGCAGCAACAGCCCCCCATAACTCTGCCAGCTACAGCTAGTCTCCCCTATAACTTTGCCAGCTTCATCTAGTGTCCACCATAACACTGCCAGCTGGAGCCAGTGTCCACCATAAAACTGCCAGCTACAGCTACTGTCCCCACAACACTGGCAGCAAACAGCCCCCCATAACTCTGCCAGCTACAGCTAGTCTCCCCTATAACTTTGCCAGCTTCATCTAGTGTCCACCATAACACTGCCAGCTACAGCTTGTACCCCCATTAATGCTGCCCAGCTACAGCTATTGCCCCAACACTACCAGCTACATCTAGTGTCCCCCACAACACTGCGAGCAACAGCCTTCCCATAACTCTGTAAGTTACAGCTCATTCCCCCATAACGTTGCTAGCTACAGCCAGTGTCCCCATAATGCTGCCTGCTACAGCTGGTGTTCCCCATAACGCTGCCAGCTATAATAGTGTCCCCCCCATAACACTGCCAGCTACAAATAGTGTCCCCCCCCCCCCCCATATCACTGCCAGCTACAAATAGTGTCCCCCCATAACGCTGCCAGCTATAATAGCGTCCCCCCATAACGCTGCCAGCTGCAGCTAGTGTCCATCTTACCATTGCCAAGCCGACTGCCAGGTAGCTTCTTACAGCACAATCCCACACTGACCTCTCCTCCTTGAGCTGCAATGTTTTCCTATTCCAGTGGTCAGCACAAAAATGCAGAGTTGACCACCCCTGGCAGGACAGGGCGGGATCCCAGGTCTGTTTCTCACTTGATCTGGCAGTTTTCAAAGGTACAATGGTCACAAGAGAAGATCTAGATGACTGCTCTGAAGTTTTATTCCACATTTTTAGTCACTTCTGTGCAGTAGAACGTCTAGAGCCGCCATTCCTGAACACGGGACAACACGAAGAAACACACAAAACAACTTCTCTTGCCCCCCCTCCCCCCCAAAATATAAAACAATGAAATGAATGATGACAACAATAAACGCAATCATTATAAGATAGTTTTATTTCAATTCATAATTCACTTTCATAAAACAGGACAAGTTCTGAACGCGCCTGGTACCAAAATCTAAGTAGCTCAGCTTCAATATGAAGCCGTTAAATATTAATATATATAAAAAATACAAAACAAATGCAACTTTATACAAGCTGACAAATTCAGTAACGAGTCCACAGAGGTCAACTAGACCGATCTGCACTACTGATAGCGGTCGCCGCGCACTTGTAGACATGCAAAAAAAATCAGCGTGGGGACCGTCTGACCTCTCTTGGGGTCGCGATGGTCTTAAACATACATTACGGTGACACCACCATTTATGTGTAACTTTCCAAGTGTCCAAGAAATTGTCCAACAAATTCACCATGTCCTGAAGAACTGCAGGCTCCCTGCATTGCCTCACAACCTGATGGGACATGCTGGGCCTAGTAGTTCAGAGTATCTGTGAAACTGTGTGTAGCAAAGGAGAAAAAAAAAATAATTGAATTTTGATGGTTATGGTTAAAAAGAACGCAAACGTGTGTTTTCCAACAATTTTTCACTTTGCCTATAAATATAGTGAGCCTCAATCATCCAATTACAGAAAAACTGGCCTTGTTGCCCATAGCAACCAATCAGATCCCAGCGTTGGAAAAATGAAAGATAATCACTAACTGGTTGCTATGGGTAACAAATTCTGATAAATGAGCCCCAGCCCCGACCTCCAGTTTTACACCCTTTCCAATCCTGTGCAACCTCTCTAATCCTAGACTGCAAGCGTAAAAACGCCACGAAAACTTGTGCACGCTGCTCAGGCGGATCTGTGAGAGGGTCCAGGCCATGCTGTGATTTTTAGATTTTTCGGCGCCTGTTTTTTTTAAATCAGATATTTTTTATTCAACAAATATTACAATTATGACACCTGGTTTATTAGCTTTATTACCAGCTATGGGGTCCTGCATGTTCACTAGGACAGGGATGCCCAACCTGCGGCCCTCCAGCTGTTGCAAAACTACAACTCCCAGCATTCCTGGGCAGCCTACAGCAGGGCATGGTGGGAGTTGTAGTTTTACAGCAGCTGGAGGGTCGCAGGCTGAGCATCCCTGCACTAGTGACTTTGGAGGGTAATGCAAGGTCCAGACCTGGAGCATGATCCCCGACTCTGCCACAGAACGTCCTTTATCAGGAGAGACTCTGCGAGCGGTCTCTAGTGATAATGAATCACGTAAGCTTGGTTTAAAAAAAAAAAAAAAGTAAAAAACAAGCAAAAAAAAAAAAAAAATCTTCCAGGTAGTTATCCAAGGGCCACTTGATCTCACTATGGAGAGTAAATGCAGTCCTGCTGGGCCTTGTACCAATGGACACAGTCTGAGCCCTTCCTATGGGGAACTCTCATTATTGCTTTATTCTCTCCCAGTACGGATCATCTGGGCTGTGCAATGAGTACCTACCTACAAACACACTTACCTCACCCTAGAGCTGATCTGCGCTATGTTCAGAAACTAAATATACCATCAAAATGATGTGTGTGCATAATCTACAAGTGCGTCTCCTGCCAGAAGTGTAGAGTGACAGTGCAAAAGTACAATGGAGCGCGCCGCACGGGTAGAGGAACCCTGCAGAAGAGGTGTAGTTGCTCATTCTCTCGCTGTCACTTTGAAGGGGTCGTCCAGGATTAGAAAAATAAGGTTGCTTTCTTCCAAACACAGCACCACCCCTGTTCACAGGCCGTGTGCGGTAGTGCAGCTCTGCTTCATTAAAGGGGTTTTCCAGGATTTAACTACTGATAACCTGTCCTCAGGATAGGTCATCAGTATCTGATCGGTGGGGGTCCGACACCCGGGACCCCCACTGATCAGAGGTTTAAAAAGGTACCGGCGATCCCGTGAGCGCAGAGGCCTTCTCGCAGCTCACCAAGCACAGCGCCGTACATTGTATAGTGGTTGTGCTTGTATCGTGCTCAGCTCTATTCACTTGAATGGGGCTGATCTGCTCCTAGGCCACGTGACCGATGAACGTGACGTAACTGGCCTAGGAAAAGCTGAGAGAAGACCTTGGCGCTCACGGGAGTGCCAGTAGCTTCTTAAACAGCTGATCGGCGGGGGTTCCGGGTGTCAGATCCCCACTGATCAGATAGTGATGACCTATCCAGAAGAAAGTTCATCGGTAGTAAAATCCCGGAAAACCCCTTTAACTGAAGTGGAACTGAAGCGATACCAGACAAAACGCATGGACAGTAATATTTTTGGAAGAAAGCAGCTATATTTTTCTAATCTTGGACAAGGCCTTTAAGGGTATGACCACACAGGGCGCAACCTGTACTGCAGGTCAACTTACACGTAGAAATTTTATATTTTTTTTTGCAGGGTGTCGATGAGGTTACTTAAAGGGTTTCTGTCACCAGTTTTTTCGGTATGAATCAGGCTGACATTAGAGATGTGCTAATTTCACCTGATTCCAAATATATATCTGTTTTATTTACTGGTGCCCCCATTTTTATATAAAATGAACTTTTATTTTATGCTAATAAGGCCTCTAGGTGCAAGGGGCGTTACCCCTGCTCCTAGAGGCTCTGTTGATTGACAGGCCCAGGCAGAGAAGAAACACTCCATTCACCATAGCTTGCAAGGACCTTCAATGATGTCATGACCATGTGGTCAGTCACATGGTTAGGATCACACAAACAGCATGTCTCCTCCTAAACCATGTGACTGATCACATGGTCATGACATCATTGAAGGTCCTTGCAAGCTATGGTGAATGGAGTGTTTCTTCTCTGCCTGGGCCTGTCAATCAACAGAGCCTCTAGGAGCAGGGGTAACGCCCCTTGCACCTAGAGGCCTTATTAGCATAAAATAAAAGTTCATTTTATATAAAAATGGGGGCACCAGTAAATAAAACAGATATATATTTGGAATCAGGTGAAATTAGCACATCTCTAATGTCAGCCTGATTCATACCGAAAAAACTGGTGACAGAAACCCTTTAAAAGCTCATCCACGTTTATGATACTGCAAAGCGCTGTGGATTTGCGTGATCTACCCTTAGTGTGCAACCACACAGGATGTAAACGGCTGCTGAAAAATCCAAAACCAAATGTAACTATGGATTTAATGTATTGCAAATTGACATTTAAAATCATTGAATTAAGGGTACGGCTACACAGACACTGGTTGCGGCCCGGGCTGCAGGGGCAGCGCAGTGTAGCAGTTAACCAATAGAAATAAATGGAGTTGCACATGGGCTGTGACCCCTGAAATGAAAACATTTTTCAGAAGTTGTAGTGACGGCATGTGCGTGGCCCCCATTAATTTCTATGGACGATGCCCCTGCAATCCTAGCGTGACCATTGTCGCCCTACCCTTAAAATCTAAGCCACATATGAATTTCGATGTAGATTTTTAAGCAGCATGCAGATGAGATTGTTAGACACATTCACGTTCCTGCCATTGTAAAACGCTGCCAATGTTCTATCCACAATGGAAAATTTGCAGCACAAATGCCCCATTCGTATGCACCCTTAAACTTCTGGCAGGAGACATCAGAGGTGTCCTCTAACTTGTGCATACGGTCCCTATAACATCCTCCTCCATCGCTCGGCTTGCAGGGGGAGGTCACATCCTGAATGTCTCTTCCAAGCAGTGCTCTGCAGAACCTCCATTCCGTAACAGTCTTCTGCACATTGGGGAATGCACAGAATCAGAATGAGGTGCATATTAGAAATTAGGGTATAATTCATGATTGTTGCCTATGCAGAAGGTTTTTACGGTACAGAAACACTTCAAGGGGTATTCCCATCATAGACAATGCGGATATATATCGCTAGGATATGACCCCATTGTCTGATAGGTGCGGGTCCCACCCCTATATCCAGAACGGAGCGTGGAGCACTGTGACTGGAGGACCACGGGTTTCCCGGGGTGCGGCCACCACCAGGCACAGCTCCCATAGAAGTGAATGGGACCGCACCGCGCATGCGTGGCCACCACTCCCATTCATTTCTATGGAGCCGACGGAACGGTGGCCCCATAGAAATGAATGGAGGGCGGCTGCGCACGCACCCTCCACTCATTTCCCCACTCCATTCTCGATATAGGTGCGGATCCTAGACGTGGCACCCTCACCTATCAGACAATAAGGGCGTATCCTAGTGATATGCCCCTATTGTCTGACATGGGAATAACCCTTTCACCACTGTGCCTCACTGTAAGCAGCAGTCGGTGGCAGGGCCATATGTCCCGCACCCCTCTGCATGGTGACAGGATAATTAGGATATTGAGGTAATATTGCTTTATATATGTGGTACCAGTTATTGTGCTACCCCTCCCTAGAACAAAAGGAAGAACTCAGCCGCTCCCTTTCCATATAATACAATTACTACAAAAAAAAAATGTAAAAAAAAATTCACTGGTGGCGTATAGAAGCTGACGTGATGCCACCGTGCAGCGGGATGTCTCCTGCGACATGCCTGTTGCTCTATGAAATAGCGCAGCACAGAAGATCTAATTACAGGTACGAGGATGAATTTCCGCTGTCACAATCATTGCACGTGTTCGGGGGGGGGTTCTATGGGGGTCACTCAGAATCCGAGCTGGAAGCGTGAGATTTCTTTTTCTTCTTCTTACTATGCTTCTTGTGCTTCTTCTTCTTCTTACTTTTATACTGTCATACAGGGAATAACAGGTTAGTAAGTTTACATGGATCCCAAAGGAAGGGGCATCATCTGCAGTTACATCTGTTATACCTAGTAGTACTACCTATACCTGCGGCTCTCCAAGTGTTGTAAAACTACAACTCCCACCATGCCCTGCTGTAAGCTAATAGCTGTAGGCAGTCTGGGCATGCTGAGAGTTGTAGAGCCGCAGGTTGGCCATCCCTGACCTATATAAACAGCAGCTCTAGCCACATACTGTAGGACAAACCTATGCTGCTGTGGAATAACGCCATGCTCAGGTGTGTTGTGCCACCCTAGGGATCCGAAGGCTTCCCCCTGCATTGGTTTGCATTTAGTGGCAAGTTTTTAGGTAAAAAAAAAACTAAATGCTGCAAATGCAAACCGTCATCAAGCACCAGTGCCACATCATCGGGATAGGACACAAGTCCAAAAGAACAGTATGGACCGTTGTACTGAATACAGAGACAGAAGAGCCAGGGACTGCCCAAATAACAGGGCTCAACGCAACTACAGTCTGAAGCGATTTGAAAGCAACCTGTCATCAACTTTCTGCTGACCTCACTGAGCACAGTATAAAATAGTGACAGAAATGCTGATTTCAGCGGTGTGTCACTCATGAGCTAAAAGTAAGTGGTTGCTGAGAACCAGCATCATAATCATTGAAGCCCAGGGCTTGAAAAGAGTCAAATCTACCTGAGAAGAGTCCTGGTTATTCCTAATCTCCTGCTCTCCTCATCCATCTGCTGATGATTGGCAGTTCTCTCCTAGAGAGAAAGGGAGAAAACTAGGTAGACGACTAGTCAGTCATCAGCAGGTGGGCAGGGAAAACAGGAATTCATGAATAACCAGGACTCTTCTCAGGTGGCCGGGACTCTTTTCCAGGCCCAGTCTGCAATGATTGAGATGTTGGTTCTCGGCAACCACTTACTGTTAACTTATAAATGACAGACCGCTGAAATCAGCTCACCTGTCTCTACTTTATTCTTCCGTTAGTATGGTCAGCATAAAGGTGATGACAGGTTCCCTTTAAAACGGTTGTCTCATGCCGACCATTAGGGGGACATATTGACATCCTGGTGGGGCGGGAGGGGGTTGGTCTTCCATTCAGGGAGACTTCTTCTATGAGCTTTTCTGTAAAAGTGACCCCCCCAATCTGGCAGACTCAAACTTTCCTTTGAGTTGCTGCTGTGTAATGCCCCTTTCACACGAGCGGGAGACTCGCATGTCTCCCGCAACGCATCTACAGGGCTGGACTCCGGCACTGACTGGGATCGCATATAATGCTATGCGATTCCTGTCAGTGCCGAGTCCAGCCCTGTAGATCCGTTGCGGGAGACATGCGAGTCTCCCGCTCGTGTGAAAGGGGCATTATACTACATTTCCTATGCAGCACCTTTGCCCATGTGCCCCAGATGTGCCAAGAGCAGGACCCAGGGCAATCAGCAGGCACATTTCGACAGCGACTGTTTCTGATACCACACCCCCTTTAAAAACTGAGATAAACTGAGCACTCATGTGGTCATCATGGTTTGTGAGGCTGCGAGAACAGTGAGAAGCCGGTTACTGCCACTTGGGAGTAGTAGTACAGGTACTTCCTTCACACAATTCCACTCCCTATATAAAAGCTTCACACATAGCAAGGAATAAGCATGTTACTTCACTGGCAATTAATAAACAGTACATTTTCCAACTAATATCTGATTGGAGAGTTTAGGTAACAGGACCATGTCTACTGACCTACTTCACCAGATAACGGCCTTCACGAACAGACACCTCGGATACTTACCGCTTTCTCTTCACTGCTTCTTCTCCTTTTCCCATAGACCTGAGGAAGTAGAGAACGCGTCAGCACGTATAATAACAATGATATATCGCACTGTGTTTTTGGAATATAAAAAGCACTGGATGATAAGACATAATACATAAAAGTACACTATTACTTGCCCACTAACCAAAGCCATGCTTTTGGGGCAGTGATTTTTAGTCTTCTACTTATAAATTACCATTTCAGTTTTAGGTCCACAATTCTGTGCAATCTCCGATTCATGTCATCATCTCTCTTGACACAGCGGGACCTGCAGATCATTGCAGGTCAGGTCGCAGCATCAAGTATCAAAGTGACTGGATGAAAGTGCAAGGGCTGCTGTGTAAAGAGAGGCAAAATGGGGCAGAGACCCCAACTGAAATCTTATCAGACATCTTGGTGGAAGACAATGGACCCCAGTATAAGTCAATGGTGTCCATCAGCTAGGGTCAGTATCTGCTGTAGGACAGATCCATCACCGCATTGTGGTTTCCTTTATGAACAGAGATCACAGCGCCGGTGAGAACAGAGCGAACAGGAGGGGGTGAGAGAATCGATTCCTCAGGATAGGTCATCAGTATCTGATCGGTGGGGGGTCCGACAGCCGATCAGCTGTTTGAGAAGGCACCGGCACTCCCGTGAGCACCGCTACCTTCTCTTAGCTTTTCCTAGGCCAGTGACGTCACGTTCATCTGTCACGTGGCCTAGGAGCAGCAAGCACGATACCAAACACGGCTGCTGTACAATGTATGGCGCTGTGCTTTGGAAGCTGCGAGAAGGTAGCGGCGCTCACAGGAGTACCGGTACCTTCTCAAACAGCTGATCCGCGGGAGTCCCGGGTGTCGGACCCCCACCGATCAGATACTGATGACCTGTCCTGAGGATACGTCATCAGTGGTTAACTCCCTTTAAGGGGGTCGGCACTTTACAAATAATGACCACCGATAGGGTGGCATGCGATGAAACCCGCCCATTCCCGCCTTCCATTGAAAACATACTACGCATGTGCTACATTCCTGAAGTTCTGGGAAGGAGGGGAGGCGGATGAAGTGGTCACATCACATGTCATTTGGTCAGCATCCAATTTAAGGGCAAGTGCCACATGTGACCAGCACAGAAGATTTGGCTTACAAGGGGTTGTGGCCTAAGGACCTGTCAAAATGGAGTGCAAATTATAATAAAGACTTGTTAGTAAGTTGACTATATTCACGTTTCAAACACAACTGACTAGATTACATGTTAAGTGGTCATCCCCTCCAAGTCTGGCTCTGTTAACACTTGTCAGTCAGGCTTCAGGTATTTCTTGATGGAAAGAATAGCACGCTGCAGAAATCATATGCTGGATCCAGCAGAGCATTGTAGCTTCTGTTATAACCAAAAGCCAGGCTAGATCATAACCCTGAGACACCCGGTCTGAACTCCCAGCACTGCCGGGGTCACATAGCATTATATAGAGTTATGATACTATGTAACCCTTACAGTTCTGGAATGTATTAGACGACACCGTCATAATGCTGTCACTGCTACCCAATACATTCCAGAACTGTAAGGGTTACAGAGCATCATAAATCAATATAATGCTATGTGACCCCGGCAGTGCTGGGAGGTCAGGACGAATGCCTCACTGCGAGTCCACAGTGAGACCCTCGCTCGCCTGCAAGGGGCCTGAAGACCATATCCTAGAACCCACTAACCTCTCCTTCTGATTCCGAGCCTGACGAAGAGTCAAAAGAGGAGTATCTGTGACCATCGTCTTCTGGATGTCGTCTCTTCCTGCTCACACTCTTCCCATCCTTAAGATGAAAGGTTTTGAATTATTTAAAAAAAAATATATATTTTCTAAATCACGCTAAGGATTGTCATTATTACTGATGTGATATATTTGGTAAAGTTATTAGGGTGGTTGTTAAGGGGGCTCCCACTGTACATCTAGTGGTTTTCATTGCACTTGGGGTTCTTGGCCTGAAATGTTGGTGCTCCAATTACAAAATCCTGTTATTTATCTCACATGGTCAAATAAAATAAAAATCCAACTCTCATCCTATGGACCCCTAAATAGTACTAGAAAAATAAAATGGTACAGCTCACCCTGCAAATAAAAAAAAAGCCCTCACATAGTTCTGATGAAAAAAAAAAAACCTGAAAAGTATGGGTGTCAGAATATGGCGACACAAAGCATTTTATTTATTTATTTATTTTTTTTTTAAATGCTTCAATTGTACTGACCCGCAAAATAAGGTTATCATGTCATTTTACAGAATAGTGAATGCAGTAAAAAGAAAATCCGAGAAACAGTAGAAAAGAAATACTTCTGACACTATTTTATTTTTAACTTTTTTCTATTTTTTTTAAATTTTTAATAATTAATTATAATTTACATATATTAAAAAAAATTATATATATATATATATAATAAAAATATATAAAAATAATATTTATTAAAATGTACTTTATTTTCTAACATTGACATTACATGAAACAGTGCCGTCACCAATTTAAAAAAAAAAAGTTTCAGCTAAGTGCTTCTTCCCGGAGTATGGCAATGTTTATTTTATGTGCCTGAACCACCTATTCTTGAGATATATGCCCCAAACCTACGATGCCGGACATGAAAATGTGAAGTGGTTAGACATGGAGGTGGCAAACACTTGGCTTCACTGCAAGAGGAGATACAATCAGCATCAGAGAGGCCCGCTGGAGCCTGATCTCACGAGACCACCATGTATATTACCAGGACATCATCTCCCTCAGACTGGTGTGTGTGACGTAACCACCGCCGCACAGCTGAACCTGAATGAGAGGGGTCCTGGCTGAAAACAGTATACAGCGTGGTCTCACATCATCACGCTCCAGCCGGCCACTCTGATGATGTCCGCGATGATTGCACAGCATCACAGCGAGGAAGAAACATTGCCTTGGAGAGAAGAAAAGTGGCAGCCACCTCCATGCATATCAACTGCCATAGGTTTAGGAGGACTCATCTCAAGACCACAAGGGGGGCACAGACAGAATGAACAATGCCATGCTCAGGGAAGCAGTGTCCATATAAATTGCTCACAATTTTTTTTTAACATAGTGACAGGTCCTCTTTCAATAATGCAACTCTCCCTGCAAAAGTCCTCATCCAGCTATGTAGATGGAAATATAAAAGAATGACAGCTCTTGGAAGGCGAGGAGGAAATGTGAAAAAAGTGAAAACACAGGACCTACATTTCCTCCAACGAGAAATCTTTTCCTTCAGATAAATGGTTTGTATTGTGACGAGGGATCTTCACGGTCACTCACCTTCTCTTTCTCGGGCTCATCTCTGATTTTTTTCTTCTTCACAGAATCCTGTACCAGAATAAGAACAGTTTATTCACTGGCAGCCTTTTGTAAATAGGACAAGAAGAGAGGTTCACGCCCGCGCAAATTAAGGGCCTGTTCACACGACCGTGTGAATGGGGCCACATCTATTCCGCAATTTTGAGGAATAGATGCGGCCCCGTTCATTTCAATGGGCAGCATTAGATTGCCGAGAGCTGCGGCTTCGCCAAAAAAGATGGAACATGTCCTATTCTTCTCCACAATTGCGAACAAGAATAGGCATTTTGTATGGGGTGCCTGTGCCGGCCATGTGTGTTCCGCAAATTGCAGCAATCTGTGAAACCCCAGCCAGGGAAGAGGATGGGCCGGGAGACCAGTCTTATTCATTATTTTCTTCTATTCCTGTTTTAGGTGTAGAAAATAGTCAAAATTTAAGACAGCATTGAAGATGTATTACATTTAGACCGAAGATATGTAGAGGCCAGCGCGCCACATAACGTCAGCCAGAGCAACAGCTTATCAAGACCGGTGTCTAAAACACCAGTCTTAATAAATGACTCCCTAAGTGTCTGTTCTAGAGATGAGCGAACGTGCTTGTAACGAGCACTGTAGCGCTCGGCTCCCCTGCGCTCGCATGGCCGCAGGCATCCGCTTCCGTCGGGTGAGGAGGACGGAAGCGGATGCCTTCGCCCATCCGAGAAGAAGCAGTCAGTGGATGTACCGTCAGTGCAGCAATTGCTCGAATGGTCCATGGTTACTGGTGATCTCAAGTTTACGGAGGTTCCCTCTTGCCTTATTCAAATGCCCAGGAATGGAAAAAACTTCAAGATGTTTAATATATTGCACGGATGCCTGCGCCCATGCGAGCGCAGGGGAGCCGAGCGCTACAGTGCTCGTTACGAGCACGTTCGCGCATCTCTAGTCTGTTCCCATCTTGTTTTGCCCCTACATGCCCATGTGCCTGGAGAGTTCCCAATGTATAAGCTGAACGTATCCCTATTAACCCCATGTATGTGAAGGGTCCTTTTGACATATATTAGGCTGGTAAACTTTTTCCCCTGTATGGAATAGACTATAGTATTCCATACAAAGGTATACAGTAAGAAAAAATATATAAAAATAATAAGAATATAACAATATATTTTCTAACAATGGGAGAATATTAGTCTATAGAGGGGGACAGGCTGCAAGCTCCTGTCAGGAGCTCCTCGTGATGTACACCTCCAGCAAAAAGCAGATGTGAACGTATCCTTAAAGGGGTATTTCCATCATTGAAAATGGGGGCATATTGTTAGGATAGGCCCCCATTGTCTTATAGGTGTGGGTCCCACTGCTGGGACTCACACCTACATCGAGAACGGAGCCCCCAAAGTGAAGGAGGGTGCACCGCGTATTCGCAGCCGCGCTCCATTCATTTCTATGGAGCCGCCGAAAATAGCCAAGCACTGGCTCAGCTACAGAGAAATGAATGGGAGCGGTGGCCGCACATGCGCAGTGCGCTCCCATTCATTTCTATGGGAGCAGCGGGGAGCTGCATCTGGTGGTGGCCACACCCCGGGAAACCCGGGGTCCTCCAGGCGCAGCTCTCCCCCTCCGTTTTCGATATAGGTGCGGGTCCCAGCGGTGGGACCCGCACTTATCAGACAATGGAGGCATATCCTAGCGATATGCCCCCATTGTCTAAGATGGGAATACCCCTTTAAGGGCCGTTTACATGGGCCGATTCCCGGCCAGCTGATCGCTAACAAGCATGCCTGACTTTTCTGCTAGGTTATTGAACACTCGGTTATGAACAAGACCGTTCAATGTCATGCCGAAAGCGGAGTCTCATGTAACAATGCTACTTGCCAATGTATATTCTGGGTCATACCTTGCTCTCAGAGTCGGAGCTGCTGTCGGAGGTCCGGTGCGAATGCTTTTTCTTCTTTTTTCTTTTGGATGGTTTTTTCTTGGTCTTTGAAATATAAACAATAATAAAAAAAGATAAGACTTCCCATACCACACAATGACATGCGTACCATGCTGAAAGGTGATAGCAGGGGGGAGCATACATTTACATGTTGTTGCTTTGGTCTTGTTCCTCATTTACCATCCTATATCACACATTTTTTAGGACATTTCTGCTGTCCTTAGATCATCGACATTAAAGGGGTTGTCCGAGTTATGACAAAAAATATATAGCACTGTAAATCTGATGGGCAGCAATATATAACTAAGTTAAGCAAGTAAAGCAAAGAAAAAATCTATATTTCCTAATTTCCCCGATTCTCTTCTGGCCTTTGTTTACATGCAGTAATAACAATCTCAGCCCCTCCCCCCTTCTCTGCAAAGGGAATGAATACAAGTGCTGAGTGACATGTCTGCCTGTTGGGATACTCAGCAGCATGTTGTATGTGTAGGACTACAAGTCCCAGCTGTACAATGACACTGCTGATACACACAGGAACTTCCCCCTATCTGTTCTTGTACATTACAATTCCTCTATAGCTCTTGTGCCCAGCATTTGTCTCCTCTCACTGCTGCAGCTACTATTTGTTGTAAAGCCTTGAGCCCTCAGTGTGTTCTGGCTGAAGGGGTTAATGTTTTATCTGAAGGAATCCAGGGAGAGAGCAGATAGCAGCTGGCAAAGAAAGGGGGCGTGGCCAGTGACGTCTCGTGTACAGACTGTTATCTGAACTCTGAGGCTTGTACACGAAACGTCACAGACCAGGGAGATAAGGTGACATCACAGGTCATGTGACCCTCAGTCAACTCTGAGAAACCAGCAGCTTTACAAACACAAAGTATATGGGAAAGTTGTTATACCTGACAAGTTAGAAACATATAAAGAACAAAAAAATAACTCGGACAACCCCTTTAAGGCCCCATTCACACGATCGTATTATTGTGGGTCCGCATTATTATTACGGGGGCCGCCCGGCGTGTGTTCTGCACCATTTGGAGCACATGCCGGGTGGCCCCATTCAAAATGCCTATACTTGTCTGTGCGTGCGGACAAGTATAGGACATGCTTCATATTTTTCAGCGGTGAAAGGTGAATATTGCGAAATAGATACGGCCCCATTCATACGGTCGTGTGAATGGGGCCTAAAGCTGTGACGCTCCAACTCCTGTGAAGCTACAACTGCCAACATGCAGCCACATGATGAAAGTTGCAGGTTTTTTTTTTTACAGAGCCGGAGAGTGACAAGTTCAAAACTAATATGGTTGACAAAATCAGGTAAGGGCTCATGCACACGGCCATTCCGTGCATTAGGGACCGCAATTTGCAATCCCTAATACACGGGCAACATCCGTGCGGCGGGCAGGAAGCGCTCTGTAGTGATTCCGTGGGCTTCCGATCCGTGCCTCTGTTCCGCACCGCATCTCCCAGATTGCAATCTGTGATGCGGGGTGCACACAGCCGGTGCCCGTGTATTTGCGGACCCGCCTTATGTGGGCTGGAATACGGCCACGGCTGGGTGCATGAGCCCTAACACTGTAAACCGCGCTGCGGCCACTCACCTCGTTATCAGATTCGTCAGAACTGCTGGAAGAATTAGAACGCGATGATGTAGAGGAAGATGATGAAGATAACTTGACCACAGACAATAAAAAAAAAAAGTGAAACTTGTGAGACGCACGTTATACATAATCCAACCCAAACACGCAGAATTATCTAAGCAAAACTAAATCGTAGATGCAGACAAAATACAGGCTTCTATGATGCCCGAGTGTAAGCTCCTGGACTCATTTTAAATAGAATGTATTCTTAAAGAAAGGGGCTTTAAGGATTAGAGAAACATGGAGACGGTCAGCCAGACAAAAAAAAAAAAACGTTGCATGCAATGGTTTTTGTCTGGATGAAGCCCAGCATTTATGCCAGAAATCGTCTGGATCACCGCCGGAGCTCACTGTAGTCAACGGGAATCAAGCAGTGTAGTAGAGGATCCAGAAACACCGGATCACTTGAGATCTGGCAGGCTGCTCTGTGCTGGAACAGCTTGTCAGATCTCAGCCTAAAAACAGCACCACAGCTGTTCACAGTTTGTGTCTGGTAAAGCAGCTCGAAACAGGTGAATAGAGCTGAACTGCAATTCCGCACACAACCTGGCGTGGCGAAGCAGCCACGATTTTCTGATTGTAGACAACCACTGTGAAGAGGTTCGATGCCCAACCAGCACAGAGCTTCCCATGTGGACCGGAAGTGTGACGTCCCATTGACACGTACATCACCGCTGAGGGGAAATGAAAGGTCTCAACGTTCAGGTGCCATTCCTGAAGCATCACTGCTTGTGCCATTGATTAAAGCTGTGCATATCGATAGGACGTCACACTTCTGGTCCAGCAGGGACTGTCAGCGGCGGAGATGGCAGCTCTGCCGGGATCATTTTCCCATTTCACACTGTGGCTGGCCACCTGGAAATTAGTTCTGAATGTCGGACAATCCTTTTAACTTCAAATACTCAATCCATTCAGCGCCGGAATTTTTAATCAAAATAATAGTGAAGATGTGAGAGATGAAAGCTGTTCTCACCCCACCGGATTTCTTCTTTTCCTTTTTACGTTTCTACAGAGAAAGTGAAAGTATAGGAGATTCAGACAGAAGAATATAATCAGGTTATTTCCATTTCATATTGCTCATAGCAAGAATTTGCTATTTGTTTCAGGAAGTCTAACCCCCCCCCCCCCAATTTTCTCTCAAATCTCACATCTCACCTGTACCGTATTTTCCACTTTATAAGATGCACTTCCCCCCTACTTTTGGGGGGGAAACAGCTGTGCGTCTTATAAAGCGAATACTAGTGAACACTTCCATTATGGAAGCGCTCACTAGTATGTATTAGGTGCCGGGAGCAGGGAAACATACTCACCCTCCTGCGCTGAGGCTCCTGCCCGCGCTGCACTGTCCTGACCCTGTACAGCATCAAGACGTAGTGTGCGCACTATGACCTGACGCTGCACGCGGTCAGGTGCATCGCCAGCAGGAGAAGACAAGGGAGCGCCGGACCCGGAGTGGAGCCGCAGCACAGGAGAGGGAAGGGTTTTTTATTTTTATTTTAGTTTTATGGGGCTGATTTGAGGTCTGATTTGATGTCCTGATATTTATGTCAGTCTGATATGAGGTCTGATGAAAAATACTTTTTTATTTTCCTACTCTAAAATCCTACTCTTTACAAAGTGAAAAATACGGTTTATCTGGCAATGCTCTGCAATACTACACCAATTATTCACACTCCTTAAATGAACGCAAAGCAAATTTTTCTCTTAAAGGGGGAGTCCAGGATGTACACTTTTATTCAGCCCTCTCATTTTAATAAGCAACTTCAATACCAAATTTGAATTTAAAAAAAAAAAAAAAAGCAGAGCAGTCTGTACATGGCACCTCCCTCCCTCCCGGCCCCTGCGGTGTAATGGACACTTCCGAGCATACAGACATTAGCCAGAATTCACTAACAATTTCTTCGCACACAGAACTTACCTCCTTCTTCTTTGAGGAACCGTCACCACCACTGATGATTTTCTCTCTGTGGTTTTTGAGCTCTTTCCTCCAACTCTAAAGTAAAATGTATTAAACAAAAAGTTTATATTAAATTCATATTGCTTACAGGAGTCCCAAAAAGTCCTATCCTTCTGGTGATGTGCAGCTTTTAAAAGACAAATAGTCAGGGGCTCACATATGACTAGGATTATAAAGGGACCCCCTATGATGCCTGGGCCTCTCAGGTTACATTCACCACGCTCGGCCGCATCTCTCCGTTGCACGGAACAAAACATCCTAGCATTGTGAGTGACGATAGGAAGGCACGTGCCCATCGCGGCCTGCAATTGGCCGCCACACCCAAGAGGTCCGGCCGCAGCACGTCAAACAAGCCGAGAGGTGGCCGGACAAAAAAACGCAGCATGTTGTAGTTTTATTCCGGCCGCCTCTCGGCATGTTTGACGTGCTGCGGCCAGACCTCCGGCCTGCCCCCATTATAGTGAATGGGGCTGGGGTGGACTTCCGGCGGCACGGTGGACTAGCGGTAGCACGGATCTGGCAGGTTGTTCCCCCACCGGAACAGCCTGCCGGAAAAGGCTACCGCAAGTGTGAAAGTAGCCTACCAGGGGTCCGATCTAAGACGTAACAGTACATAATGGGGCAGGGTTAAAGGCAGCTGTGAACCCGGACATACCCCTAATTTCACCCAGGCAGCCCGCCGCATCTCATGCTCCGATGCCCTTCTTTGCTCTGCCCTAATTAGCGCAGGGCAAAGGCATTTGGCCTGGTTCCAGTGACGAACCGGGCTCTGCCAGGCAGAGGCTTCCGCCCAGCAGTGAGCCCGGTGACGTCACCGGCGCTGATGGGTGGGCTTTAGCGCGGCCCTAGCCTGTAAAACGGCTAGGGAAGCGCTAAAGCCGGCCCATTACATCTGTTGACGTCAACGAACACACGCGCGATCCAGCTCAGGGCAAGGGAGGGCATCGGAGCATGAGATGCTCCGATGCCCTAGTCAGGCGGGTGAAATTAGGGGTATGTCCAGGTTCAACTGTGAACCCGGACAACCCCTTTAAATAATCTTATGCAAGATCTTATGTAATTTTTTTTTACAGCACTGAGGTCAACAGAACAATGAGGAGACATGATAGGACCATCGCCGGTTCTGGTCATCTGTCGCCCCATTCACCTCGAAGTGCCTTGATAATGGATAAAAATGACGGGACTCTACATTTTTGCATGACTTATCTATAAATTTGTGAAAATTTCACCTAGCTATGAATAGGTTTATCGGCCTAGCAACCAGTAAGTACCTCATTCATCTTTTCTTCAAACTCTGCCAGGGCCCGGGAACCTTTCTTCTTCTTCTCCAGCTGCTCCTTCACTTCTTCCCTGCAGAAAACAAGTAAGGAAATGAAAGGCTACCAATGAATATACTGGTAACAGGCGCCCTTTAAAGGGGTTGTCCCATAAAAAATATTCTACAGTTTTCAAACCAGCACCTGGATCTGAATACTTTTGTAATTGCATGTAATTATATATTTAGTATAGCCACTGAGTTATTCAATAACATGTATCTGTATAGCGCCACCTGCTGTTTGCACTTTTTCTTATTTCTTTGTCCTGCTCACTGAGAAGGCCGCACATGCTCAGTTTCATCCTTCAACTGCCTCCAGAGCTGTGATAGGGAGAGCATGGACACGCCCCCCCGAGCTGTGATAGGGAGAGCTGAGACACGCCCCCCCGAGCTGTGATAGGGAGAGCTGAGACACGCCCCCCCGAGCTGTGATAGGGAGAGCTGAGACACGCCCCCCCGAGCTGTGATAGGGAGAGCTGAGACACGCCCCGAGCTGTGATAGGGAGAGCTGAGACACGCCCCCGAGCTGTGATAGGGAGAGCTGAGACACGCCCCCCGAGCTGTGATAGGGAGAGCTGAGACACGCCCCCCGAGCTGTGATAGGGAGAGCTGAGACACGCCCCCCGAGCTGTGATAGGGAGAGCTGAGACACGCCCCCCGAGCTGTGATAGGGAGAGCTGAGACACGCCCCCCGAGCTGTGATAGGGAGAGCTGAGACACGCCCCCCGAGCTGTGATAGGGAGAGCTGAGACACGCCCCCTGAGCTGTGATAGGGAGAGCTGAGACACGCCCCCTGAGCTGTGATAGGGAGAGCTGAGACACGCCCCCTGAGCTGTGATAGGGAGAGCTGAGACACGCCCCCTGAGCTGTGATAGGGAGAGCTGAGACACGCCCCCTGAGCTGTGATAGGGAGAGCTGAGACACGCCCCCTGAGCGGCAGCAGAAAAGACTGAGCTGTCAGCTTGATATAAATCTAGCAGAGCAATCAATGTCGAGATCTCTGGATCCATGTGAGGTACAGGGCTGGTTCTGGCTTTGTTAGAAAGAGATTGTCATGTACTGTATGTCTAGTTTTAATTTTTTTACATTAGTCATGGGAGTACCCCTTTAAGTGAACCCCCTCACACATCACAGATCAAATCACCAGGTGGGTCTTGGTCTGCTCAGATAATCCTGTATGGTTGGACCTCCGGAAGATGTGGGGCCCCTGGCTCGGGCCATTGCAATGGGGTTCATATAGGCCTACAAGGGAAAAAAAAAAGAAGGTCTGGGTTAGAAAAGCCTTTTTCAAATATCATATTAAAAGGGTTGGCCCTTCTCACACATTGGTGGTATATCGATAGGATATAACACTAATGTCAGATGGGTGCAGGTCCCACCTATCTCTACAACAGGGCCCCCAAAACAAAGGAGAGCACACCGAGCATTGCTAGAAAACCAGAAAGGCACTGTGTAATGCTTCATTTCCCCTCTAATGGCACTGCAGTTATGGACAATGGTGGCCCCCATTGTCCATCATGAGACAACCCCTGGTTCTCCAGACTGAAGCTGATCTCTGAGGGGTCCCAGAATCAGGGCACTCATCGGGGTCCTTACTAATGAGACTTGCCAATGAGCCACCACAGCTCCCACTCCAGAGGCCCTGGTCATCCATTCAGTTGAACGACCGGCATGTAACACCCCAATTCTCCTGTAGTGGGCACTGCAGGGAAAGACACCAGGAGACAAACCCTTCCCCCAAGACCGGCCAGCTGATTGCTGGGGGCTAGTTCTCTAGGTGACAACCCCTTTAACACATTATACCGTTACTGTGTCCGCAATATGATAATAAAATGAGGCCGCCCGGGGGCCGTCTGCTGCAGGTCAGACAGGTTTATGTCCAGTTCTGGATGTCAGACATTCACAATGCACTGCACAAAATGGTCACAGAGGGCGCCATTCCTGAGATATAACGCTACTGATGAGGTTTGTAGTATTAACCCAAAAAGTAAACATATCTGCGACAGTATACAGCACTGCTGGGGGAGGCTGCCAGTCAGAAGTCATGGATACGAGAAGCCCCAGGTCTGGAGACCCTATCCCGGCTGGTGGGCACTGCACACCCGGGTACCTACCACCCGGTTATCCCGCTTCCCCATGCTGCTCTGAGCTCCCGGTGCTGAGACGTCTCTCCGTGCCCGAGGCCTCTCAAACTGAACAAACCATAGAGAGCGGAGCCCTGAGGAGAGGAAGAGGTGGCGGGACGAGACAGCGACACCTAGAGGAGCGGAGGGAATTACACCCTGAACATGAAATCGTCTGTCTGTCTATCTATCTATCTATCTATCTATCTATCTATCTATCTATCTATCTCATATCTTTCGATCTATCTATCTCATATCTATCATCTACATCTATCTGTCTATCAATCTATGTATCTCATATCTTTCTATCTATCTTTTTGCCTACCTACCTGTCTGTCTGTCATCTCATATACCTCTTCAACCCGCACCTATGCCTAGAGTGAGGCACCCAAAATAAAAGTGAGCACACTATGCATGCCCCTTGTACTCTCAGTTCATTCATCTATTTCCAGAACTTCCATACTGCGCAAGCGATGCTACCTCTCACTCCGCCTCTATTGGAGGATAGCCAAGCCGGCGCTCGGTTATTTTTGGCACTCCCATAGCATTGAGTGGAGAGTGGCCACATTTGTGCAGTGCGCGCTCATTCGCTTTGGAGGCCCCGTTTTAGAAATAGATGCAGGTCCCAGAGGTGGGACCTATCGGACAACCCCTTTAATCCATCAGGTTTGTATTTTGCAGCAGCGCAACCAAATTGACCAGCACAAGATGCAATACAACGCTGCAATCTTTATGTTGTGAGGACAAAGCCAAATTGCAGCCTTAGTAATCCAAAGAGACGATTTCTCACACTTAGGCCTCATGCACACGAACGTATTTTGTTTAGGTGTCCATTCCGGCAATGGGGCACCAAAAAACGGAAGTGACTCAGTTTGCGTTCTGTTTCCGTATGTTCGTTATGCAAAAAAATAGAACATTCCCTATTATTACCTGCATTGTGGACAAGGATAGGACTGTTCTATTAGGGGCCAGCTGTAAATACGGAATGTACACGGACGTTATCCTTTTTTTTTTGTGGATTGTGTGCATGAGGCCTTAACCAAGCCCTCTGAAGGGTTGTCTCTTCGGAGACATTCGTGGCATATCGCTCCAAAGTGCGAGATCAGCCACCTACATAAATCTTTGGCGACTGGAAATCGCATCGTCTATATTAACGCCGCACAAGTGCTTATGAACTATCTGTCTGCAACGGGTGGATGCTCCGGGGTGCACGCGCAATCTTGTTGGCTTGTGTGGTTTCATTTTGCCTCTAAGTTGCGCTATTGCACATGCGCATTGTATTCTCCGCCATTCCTTGTATATGGGGGAATCATCTCATTCTGACACGCGCAGTGGGTTTTTCAACAAGTCGGGACGACATGTTTTATCGCCTTCCCACATATTCATTTGTGTGCCGTAGTGCCGGCCGCCAAACCACGTAAGGTTTCTTTCACACTAGTGTTAGCGGATCCATGTTAAGGCTACATTCACACGACCGTATGTGTTTTGCGGTCCGCAAATTGCGGACCCGCAAAGCACGGATACCTGCCGTGTGAATGTAGCCGGCCCTATGATAGAACTGCCTATTCTTGTCCGCGATTGCGGACAAGAATAGGACATGCTCTATCTTTTTTGCGGGGCCGCGGATCGGACCTACGGATGCGGACAGCACATTGTGTGCCGTCCACATCTTTTGCGGCTCCATTGAAATGAATGGGTCCGCACCCGTTCCGCAAAATTGCGGAACGGATGCGGACCCAAAACTACGGTCGTGTGAATGCACCCTAACGCTAGCCCATGAGTACCGCCGGAAGTCTGCTCTGGCCCCATTATCTTTAATGGGGACGGGTCGGACATGCGGCCGCAGCACAGCAAACATGCCAAGAGGCGGACAGACAAAAAACGCTGCGCGCTGGGGTTTCCTCTCTCCCCTGACACAGGTTCACGATGAGGCATATCATTTACCTTTTGGTCATTTGCTTGGTCTACTCCACATGTTGATGGTAATTATTTGCTTTGTATATTTTATGTGCTTATGGTAACCATTTGTTTTTGCCTATTGTATTTATTCTATGTGTACCTGTTGGTTTATCTATACCAATCTTCGGAGAGTATTGAGAGAGGGGGGTTGTGTATTGTACAACGCCCCGTTGGGTTTTTAATTGTTTCTATGGGTTTTTCTTAAACTGCGTATGAATTCTTGGATACTTTAATAAAGTTTATTATCTACTTAGATTATTGCTCTACACACACTTTTTTGCCAACCATCTTTGTCTGTTTGGTCATTGTTATATAGGTATGGCAGTGTAGCATCCATTTGTTTGGTGTGTATTACCTCATACCTTCCAACTTTGCAAACCACCAAAGAGGGACACATTGTGCGGCGTGCTTTGCGTGCCGTGGCATATTACTGTGGGGGGACAGTAATATGCCCAGCTGTGCCCCCAGTAAAATGCCTAGCTGTTCCCCCCAGTAATATGCCCAGCTGTGCCCCCAGTAATATGCCCATATTGTGTCCCCAGTAATATGCCCAGCTGTGCCCCCAGTAATATGCCCAGCTGTGCCCCCCAGTAATATGCCCAGCTGTGCCCCCCAGTAATATGCCCAGCTGTGCCCCCAAATATGCCCAGCTGCCCCAGTAATATGCCCAGCTGTGCCCCCCAGTAATATGCCCAGCTGTGCCCCCAGTAATATGCCCATATTGTGTCCCCAGTAATATGCCCAGCTGTGCCCCCCAGTAATATGCCCAGCTGTGCCCCCAGTAACATGCCCACATTGTGTCCCCAGTAATATGCCCAGCTGTGCCCCCAGTAATATGCCCAGCTATGCCCCCCCCAGTAATATGCCCAGCTGTGCCCCCCAGTAATATGCCCAGCTGTGCCCCCAGTAATATGCCCACATTGTGTCCCCAGTAATATGCCCAGCTGTGCCCCCCAGTAATATGCCCACATTGTGCCCCCCAGAAATATGCCCAACTGTGCCCCCAGTAATATGCCTAGCTGTGTCCTCCAGTGATATGCCCAGTTGTGCCCCACCAGTAACATGCCCAGCTGTGCCCCCCAGTAATATGCCCACATTGTGTCCCCCAGAAATATGCCCAGCTGTGCCCCCAGTAATATGCCCAGCTGTCCCCCCAGTAATATGCCCACATTGTGCCCCACTGTAATATGCCCAGCTGTGCCCCCCAGTAATATACCCAACTGTGCCCCCAGTAATATGCCCACGTTGTGCCCCCCCCCCCAGTAATATGCTTACATTGTTCCCCTCACAGAAAGTAAAAAAAATAAATGCCATATACTTACCTTCTTCCTAGCAGCAGCATGACATCGGCTGCTCTGGTCTGGTCTATGGAGGGGACGGAGCCTAGGCTGACTGCCGGACTTCCGGCCCGCCCCCCGCACAGACCAGAGGTATGGAGAGCCGTTAGGGGGAGGGTTGATGAGGCACAGAGCTGATGCTGATGCCGGCTCTCTGTTTAACTATGGCAACTGTCTCTGCATCCTACCGACGCAAATGTTACCTTTGGGCTGTGGACCCACTTGCTCTTTCATATACACCTTCTTAGAGCCATAACTTTTTTATATTTCCGTTCACATAGCCGTATGGGGGCTTGTTTTGTGGGGGACAAATTGTGCTTTCTAATGGCAACATTTAAAAAATTCCAAATGGGGTGAAATTGGAAAAAAACGCAATTCCACCACAGTTTTATGGGTTTTGCTTTTATGTCGTTCATAATGCGGTAAAACTGCCCTGTTACTTTCATTCTCCAGGTCAGTACGATTACAGCTATGCCACATTTGTGTTGTTTTCCTTGTGCTTTAATACTAAAAAAAACAATAAAAACCTTGAAAAAATATTTTTTTTTCTCGTTGTTGCCATCTTCTGACCCCTATAACTTTTTTGTAGTTATGCGTGTGGAGCTGTGTGATTACTTGATCACTTTTTAACCATTTTTTTTTTGGAGGTAATGCCTATGATGTTTTTTTTTTCTTAAATGTATTTTGATTTTTTTTTTACTATAGGTGGCTATAACTAGCAATCATTAGATTGCCAATTATGTTCTGTGATGGGTATATATCCATCACAGAACACACCAATCACTGTATACTAATACTACTAATACAGTGCTGCCACCTGCTGGCCTGTATTGGAATATTCCAGTGATGTGTATTGGAGCCTACTTAAAGCTCTGAGCCATCACAGGCATATTACAGCTTACCCTATCTCAGCTGGGGAGCGCTGTTACCGGTGCAGGAGCAATGTCATTTGATCCTGGCATCTAATAGGTTAAATGTTTGCGATCGGCCTTATGGCTGACCTATCCTCAGGATAGGTCATCAATATCTGATAGACGGGGGTCCGACACCCAGCACCCCCGCCGTCTCTTCCTCCACCTTTGATGTCATGTTCACCAGTCATGCTGCTGTGTATTCCGCACTCGCGATTAATTTCTATGCCATACAATTTTGATAATATGGCCACCGTATAATAAAATTATGCCAAAAAGCTTTTCATCTTTACCCAATATTTTATGGGTCCCAGAAAATATGATAAAATAACGAGCCCTTAAAAGGAGTCGTCTCACTTCAGCAAATGGCATTTATTATGTAGAGAAAGTTAATATAAGGCACTTACTAATGTATTGTGATTCTCCATATTGCTTCCTTTGCTGGCTGGATTAATTTTTCCATCACATTATACACTGTTCATTTCCAGGGTTCACGATCACCTTGCAATCCAACAGCGGTGGTCGTGCTTGCACATTATAGGAAAAAGTGTAGGCTGCTATGATGGCCTGGACCGCAGGAGTGCGTATAGTCCAGCGCTTTTGTCTATAATGTACAAGCACGACCACCACTGATGGATTGGAGGGCGGTCTGTAACCATGGAAACGAGCAGTGCATAACGTTATGGAAAAATTAATCCAGCCAACAAAGGAGACAATATGGACAATCACAATACATTAGTAAGAGCCTTGAAGTAACTTTCTCTACATGATAAATGCCATTTTCTGAAGTGAACCAACCCCTTTAAGTTTGCAAGTCATCACTGTGACTGACATGCTACTGATTTTTTATTTTTACCACCAAATTCCAAGTCTAATGCTTATGCAGTTAGTCCTAGACAAAACGCATATTTATTTGGCTGTGGGTCCTGCCCTAGCCTTACTGTTCTGTGTATGAGCACAGTAATAAGTGGCACAGTGATCTGTGGCCCAAAAAACGCTATGTCAAGCTTTATTAGTCTTTAATTAAAAAAGAGGAATAAAAAAAAAAGTATTGGCTAACTGTACTGGCGGAAGTTTATATCTTTGACTACACTTCCGACTTAGGCAGATGACGTCACTGCTTTCAGTGCCCTCAGCTCGAATTGTACTTTCGGCGCATACAGATGACGTTGCCTCCACCTCACGGCTGCCAGGAGTTGTAGCGCTTCCTGGCAGGCTCAGCGAAATGACGTCATCGCTCCCGATAGTCTCTGCGCTTCAATGTAGCGGTGTTTTGTGGCTGAGCAACAGAGATGCTGAGTTATGAGAGGGGGGCGTGGACCCGGCAGCGGCTGTCTTACACCGGGGACCCGCGGGTGATCTAGAAGAAGTGTGGAGGCCCGGGCCACCATTGACAGGAGCAGCTGTGAGGATTCTCATACATTCCTATGGGGGAGGAGGAATTTATGACTGCTTGTAGTGGACGGAGCTGCGCAACCTCAGGAGCTGAAATCATACTGCGCCTATGTGTATATTAATGAACTAGTGTCTATATTAATACTATAGGTCCGATATTCTTCTAGCTATGGCACCCCAATAGTGGCGTGCAACTACAGCTCTCATCATCTAATGGAAATTGTAGTGTGAAAACTGTAGTAAATTACATTTCTGGGGTGAAAACCCCCCAGTTTGTGGCCAGAATGCTGCAATAACCGCTATATTTGTTTTCTCTCTGTGGCTGCATCTCTACACGATGACGTGTAGGAGCGACACATCAGACGAGCCAGCAAGTCTGGTCACTGTGCGACGCATTCCTGCGGTTACGTAAAAAGGAGCCTAAAGGGGTCCACCGGCTGGGACCCTCCTGCCTGTGGAGTAACTGCTGGAGAAGTGGCATCACCTGCATGGTCACAATATATAAAACCTTCTTGGAGGTGCGAGGGCGGCCATACTTGCCCATTGTCATGATCTCTAGTACGACCTTTATCGCTCTGACTTTGAAAGGGTTATCTGATGGAGACAGTCCCTGTATGCCATATTGCCTTATTTGGGCATATGATGTCATAAAGCACCAGAACAGAGATCAGAATAGCTGCCGTGTAATGCCACATTTTCCCTAGAACGAGCTTAATAGTTTTTAATGATACAATTCCTTTAAAGGGGTTCTCCCCTGTATCCGGTCCAGTATGCCTGCAGCGCCACCACAGGGGAAATTAAAGTTGTTTTTCGGGAGTTACGTATTGACTCATCCATGTCTGAACTGTTGGGGTCTGACTCCAAGCACCCCCTTTGATCAGTTGTTCAAAGGGGCCATGCTCCTCGGGCCTAGTCCTACGACCTCATGCACATGAATGTGTGTTGCCAGCAGGGCTGTGGAGTTGGAGTCGGTATAAAATGGACCGACTCCGACTCCTAAAATATATAATAATTTGGTAAATTTAGTTCAATGCAGTATGTGCTGAGAATATTTTCATAATAATTTGGGAACATGATGAAATGTCCTATAAATGTCTGTTCTATTCCTGAAAAAAGGATCTAGGCTTTCAGTTGAGATGACTGTGGGCTGCCCTTTATGTAGATGCTCAGAAGTGAAACTCCTCCGCTACAGATCAGAGGAAAAAGGCACTGGGAAGGAATGGCTGCGCTCATCTCAGATCTGCTAGAGAAAACAGGATTAAAGGGGTTTTCTCACTAATTACAAAGATTAGCTTTCATCATAAAGGGACAGTTAAAAGAAGACATTTTCTAAATACAGTGGTCAGTAGATTTTACTTTAGTCATGAACTATAGACAGTTCAGCAGGTCTCTCACTGTACACAGGTTTCTATGGTAATATGCAGACTATTAAGACTGTTATCTGATTGGCTGAGAGCAGGAGTGACCTCACCCCCACGGAATGATGGGACAGAGCTCTGAGAGATTACCTGCAGTAAGCAAAATGTGTTGTGAGGACTGAGAAGCTTTACCTGTAATTGTGTTAGAGATCACCACCTCCTGCTCTGTTACCACTCCTGACATGCCTGTTTTAATAGCTCCATGCATTCCCCATGTAATAACAAGTCTGGAGCATCTATTCTTATGTCTGTATGTTGTGCCATTCCACTATTATATCTACTAGAAGTTATGAATGAATTGCTATTTGCCTTCAGTAAGGGAACAGAGGGGAGGTAACCAGTTGGGGGTGTGTCCCTGCACAGACAAACTCTATCCAATCAGTGCTGTCATGTTCAGACTGTGCAGGTACACACCCCCAACTGGTCACCTCCCCTCTGTTCCTTTACTGAAGACAAATAGCAATTCATTCATAACCTCTAGTGCAAATAATAAAGGAATGGCACAACATACAGACATAAGAATAGATGTTCCAGAATTGTTATTACATGGGGAATGCATGGAGCTATTAAAACAGTCATGTCAGGAGCGGTGAAAGGTCCTCTTTAATATATGCTAATAACTGCTGGAGACCCCCCCCACACACACAACCTGAGGAGACATAGTGAGTGCAAACTACCTGTCAGCCAGTGAATCAATGTGCTGAGAAAACCCCTTTAAGGCAAGTACTTCTTAGTATATCTAAACTTTCAATAAACTGCACATAAATCACTTGTCCAGTGCATGTTCTCTCTGCTTTATGTTTCCTCTGAGCTCATGTTTGGAGAGGTTAGCTGCTCTCATGGCTTCTATCTGCTGATGCAAAACACCTCGGGCCTTATGTATGAAAACTCTCTAGGTCTAGAAGTTTCTTTGTTGCCCATAGAAACCAATCAGAGCTCCCCTTTCATTTCATATAGTGCTCTGGAGAAATAAAAGGGGAGCTCTGATTGGTTGCTATGGGCAACAAAGAAAGTCTTAGACCTAGACAGTTTTCATACATCAGGCCCTTAGTGAGCTGTACCCAGAGAAGCCTGATACTGAAAGTTCAGAGTAAAGATATCTAGTAAAACATATATTACAACCTCTTTTTGTCCTGATTTATCTGTACTATTGATTTATGCAAAGTTTGTTTAAAGTTATCACTTAAACATGCGCCGTGTATGAGGGAGTCGGAGTCAGGGGGAATGGAGGAGTCGGATTCGGGGCTTTGGCTTACTGACTCCACAGCCCTGGTTGCCAGTGCTGTGCATTGGGGGCCACAAATTGCAGTCCCCAATGCACGTTCACCATCCATGTGGCCGATGCTGACGGATGCAGACCCATTCAACTTGATGCAAAAAAATAGAGCGCGTTCTATTGTTTTGCGGTGCGGAAGCACGGACCAAAATGCCACACAAGTGCAACATAGTCCATTCAAGTGAATGGGTCTGTATGGCCAATTCGCCATGTTTTGGTGGCTTCTCCTCCCACAAAAAAATTAAGGAGTGATCAGAAAGTCATACAAACCCCAGAATGGTATCAATGAAAAGTACAGATCGCTCCGCAAACAATAAGCCCTCACACAGCTCCGTACACATAACTACAAAAATGTTATAGGGGTTAGAAAATGACGACGAAAAATATATAAACGCACCTATACATATATGCTAACGGCGGATTCGTACTGACCGGGCAAATGGGGAGCACAAGTCAGGTTTACTTAGTGAATGGTATACAAAAAACCTGTAAAGCTGTGGCAGAATTCTGTTATCCAATTCCACCCCATTTGGAATTTTTTTTCCCATTACTATCTATGCAATTTAATATTGCATAGGGGTTTTCCAGGATTGTACTACTGATGACCTATCTGATCGGTGGGGGTCCGACACCTGGCATCCCGCCGATCAGCTGTCTGAGAAGGCACCTGCGCTCCTGTGAGCGCCACAGCCTTCTCTTAGCTCTTCCTAGGCCAGTGACGTCACGTGTCCTAGGGGCAGCTCGGCTCAATAGAAGTGAATGGGGCTGAGCGCGATACCAAGCATGACCACTATACAATACGGCGCTGTGCTTGGTGAGCGCGGAGAAGGTAGTGGCGCTCACAGGAGCTCCGGTGTCTGATCCCCTGAGGATAGATCATCAGGAGTAAAATCCTGGAAAACCCCTTTAAATTAGATTAGAAAGTACAACTTGTCCTGCAATAAACAAGCCCTCATACGGCTTCGTGAACTGAGAAATGAACAAAATTATGGCTCTGGGAAGATGCAAAAACAAAATTGCCTCATCAGGAAAGGGTTAATGATCTATCCTGAGGATACGTCATCCATGGTTAAAGGGTTATTCCCATCTTGGACATTGGGAGAATATCACTATTCCCGTTAAACCCATAGAAGTGAATAGTGCAGTGGCGCTCTTCCCATTCATTTCAATGTGACTTCCAAAAATAGCCGAGTGTACCGCTCAGCTATTTCTGGGCCTTATTATAGGGGCGGGTCCCATGTCTATCCTAGTGATATGCCCACAATATTTGAGATGGGAATACCCCTTTGAGTCAAGGACAACCCCTTTAAGTATTATATACAGCGTCCATTTATATCAATGCAGGACAGGCCCTCAAGAAAGACGTTCTTTGTAATCGCTCTCCACTTTGGCCAAGAGATGAGTCCTGAACGAACAGAGGACCCGTCTATTAACTTTCCTAACAGGGTGTATGACCCCTTTAGGTTATCTGCAGATTTAGCCTCTTCTTCTTGGTATTTGGGGTCTCCTAGTCTGGGATAGTCTGTATACATTTCTCTTCAGGGTCTGACATCATCAGTAATGTCACCTCCTTGTGACGCTTCTCTCCCTCGTTCTTCCAGGTATAGGGATCACCTCAGAATGACCCCCATGGATAAAAGCAGCATTTACATGGCAGACAGGATTATAAGCCTCACCCTGGAGATCTTATTCATCCTGACCGGAGAGGTGAGCGACATTGTCTTCTTCCTTACAGTAATATATTATGTCATTGATGTGTCCTCCTACATCAGGGATCAGCAACCTTCGGCACTCCAGTTGCTGTGAAACTACAACTCCCAGCATGCAAACTTACTCTGCTGTTCTTGTAACTCCCACAGAAGTGAAAGGAGGATTCTGGGAGTTGTAGTTTCAGAACAGCCAGAGGTTGCTAATCCCTCTCCTAGAATGTTGTGTTCTTCATATACAGGATTACACAGTGGTGAAGAAGACCTCTGGTGACCAGAGCACATCAAGCAGCAGCTCCACCGGGTCAGAAGACACCGCCATATCTAAGGAGCTTCTCATGACGTCTCAGGGACCTTCAATAAAACCTGAGAATAGTAATGAGAGGATTCTTCAGCTCACCAACCAGATCCTTCAGCTGCTAACTGGAGAGGTGAGATCTGTCCTGACCATTACACTTGTTTTTTTCTGGAGGATAAATGATGGACCATTGACTGAAATAAGCTTCATGGTCTACACTCATCGGACATTGATTACAACCCTTATACCCTTATGGAGAAAAAAGTGTTGCTCCAAAATGTATGTATAATTAACAGTTCAGACGATGGGTCGAGTAGGGGGATCACTGCAGAAGATGGGTCGAGTAGGGGGATCACTGCAGAAGATGGGTCCAGTAGGGGGATCACTGCAGAAGATGGGTCCAGTAGGGGGATCACTGCAGAAGATGGGTCCAGTAGGGGGATCACTGCAGAAGATGGGTCCAGTAGGGGGATCACTGCAGAAGATGGGTCCAGTAGGGGGATCACTGCAGAAGATGGGTCCAGTAGGGGGATCACTGCAGAAGATGGGTCCAGTAGGGGGATCACTGCAGAAGATCTGTTCAGTAGGGGGATCACTGCGGAAACAGCCAAGCCAGCGCTCAGCTAATTTTAGCGGCCCCATAGAAATGAATGCAGGGAGGGGGCGCATGTGCAGTGCGCCCTCACTACTTTCCCTGCTCCTCTCTCCGTGTATGCACCCATTGTCTGTGATGGCCAAACGCCAGGCAATAAGAACTTCCATAGACATCAATAGCAAACTACCTAAAAATAAGTTACCGTATTTTTCATCCTATAAGACACACCTAGGTTTTAGACCTCAGATCAGACCAGCAATCAGACCCCCAATGTTAATAAGACCCTAAGTCAGAACTTAAATCAGACATCAATTTAAATGAGCCCCAATATAAATAAGACCCCCCCATTCAGACCTCTGATGAGACCCCCATACCTAAGATGAGCCCCCAACAATGGAAGCAATCATTAGTATTCGCCCCATAAGAACCAGCGACATTTCCTCCCCACTTTAGGGCATCTTATGGAGCGAAAAATATGGTAAATGGCAGCATAACATTTATAGACTTATTGGCTGCTTGGCCCCTGTTGGGTCTTATTTAGTGTTAAAGGGGTTCTCCGAGTTATATATATTGATGACCTATCCTCAGGATAGGTTATCGATATCAGATCGGCGGGGGTCTGACACCCGGCACCCTCCGCCGATCAGCTGTTTGAAGAGGAGGCACGCGCTATACCAGCGCTGCCTCCTCTTCACTGTTTACATGCTGGCCGACACAGGGGGTAGTGGTGAGCAGGTGTAATTACACCTAACTGCCCCATTCATTTCAATGGGAAGAATCGCTCCCATACAAGTCTATGGAAGCGATTCTTCCCATAGAAATGAATAGGAGAATATATATAACTCGGAAAACCCCTTTAACCCTTTCAGTACCGGAGGTTTTTTCGGTCATGCATTTTCGTTTTGCGCTCCCTGCCTTCAAACAGCCATAACTCTTTTATTTTTCTGTTCACATAGCTGTATGAGGGCTTGTTTTTTGCGGGACAAGTTGTACTTTCCAACGCCACCATTTAATATTGCATACGGTGTAGTGGGAAGCGGGCAAAAAATTCCAAATCAGGTGAAATTGCAAAAAAAACGCTATTCCGCTACAGTTCTACGGGTTTCTTATTTACAGCGTTCGATGTGCATTAAAACTGACCCGTTATTTTCATTCTACTGGTCAGTACGAATCCGGCAATACCTAATATGTATAGTTTTTCCTGCGTTTTGGTACTTATGTGTACAGAGCTGTATGGGGGCTCATTTTTTGCGGGACAATCTGAAGTTTTTATTAATACCATTCTGGGGTGTGTATGACTTTTTGATCACTTTTTATTTAATTTTTTTTAGAAAAAAAAAGCGACAAAAAACGGCAAATCGCCATTTGGACGCTTTTTTCCGCCACACAATTCGCCGTATTGGATTTTTTTTTTTTATATTTTAAAAGTACGGGCGTTTTCGGTCACGGTGATACCCATGATGTCTATATTTAGTGTTATTTAGGTATTTATTTTTTACTTATACGGAAAGGGGGGTGATTTGAACTTTTATATCTTTTTTATTTTTTATATATTTTTTAACATTTTTTTTTAATTTTTTTTTACTATTTGAATGCTCAAATATGAGCTTATATATTGTGGCTTTTTTAATTTTCTTTATGAGCAATTATGGATTTACTAGAGGCAGTTAAATCCATCAATTGCTCATTTCTTATCCTGGCCTGCCATCTAGTGGCCAGAATAAGAATTGCACTTTGAAAACTGTAATCCTCACCAGCGAGGATTACAGTTTTCATATGGTGTACAGACACCCCGATTGGCCACACGGGGTGTCTGTACACCATCCGGAAGCGAACGCTTCCGGGTTTAGACGCAACTAGATGCCGTGATCACGTGTGATCACGGCATCTAGTCACCCCGGAAGACGCCGCCGATACAGTAGGTAGCGGCAAGTCTCTGCTGTTAGAAACAGCAGAGACTTGCCAGCCATGACGCCCGCCGCACCCGCATCGTACCAGCGCCGTACATGTACGGCGCCGGTACTGTAAGGGTTAAGCGATGCCTATCAATACTGGGCACAGTTGAGAAATAGCCACCCATTCTGGTAGGTGATCATAAGGTCTTTGATGCTGTGCTCCTGTCACTGGCAGCTGTCACTATGAAGACAGCTTGGCACAACATGAAGGTTCTCTGTCTAAATGTACTAACCTTTTGAATGTCCCGCCGCTCAGGTCCTGGCTGGGCTTGCAGCAGTGAAGTGCTGTTTATCATTCAGGTGACCGCTGCATCCTATCACTGACCTCAGCAGTCAGGTGTGCACAAATGGTGCACATTTTTAAAATAAGTCCCATTATGGGATAAAAAATGATGAAAAATAAAAAAATTATGATATATGACAAGCTGCAAAATAGGGGTTGGCGACTTTTTGAGATTGTTTACTCAAAATTGTTGCCACATTTTGAATTATTACACTGCTCACTCCAGGAAAGTGGGTGTGATAAAATATGTTAAAGGGGTTATCCAAGTTTGAATAATTCCCCTCCCCCCAGGATACTCGACCCTGTGCATACTTACCTGGTCCTGGACACCAGTTACCTCCAGGATCTCTCCACAGCCATCTTTGACGTCTCCCCTGCTGGCATAAAACAACACCCGTTGGCGGGGGTGGGGGTTGGGTGCAGGGGCAGGACACCTTCGCTTCTTGTTATTGCCGACACCCCCACCCCCTTGTCGACGGATGTTGTTTTCCGAAGACTGGGGAGTTGAAAAGCTGGCTGTGGAGTAATCCTGGAGGAAACCGGCGTTGGGAACCGGATGCACTGCTGGATGTTGACGGAAGATCCACCAGCCCCTTTAAGTATAATGGGATCCGGAGGAGATCTGTACACTGTTCCAGCAGACAAGCGGAAAACAAGCAGGGCACAAACTACTGCATGCTGGGGTTTGTATCCGGCCAATCCTCCTCCGGTCTGCCAGAACGGCCATGCTGGAGTTTCTTACCAGAGGTGTGAACGTAGCCTCAGGGAACACAAACTCCTGCAAAACTGACTTCCCTAAATAATGATCTGGTCTTAAAGGGGTTAAATAAACAAATAGCCGGTGCAACAGTTTCCTCCATGTGCACTCATGCAGCAGCAGGATTGATTTTTGTTGTTTATGCTACTTTCACACTAGCGTTTTATAATTCCGATATTGAGTTCCGTCATAGGGGCTCAATACCGGAATAAAACGCTTCAGTTTTGTCCCCATTCATTGTCAATGGGGACAAAACTGAACTGAAGACAACGGAGCGCTCCTGAAAGCATTCCATTCCGTCTTCAGACTGGAGAGCAAACCGCAACATGCTGCCGTTTGCTCTCCGTACTGCTTATCCGCACCAAGACGGATCAGTCATGACACCCAATGAAAGTCAATGGGGACGGATCCGTTTGGTGTGACACAATGGTTACTCCACTCTGACTCCTTCAAACAAGACCATCTTATGTCTAAAGGTGTCTCCAAATATTGCAGTCAAATAATGTTCTCATTGATTTATGTGACAGGAACCTCCAGAGGTTTTATTCATGTCTATCCTTGTGCATTTCAGCTTCCTGTACGGTATCATGACATCGCCGTCTACTTCTCTATAGAAGAATGGGATTATGTAGATAAACACAAGAACCTGTACAAGAACATCGTCATGGATGACGAGCAGAACCTGTACAAGAACGTCATCATGGATGACGAGCAGAACCTGTACAAGAATGTCATCATGGATGACGAGCAGAACCTGTACAAGAACATCGTCATGGATGACCAGCAGAACCTGTACAAGAACATCGTCATGGATGACGAGCAGAACCTGTATAAGAACATCGTCATGGATGACGAGCAGAACCTGTACAAGAATGTCATCATGGATGACGAGCAGAACCTGTACAAGAACATCGTCATGGATGACCAGCAGAACCTCTACAAGAACATCGTCATGGATGACGAGCAGGACCTGTGCAAGAAAATCATTGTGGATGACCAGCAGTATTCACCACAGGGTGAGGAAACTACCTATAGTTAATTGTTATAGACGGCATCCACAAGAAGATGCGTCATATGGCCACCTTCATTAACCTCCTAACAGTTTTGCAGATTCTCTGTTCGGGCATTGAAAGAAGTACTTAATAGTTCAGGATGGAAAGTGGGGGAGGGCTGTTTTAACTCCTCATATCTTGGGCTGGGTAGAAGCTACAGATAAGGGCTTGGTCTTGTTTGTAAGCTGACAGTCTAAGCCTTAAAACAAGACTCACAACGTGCTCTGCTCTACATCTCCAGATATAGCTGTTAGAATTCAGGTCGGTGATAGCAGCTGAAAGTAAAAGCAGTTTTTAGCCGATTTTGCTCCCAACCCAAATTCTAACTAGATCTCCCGAGGTAGATGAGATAATGCTGTGATTCTCACTGTGATGCTTTCAAACATGACCAGGCACACAGCTGTAGCTGCTATTCAGCCTGAGATACAGCAGCCCTCCCCACTTTAGCTGGCTGTGATCTCGGCCAGACTGGAGGAGAGGGGGCAGTGGGGTATCATGTTTTTTATATCACACTGTCGACATTGTAAATATAGATCCCTCAAAATGTTAAAATTACTGTGTTGTTCTCTTTCCCCCTAAAAATGAAAGTTATTTAACACACTAAATGTGGTGGTGCCTAAAAGACCTATAACTCGTCACGCAAAACTGAAGATCTCATAAACTGAATAAAAAATAGAACGGTTCCAAAGAAGAGCTACAAAAATGGTGGAAGGTCTAAAACATAGAACTTATCAAGAAAGACTCCGAGTTCTTAATATGTATAGTCTGGAGGAAAGAAGAGAAAGGGGGACATGACTGAAACCTTTAAATATGTTAAAGGACTGAATAAAGTTCAGGAGGGAAGGGTTATTAATAAGAAACTGAACACAAGAACAAGGGGGCACAATCTGAGGTTAGTTGGGGGGAAAATCAAGAACAACATTAGAAAATATTATTTCACTGAAAGAGTAGTAGAAGCTTGGAACAAACTTCCAGCAGAGGTGGTTGATAAATCCACAGTAACTGAATGTAAACATGCCTGGGATAAACATGTATCTATCCTAAGATAAAAATAAAAGGATAATAAAAGGACAGACTAGATGGACCAGGTGGTCTTTTTCTGCCGTCAATCTTCTATGTTTCTATGTAGTTATAACTAGTGTTGAGCAGTGAGCTTTGGATCCTAAATGCAAAGTCACTTCGTCAAAACTTTGTTTGAATGCTGTACTGAGATTTATCCCTGCACAGCATTCAAATGAATGGGCTCCAGCGAGGCGAAGTGAGATATCACCAAAGTCCCGCAAGACTTCGAAATTTGATTTTTAAACTTTAAATCCATTTGAAAACATGGATGCGAAGTCGGCTTCGGATCCATGTTTTAAAATGGTTTTAAAGTTTAAAAATCGATGGCTGAAGTTATTCACTGAAGTCTCACAAGATCTCGGGAATAACTCACTTGGCCTGACTGGAGCCCATACATTTTAATGCTGTACGGAAGCCCGTTAAAACGAAGTTTGGAGCGAATCGACTTCGCATCTAGGATCCAAAGCTCAGTTCGCTCATCTCTAGTTATTACTAGAGCAAATCAAGCTTTGGATCCTAGATGACACATCCGAAGTCATTTCGCTAAGAAATTCATACTAATACTGTACGCAGATTCATCTCTGTACAGTATTAGAATGTATGGGCTCCAATGAGCCGAAGTCCGTTTTTCGTGTGAGAATTCGTAGAGTAACGTTGGTAATTTATTATCACAGTGAAAAACCTTGAAGCCAAACCCAAATTTGGTTCCAAATTTTGAAGTAGTTTTTGACTGTAATAATCAATTACCGAAGTTATTCCACGAAGTCTTGCGCAACTGCGCGAATAACTAACTGTGGCTGATTGGAGCCCAGACATTCTAATACTGTACGGAGAAGGATCTCTGTACGGTATTATAACATTTTTTAGCAAAGCGGCTTCTGATGTGGCATCTGAAGCTCTCTTCGCTCATCTCTAGTTAAAACCACTGAAACATAGGGGGAAAATGTAACTAGTCCTTAAAGGGAACCCGTCATCTCCGAAACACCCCCTGAACTAGAGTAAGCGTTGTATAGTGTAAGTTATGCTGAATCCGAACATGTAAGTTTTATCTTCATACTCACTTCCATTCTGACACTGTGCTCCCACAAACCTGCAGTAAAATGCACTCACTGGACTCTTCTTTGAGTCCTCTCCATTATGTGAGTGAGCACTGGAGTCCAGTGAGTGCATTTTACTGCTGGTTTGTGGGAGCACAGTGTCAGAATGGAAGTGAGTATGAAGATAAAACTTACATATTCGGATTCAGCATCACTTACACTATACACCGCTTACTCTAGTTCAGGGGGTGTTTCAGAGCTGACAGATTCCCTTTGAAGGAGTTTTCCAACAGTGTGTAACTGATAACCTATCCTCTAGACCAGGGATCTCAAACTCGTGGCCCTCCAGATGTTGCAAAACTACAACTCCCAGCATGCCCTGGTAGCCGAAGAATGTCCAGGCATGATGGGAATTGTAGTTCTGTAACAGCTGGAGGGCCATGAAATTGAGATCCCTTCTCTAGACCCTACTGATCAGCTGTTTTCATCCTGCCAACTGGCATTTTCAATTAGAATTAGAATAGACAATAAATTTTGGCATTAAATACTAGAGCCTCATGCTTTAGTCAGCATAATCTGTTTCTCATTATTATGATGTCAAACACCTCATGGAGGTAAGATGTTTCTATAGTAACATAGTTTATAAGGCTGAAAAAAATCCCTCCGTCCATCCAGTTCGGTCTGTTATCCTACAAGTTGATCCAAAGGAAGGCAAAAAACCCTGTGAGGTAGAAGACAATTTTTCTCACTTTAGGGGAAAAAAATTCCTTCCCGACTCCAATCAGGCATCAGAATAACTCCCTGGATCAACGACCCCTCTCTAGTAACTATAACCTGTAATATTATTACCCTCCAGAAATACATCCAGGCCCCTCCTGATCTCTTATAGTGAACTTACCATCACCACCTCCTCAGGGAGAGAGTTCCATAGTTCTATGATTGAAGCTGTTAGGTGTGATTAAACTGCCTTGGGCGAGGTGTTAGAACAGCACTGCAAGTGGCAGACAACAGATTTTTTTAATGCAGCATGGTCTAGGTTTTGTTTTTCTCCAGTTTTGTTTTTCTCCAGTTTTTTCCAATTTACATCTCATAGTAACATAGTTTATAAGGCTAAAAGAAAAAAATCTGTTATCCTCCACGTTGATCCAGAGGAAGGCAAAAAAAAAAGCCCTGTGAGGTAGGAGTTGAAAAATGTTAGGGATTATTTAAAATGCTTCAATAAAAAAGTCTAAAGAAAGCTATAAAAAAATAAAAATGGTTAATAAGTGCAAAAAAAAAAAAAAAACTCTGCGAGGGTAGCCTAAGACTATTTGCAGTCAATAAAAAATGGCAGAGACATGCTCAGACCCCATATGCTGTTGCGCATATCAAATCGGGGGAGCAATTCCTGCACATGTGATCCATGGCTAACAGCAATCCCCAGCAAAAGTGCATACAATGGAGGATGCCTGCAGCGGACCACATGTACCACAAAACCATCCTACACAAGGTAACAAATTGTGTGGATGTGGCGATCTATATACAACATATATATATCAAACAATCACTGATAAAGGTGCACTCCGGCGGTAATGCAATTGATAATATATAGCCTAAGACTATTAAGCAATATTTGATAAAAATGGCTTCAGAGTATTATTGTTGGGCATCCACTGGTACCAGGAATGCCGCTGGGACAGGAGCCCAGTTCCAGGCGGACACATGGCCTCACTAGATCAGTGGAGGCCCTAAACATCAGATCCCTCTCACTATTAGGGCCCATTCACACAACTGTGTGAATGGGTCCGCATCTATTTCGTAATATTGCGGAATAGATGCGGCCCCATTCACCTCTATGGGAGCGGGGAGCCGCCGCACCGAGACAGCTCCGTGCTGCGGCTCCGCATAAAAAGATAAAATATGTCCTATACTTGTCCGCATGAACGGACAAGTATAGGCATTTTCAATGGGGCGCCCGGCCGTGTGTTCTGCAGCACTGAGGAACACACGCCGGGCGGCAGCCGTAGTATTGTGGACCCGCAATAATACGGCCGTCTGAATGGGCCCTTAGGGGCCGTTTAGATGGCCAAGTTTTTGCGGATCCGCAAAAACACAGATGCCAACCAGTGTGTGTTCCACAATTGCGGACAAGAATAGGACATGTTCTATATTTTTTTTCACAAAGCTGCTGCTCTCCGCGATGTAATGAATAATTGAAATGAATGGGGCCACATCTATTCCGCAAAATTGCGGAATAGATACAGCCCCATTCACACGACCGTGTGAATACAGCCCTTAGGACCCATTATAGCATATGTAGACAATATGACATAAGAAAAAAATGTACAGCGGGAAAACCACATTATATTAAATAATTTTCCTATATTTCTTTTATTCCCGACAGACGAGGTCCCTGTTTTCGCTCCCAAACTTGAAAGAGAAGACGATTTTACGGAACATCCTTCAGAAAATCCCATTCTTCCGAATATACAGACTCCAGTCCCTGCCGATTATACCTCATCTAACCTTAGTAAAAACGGACCAGTCTCTACGCCTAAGAACGCCCACTGCGATCACTGCGCCCAGTGCATTATTGCCCAGCGTAGGAGCGGACAGAAGCCGTTTTCTTGCTCAGACTGCGGTAAAAGCTTCAGGTTTCGATCGAGGCTCGTCGCCCATCAGCGCGTTCACACAGGGGAAAAACCGTTTGCCTGTATCGAGTGCGGGAAGTGTTTTATAAGGAAAGAAAAACTGGTGGAACATAAAAGAATTCACACGGGAGAGAAGCAGTGTTCATTTTGCGGGAAATGTTTTACTCAGAAGTCGAAATTGGTTGAGCACCAGAGAACCCACACGGGGGAGCGGCCGTTTTCTTGTCCGCAATGCGGGAAAAGTTTTGCTCAGAAAGCCACGCTGACGAAACACGAGCGCATTCACACGGGGGAGAAACCCTTCTCTTGTTCCGAGTGCGGGAAACGTTTCTTGCTGAAGTCGAATCTTCACTGTCATCAGAGGACTCACGTCGGACAGAAGCCGTTCTCGTGCTCCTATTGTGACAAGGGCTTCGCGCAGAAGTCGCATCTCACCGAACATATCAAAAGTCACACCGGGACAAAACTTCTTTCATGTTCACAATGCGATAAAAGTTTCTCTCAGAAATCTGGACTCATGGCTCACCTGAAAGTGCACACAAGTGAAAAGCGTATTTAAAGGGGGGCTCCTCTCTACTGCCACTTTTAGTATTTTGATTCTCAGTGTACGGTGATACAACCTTGTTAAAGGTCCTGACATGTATAATAAATTGCCTCTATATTGCCGTTTGGTATCTAGTCTAGAAGCAGGAGGGAAATTAAGTTGAAATTATATATAAAAGTCTATGCTCGCTCACAATCCTGACCGGCTGAGAGACCCTTTTCACTATCACCAGCGAAACCGAGTCTATCAGCCCAGTAGTACTGCCACCAGCTCTCGTTTGACATAATTCCAGTCCGTTAACGGATTATATCTGGTGAGCAGCCAACCCTAGGTAGCTTATAACACTATCACCGAGAACACGGACGTGGGGATTCGTGATTGAGATACAAGAGCAGCACAAGATTAAATTATATATTTAATCACCTTAAAGGGAACCTGTCACCTCCAAAACACCCCCTGAACTAGAGTAAGTGGTGGATAGTGTAAGTGATGCTGAATCAGAATATGTAAGTTTTATCTTCATACTCACTTCCATTCCAGCACTGTGCTCCTACAAACCTGCAGTAAAATGCACTCACTGGACTCTTCTTTGAGTCCTCTCCGTTATGTGAGTGAGTACTGGAGTCCACTGAGTGCATTTTCCTACAGGTTTGTGGGAGCACAACATCAGAATGGAAGTGAGTATGAAGATAAAACTTACATATTCGGATTCAGTCAACTCCCCCTGTCAAGTTCTGGTAGCAAAAGCTCCACAAAACCATTATGGCCCATAGCTCCAGACCGGGAGGTCACAGGGAAAGGATTCTGGTACCAACTTATCCTCCTGAGTTCTGGCTACAGTTGGAGACCAAACACTACACATTTATCAGGTTCCTGTTTGGAGATCCCCATATCTCCGCTTCCTGACGTGATCGCTAACTTATGGACATGTACCTGTTCCTCCCTGTCCCGGTTTCGGGAATATATGATTGGCTTATGCTTGTGATAAACAGACAATCCATAATTCTGGCTCCAATATGTCTGGAAAGTGGGTATCATGGGTAACAAGCTGATATCTCCCTGCTGAGGCCTCTTCCTATGAAACGGGCTTTGGTCCCGTAGTGACTGGGCAAGACGTGAATTGTATACAAGTTACATACAAGTGACCTGCTTTGAAGGCAGGACCCCTGCGGTGTTTACTCCATCTGCTAGTTGAATAAGTCATGTCTAACATGGATCATGATTCCTATGATTAAATCATTGCTAACATGGATCATGATTCTTTATTCCTCACATACGGCATTATGCACAAGGGCTTGTATGGAGAGGACTACTGCTCTGAGCGCACTCGATACATGGTGGGTGCCGGTGGTATAATAGAGCAGGCACTTGGCCACAGTGACCCAGATCAGCGATGATGCAAAACCATTTAAACCCTCAGATCATGGCATCTCTGAGGTTAGGCAGAGGGAGCCTAACCTCACAGGTACTTTGTAATAGCAGACATACCTGTGTGCACTGTGTGTCTGTATTACATATCACATCCCAGACATACCTGTGTGCACTGTGTGTCTGTATTACATGTCATATCCCAGACATACCTGTGTGCACTGTGTGTGTATTACATGTCACATCCCAGACATACCTATGTGCACTGTGTGTGTATTACATGTCACATCCCAGACATACCTGTGTGCACTGTGTCTATATTACATGTCACATCCCAGACATACCTGTGTGCACTGTGTGTGTATTACATGTCACATCCCAGACATACCTGTGTGCACTGTGGTCTGGTATTACATGTCACATCCCAGACATACCTGTGTGCTACTGTGTGTCTGTATTACATGTCACATCCCAGACATACCTGTGTGCACTGTGTGTCTGTATTACATGTCACATCCCAGACATACCTGTGTGCACTGTGTGTCTGTATTACATGTCACATCCCAGACATACCTGTGTGCACTGTGTGTGTGTATTACATGTCACATTCCCAGACATACCTGTGTGCACTGTGTGTCTGTATTACATGTCACATCCCAGACATACCTGTGTGTACTGTGTGTCTGTATTACATGTCACATCGCAGACATACCTATGTGCACTGTGTGTGTATTACATGTCACATCCCAGACATACCTGTGTGCACTGTGTGTCTGTATTACATGTCACATCCCAGACATACCTGTGTGCACTGTGTGTCTGTATTACATGTCACATCCCAGACATACCTGTGTGCACTGTGTGTCTGTATTACATGTCATATCCCAGACATACCTGTGTGCACTGTGTGTCTGTATTACATGTCACATCCAAGACATACCCGTGTGCACTGTGTGTCTGTATTACATGTCAAACTCACGGAAAAAAAAGTGGTCTCAAATGGCAGAACATGCTCAAAAACCCCAATGCTGTAGCGCATTTATAACCGGGGGAGCAAATCCCGCACATGTGGCCCGCTGCCGAACGTAATCCCCAGCAAAGAATGCATACAATGGAGGATGCCTGCAGCGGACCACATGTACCACAAAGACATCCTACACAGGGTAGACAAATGTGCGGATGTGACAATCTACATAGAAAAACAATTCACAGAAAATAGTGCACTACAGCGGAAAATGCAGTTGACAATATATGGCTAAACCCTCACTCTGATGTTAAAATGAGATTTTCGCCAGTATATCCTTATATCAAAGACATACCGGAGCCCGAGCACCGCGTCAAGGTATCTCAAGTGGCACGGGTATTACATGTCACATCCTATACATACCTGTGTGCACTGTGTGTGTATTACATGTCACATCCCAGACATACCTGTGTGCACTGTGTGTCTGTATTACATGTCACATCCCAGACATACTTGTGTGCACTGTGTGTCTGTATTACATGTCACATCCCAGACATACCTGTGTGCTCCGTGTGTGTATTACATGTCACATCCTAGACATACCTGTGTGCACTGTGTGTGTATTACATGTCACATCCCAGACATACCTGTGTGCACTGTGTGTGTGTATTACATGTCACATCCCAGACATACCTGTGTGCACTGTGTGTGTGTATTACATGTCACATCCCAGACATACCTGTGTGCACTGTGTGTGTATTACATGTCACATCCCAGACATACCTGTGTGCACTGTGTGTGTCATGTTACATGTCACATCCCAGACATACCTGTGTGTGCACTGCGTGTCTGTATTACATGTCACATCCCAGACATACCTGTGTGCACTGTGTGTGTATTACATGTCACATCCTAGACATACCTGTGTGCACGGTTGTGTATTACATGTCACATCCCAGACATACCTGTACTCTGTGTGCACTGTGTGCCTGTAATTACATGTCACATCCAGACTTACCTGTGTGCACTGTGGTGCTGTATACATGTCACATCCAGACATACCTGTGTGCAACTGTGTGCCTGTATTACATGTCACATCCCAGACATACCTGTGTGACTGTGTGTGTATTACATGTCACATCCCAGACATACCTGTGTGCACTGTGTGTGTATTACATGTCACATCCCAGACATACCTGTTGTGCACTGTGTGTGTATTACATGTCACATCCCAGACATACCTGTGTGCACTGTGTGTTGTATTACATGTCACATCCCAGACATACCTGTGTGCACTGTGTGTGTATTACATGTCACATCCCAGACATACCTGTGTGCACTGTGTGTGTATTACAGTCACATCCCAGACATACTGTGTGCACTGTGTGTGTATTAACATGTCAATCCCAGACATACCTGTGTGCACTGTGGTGTGTATTACATGTCACATCCCATACATACCTGTGTGCACTTGTGTGTATTACATGTCACATCCCAGACCTGTGTGTACTGGTGTGTTATTACATGTGACATCCCAGACATACCTGTGTGCACTGTGTGTGTATACATGTCACATCCCAGACATACCTGTGTGACTGTGTGTGGTATTACATGTGACATCCCAGACATACCTGTGTGCACTTGTGTATTACATGTCACATCCCAGACATACCTGTGTGCACTGTGTGTTGTATTACATGTCACATCCCAGACATACCTGTGTGGACTGTGTGTCTGTATTACATGTCACATCCCAGACATACCTGTGTGCACTGTGTGTCTGTATTACATTGTCACATCCCAGACATACCTGTGTGCACTGTGTGTCTGTATTACATGTTCCATCCCAGACATACCTGTGTGCACTGTGTGTGCTGTATTACATGTCACATCCAGACATACCTGTGTGCACTGTGTGTCTGTATTACATGTCACATCCCAGACATACCTGTGTGCACTGTGTGTGTGTATTACATGTCACACTCCAGACATACTCTGGTGCTGCCAACCTGTTGCAGTGTGTGTATTACATGTCACATCCCAGACATACCTGTGTGCACTGTGT
>ONZH01015385.1:0-11679 GCA_900303285.1 Rhinella marina | reverse complement strand
CCCGCTACTCAGGGATCCTGGTTGTGACAAGTGTCGCCGTGTAGCCCTAGCCTTAGACTAGTAGTGCTGTGTGCATACTGTAGGGATTTCTGCAGGACGCATTCACGTGAATGGAACAGGCTTTCAGTTGTGGAATTTTCTGCGGCATGTGAACTCATCCAAAATGATCTCCATCTCCTCATCACGGTCAGGATTTATGGTTTTTCCCTTTTCATATGTTGGTGGGGAGGATTTCAAGATTTGGCGGCTTTTATAAGAGACTTCAGTGCTTTTATGTAAATGCACGTGAGGGAGCGCTCCACATCTCTGCTGCTCATCCGTCAGAAGTACAGGAAAAAAATAGAATCCTGTAAAAAATAAATGGATCCTGTTGCACACTTCGCATCTTTTTCTTCATCCTAAAAAAAAAAAACAGATCACAGGTGTAAATGCCTCAAATGGATGCCAAGTGTATAACAGGATCCAGAAGAACAGAAAATGAAACCATCCCGTTCTGGTGCTAGAATCCACAGCAATGTATCAACACACTCCTCTCCCTGAAATACTCTGTGCTGCTGGGAAGCTGCCCCTTCCACTATGTAACTTTCAGGCTGATCTCCCACCAGATCAGCACACTCCCCTCCTGAAATACTCTGTGCTGCTGAAGCTGGAAGCTGCTCCAGATCCACTATGTAACTGCTTTCAGTAACTTCAGCTGTGATCTCCCACCAGATCAGCACACTCCCCCAGCCCTCCCACCAATACACTCTGTGTGCTGCTTGGAAGCTGCTCCTTCCACTATGTAACTTTCAGGTTGTGATCTGATCTGCACACTCCTCTCTGAAATCTGCTACTATGTAACTTCAAGCTGTACACTCCTCTCCTGAAATCCTCTGTGCTGCTGGGGAAGCTGCTGCTCCTTCTACTATGTAACTTTCAGGCTGTGGGTCTCACCAGGACAGCCTGCTCTCTCAAATAAAATCCAAATGTAGGGTGTTTATTAACCAGACATAGGTGGAGTCACTGTTATGGGGCACTGTGGATATTACTGTTATGGTAGCACTGTGGGATGTCACTGTTATGGTAGCACTGTGGAGGTCACTGTTATGGATTTACTGTGAATGTCTCTATTATGGGGGCACTGTGATGTCACTGTTTATGGGGGCACTGTGGATGTCTCATGAGGCACTGTGGATGTCACTGTTTACTGTAGATGATTTACTGTGGATGTCTCTATTATGGAGGCACTGTGCTGGGATTCATGTGTCTATTAGATGGAGGTCACACTGTCTCTATTAGGCACTGTAGATGTCACTGTTATGTGTAGATGTCACCAGTGTCTCTATTATGGAGGCACTGTGGAGGTCACTGTTATGGGAGCACTGTGGATGTCTCTCTATTGGGGGCACTGTGGATGTCACTGTTATGGGGGCACTGTAGAGTCACTGTCATGATAGCATGGATGTCACTTTATGGGGCACTGTAGATGTCACTGTTATGCACTGTGGATGTCTCTATTATGGAGGCATGGAGGTCACGGTTATGGATTCATTGTGGATGTGTCTATTATGGGGGACTGGGAGGTCACTGTTTGGAATTACTGTGAATGTCTCTATTAGGGGGCACTGTAGATGTCACTGTCATGATAGCACTGTGGATGTCACTGTTATGGGGGCACTGAATGTCACTGTTATGGAGGCAGTGTGTGATGTCTCTATTATGGAGGCCTTGGAGGTCACGTGGGGCACTGTGGATGTCTCATTATGGGGCACTGTGAGTCACTGTTATGGATTCACTAGGAATGTCTATTATTGGGCACTGTGGAGTCACTGTTATGGGGCACTGTGGAGGTCACTGTTATGGGAGGTCACTGTGGGAGGTCACTTTTATGGGCACTGTGGAGGTCACTGTTATGGATCACTAGGAATGTCTATTATGGGGCACTGTGGAGTCACTGTTTTGGGGGCACTGTGGAGGTCACTTTATGAGGGCACTGTGGAGGTCACTTTTTGAGGGCACTGTGGAGTCACTTTTAGGGCACTGTGGAGGTCACTTTTATGAGGGCACTGTGGAGTCACTGTTATGGGGCACTGTGGAGTCACTGTTATGAGGGCACTGTGGAGGTCACTGTTATATGGACACTGTGGAGTCACTGTTATGGGCACTGTGGATGTCACTGTTATGGGCACTGTGGAGGTCACTGTTATGAGGCACTGTGGAGGTCACTTTTTGAGGGCACTTGTGGAGGTCACTGTTATGGGGGCACTGTGGAGGGTCACTTTTATGAGGGCACTGTGGAGGTCACTTTTATGGGGCACTGTGGAGGTCACTTTTATGAGGGCACTGTGGAGGGAACTGTGGATGTCATGTGGATGTTGTGCACATCTGATCCATAATTTTTGCAGGTCGGATGTGGAGCCATTCACTTCAATGAAGCTGCAAAAGATGTGGACATCACTGCGTGTACTGCCTGCATTCATATGTCTGTTCTGTGATCTTATATGTTTAGCGGCCAGGGATAGGACAGACGGCACAATGTACTGCTCCTTAAAATTCAGAACACACAATGTAAGAATCTATGTTTTTTCGAATCTACAGTTTTGCAGATCACAAAATCAGCTCCCACCGTGTGATGAGCCCGAATGAAAAGTTTTCTGACTGTTTCGGGAAACAATGGTATTATTTCATCACTGTATGTTGGTATTATGTGATTACTGTATGGCAGTATTTAGACAGGTGGTATTATTTGGTCTCTGTATGTTGGTATTATGTGAGTACTGTATGGCAGTATTTATTTAGACATGTGGTATTATTTGGTCACTGTATGTTGGTATTATGTGAGTACTGTATGGCAGTATTTATTTAGATGTGGTATTATTTGGTCACTGTATGTTGGTATTATGTGATTACTGTATGGCAGTATTATTTAGACATGTGGTATTATTTGGTCTCTGTATGTTGGTATTATGTGAGTACTGTATGGCAGTATTTATTTAGACATGTGGTATTATTTGGTCACTGTATGTTGGTATTATGCGAGTACTGTATGGCAGTATTTATTTAGACGTGGTATTATTTGGTCACTGTATGTTGGTATTATGCGAGTACTGTATGGCAGTATTTATTTAGACATGTGGTATTATTTGTCTCTGTATGTTGGTGATTATGTGAGTACTGTATGGCAGTATTTATTTAGACATGTGGTATTATTTTGGTCTCTGTATGTTGGTGATTATGTGAGTACTGTATGGCAGTATTTATTTATGTATTATTTGTCACTGTATGTTGGTTTATGTGAGTACTGTATGGCAGTATTATTTACATGTGGTATTATTTGGTCACTGTATGTTGGTGATTATGTGAGTACTGTATGGCAGTATTTATTTAGACATGTGGTATTATTTGGTCACTGTATGTTGGTGATATGTGAGTACTGTATGGCAGTATTTATTTAGGCATGTGGTATTATTTGGTCACTGTATGTTGGTGATATGTGAGTACTGTATGGCAGTATTTATTTAGACATGTGGTATTTATTTGGTCACTGTATGTTGGTGATATGTGAGTACTGTATGGCAGTATTTATTTAGACATGTGGTATTATTTGGTCATCTGTATGTTGGTGATATGTGAGTACTGTATGGCAGTATTTATTTAGACATGTGGTATTATTTGGTCACTGTATGTTGGTATTATGTGAGTACTGTATGGCAGTATTTATTTAGACGTGTTATTATTTGGTCACTGTATGTTGGTGATATTTGAGTACTGTATGGCAGTATTTATTCAGACATGTGGTATTATTTGGTCACTGTATGTTGGTGATATGTGAGTACTGTATGGCAGTATTTATTTAGACATGTGGTATTATTTGGTCACTGTATGTTGGTATTATGTGAGTACTGTATGGCAGTATTTATTTCACTCGTAAAAGTACGCTAATTAACTGAATTTGTACACATTAGCGTACATTACAGTGCTGGGAAGAGACTCGAGCATTGCGCTCAAGTACACTCTGTGTTCGGCCGAACACCGAGTGAACCCAAGCGTAGGCATGCTCGGCCGAACAGCGAGTTCGGCCGAGCATGCGCGCTCAACACTATAGAGGACTTGTGATGGTGCTAGACCAGAAGGATGTTTACTAAACACTACACGGGTCTTGACCTCTTTTTGTGACTACCATAATGTCCTAGAAGAGGGAGAAAATTGACGAAGTTCTCCATCAACTTATTTCTTGAAGAATGGAGTAACATACATTTAGACCACATGCCCAAGGCCGTTGCCCGGAGTGCTTCTGTGGGGTTTCTCTCTGTGCCACCACACCTGAAAAATATAGAACACGTTCTATTTTTTTTTTTTTTTTTTGCAGTGTGGACGGATCTGTGTGTCTGCGGCAGCCTCACACAGATGGTGTCCATGCATTGGTGACCGTAAATTGCAGTCCCCCAATATATAGAGCAGCAGTGTACATGAGGCCTTATTCTGTGTGCTATACAGGCTCCTTGCCAGGTCCACCATGCATTTTATGCTTTGAACCATCAAGAATAGGGATGAGCGAACTGGTGTTTAAGTTTGGCGTACAAGTGTTCCAGACACAGATCCGCAGATTTATTTTTGCACTTCAATAGAAGGAGCTGAGTGGACGACTTACCTGCCCCATGGGCTTCTTACGTGTAATCCTCTACATGACTAATGGCATTTATAAAAGCTCTAGTCCTTCACAGGCATTGCTGTGAATCCCAGTGGGAGGTAGGTGATGACAATCCTGCTACATGGGTAATGATTACTACAGGAGGTGCCCATTACCCACTGCTCGGGTGCATGTCAGCTCCATGTGGAGACTGCACAGTACCAGACAGGAGGCAGAGGAGTCTCCATCCATGGGCTTTTCTATGCTCATTATGGTCGTGTAGAATTCTGTAATTTTTAATCCACCTTTAGGACATTGGAGTCGGTTTTGTATTTGCCCCTTCATGTCTGCCATGAAGACCCCAACAGCAACACGGATGGTTAATGACATTTTATGGTGTCTGGTAGAGGGGGCAGGTACTTTCTCATATGCGTGCTAGATAACCTTCTCACCTCAGTCAGGTGGATAAATGTCTGATGTGGGTCCCAGACATGGCCCAAGAAGGTGTCCCAGGCTGGTACCTTCTCTGGATGATAATCTTCTGTAATATTCCGCACTCATCCCATTCTCAACGGTGAGTGGGTGCAGATCACCATGACACGTATAGAAGTCCAAAAGCATGCCTCGCATAAGATATTGCATCATTACGTTGCCTGCCATCTGGTACACTGCACTGAGTGTAATGGGCGTCACTTGTAGTAGTCATTACCCACATCGCAGGATTATAACCCCTGAGATGTTACCAGCCTGGGCAGGGATCACTACAGGTGCTGATCTCTCATGAACATTATCACCATCTGGTGTTGACTTTTCAGAGCGCCACTCCATGATCTCCTGACCTAGGTGTGGGTACAGACAGCTGGCATGTGACCCTACAAGAAAACCCAGACTGTGCTCCTTCTGAGGGCAGGAGCGTACGGCATCATGGGTTGCTCCGACGCCGCCGCTGTACAGTGATACGCTGTACACACTCATGTAGAGTGTATCACTGTACAGCAGCGCGGCCTCAGGAAGCGTCTTAGCAACCAATGACGCCATGCGCTCCTTCCCGTGCTCCACAGTCATGTGAAAAGGTCCTAATTCAGGTGAAAATTCAGACCATCTGGGTACAGATTTGGGAATCTACAAGGTGGTCCAGAAGTATGGAGGCACCTGACTAAATACAAGACGGTGGTTGGGATCATCCTGTGGCATGTTACTAAGAGGAAGGGGGCAGGTCTGTGAAGGGCGGTGTCCAGCACGGTGGCTTTTTTGAAAACCAAAGTCACTGTTTACAAATGGGAAGGGGTGTGTGACGCGTATCTGAGAACTTAATGAGGAATCCTAATGTGCCCAAGACGACACAGATAGTGCAGTATCAGTCATTGCAGTGGATTTCAGCACTCAGCAGCCTTACAGACCAACCAAACACAATGGCAGAGTTGGCAAATAGCTTATTAGATTTCTCCAAACAGGTTCTGTGAAAAGTGTATGTAACAAACCCGCCACAGATGAAGAAACAATGGCCGCCCTGGCATCCGCCAGCGAGAGCCCACATCGTACCACCTGGTGTCTGTCACAGCAGAGTGGGCAGTCAGTAGAATACCATCAACCGGATACTGGTCGTGGACAATTGTCGCCCGTACAAGATCGAGTAGCTGCATCATCGCAATGAGGACAAGCCTGATCGCCATATTGAATTTATAGAATGGGCGACACAGCAATTGTATCAGGACCTGCATTTGGCAGGTCCAAGAAAGACTCTGGCAACATTTGGAAAGCAATTTACCAACTGTGTCATGACTGATGGGTCATCTATTAGGATCCTGACTGTTAGTGCGCTCCACGGAGATCAGCACAACCTGTCCTATCCTCGCCTATTAATCTCATAGCCAAGTCGTATCTTTATTCCTGCAAAAGTTATCACAGATTTTGGATTCCTCATCAATAGGTCACATGCACCCCTTCCAATATGAAAATATTGACTTGGTTTCAAGATGGCAGCTGTAAGTTGTACAACGTCCCTCACAGATTTGTCCCTTTACCAACATACTGTCACCACATGACATTTCCAACCACCGTTTTGCATTTATTCAGTTCTCCATAGTTTTGGACCACCCTGTAATCAGTGGCAGATGATAAAGCTGGAGGGTGCAGGCTTCAGGACTTAGGGTGCCATTTGTTCCGTGGCTCCACATAATAAGCACAAGTGTGGAGGGGCAGCTATAGATCCTAATGGTAGAGAAGTTGTGGTGACCCCACAATGTGTGATGGCACCCTAAGACTGGCAGAGAAGGTCATCCCCTGAATTAGGTATGTAGTGTCCACCTCACAGGTTAGGTCCTGCCCCTCGTCTCACTGCAGTCTATATACTGACTGTATGGTGCTCCTGAATCTATTAGGTATGTAGTGTCCACCTCACAGGTTAGGTCCTGCCCCTCGTCTCACTGCAGTCTATATACTGACTGTATGGTGCTCCTGTCCTGACCATGGCCACTGATGGAGGAGCCGGAGATAGACCCATCCATCCACAGCCTCCATAATACAGACAATATCACACGCACAGTATTGTGTGCAGTTATTCCATGTAGGCCGTTGATGGACCAGTCATGTGTCTCCATCAGTGGCCAGGAGCAGGTAGTGAGAAACGGGCTGTACATCACACATGGTGGTGTCAGGGCAGAGGACTATGTGGACGACCCCTTTAATAAACAGGTTTACATCCGATCTGGACACAGGACTCCACACACTCGTAGTACAGTTTATTTACAGTTCATCTGTCACATAACATGTCCACAAAAAAAACAGTGTCCATCCCATCATCTTACAAAACCCCAAGAGCTTACAATCTAGGTGTTCAGCATGTACACAGTAATACACCAGATGTGCAGGATCTATACCATATAATCTACATTACCATCTAGTTTTGTAGCATCCCACCATTTTAAGACAACCCTCATCATTCTTCAGCATTGTAGTATAACAGCTGGAGAACCACAGATATAAGATCACACAATATAACAGATGTAGCAGTGCTGCTATTGTAGAGTGACTTAATGACTTAATGGTCCATGCAGCAAAACTACTACCCCCATTGGCTCCACCACATGAGCAATGACGGATTTCACTGCTACGTCCGCTATACACCGTAGTCCATAACCTACTTATCCAATAAATGATTACACAGGTCCAGGAAGCAGAGATCTTGTCTGCTGTATTAATCTATACACACATACCATACAGTAGATGCTGGATCGGCGAGCACTTCAGCAGCGCACAGGACAACACATTATATAAGAGCCATACTGACCATGAGAAGAGTCTGGGGAAGTAAAATAAGAACTGTACATTCACTGACACAAGGACCTGGTCTAAGCCGGTAAAGTGGCTGACCTATGGCACTACAACTCTCCCAGTCCATGCTCCAATCATTTCTTTGGAGTTCTGAGAACAGCCAAGCAAGTGTACATCTTGGGAGTTGTACTTCTACCTGTGATGGCTAACCTCCCCGCACTCCAGCTGTGGTATGAGCCCTGGATTTATGACTTCACACCCCCTGGACCACAGCAGATTGACTACATCTGAGTTTCTCCCATCATCTCTTAGTGCCCCTCCTGTAATCCAGGTAAGAGCTTCTTTTTTGGCTTTGGTTTCTCAGGGGTTTTTACAGTCTCCACTAAAGAACCCAAAACTTTTCACCAAACATTTTGCAAAGTTCTTATTCTTCTCCAATACACATGAATAATACGGACAGTTTATACAGCAGACCACGTGTTCAGGCACTAAGATGGTGGTTTGATCCTCTGGGGACAATACTGTAGATATGGAGCCGGATAATGCCTGAGAAAAACTAGAAGTAACCCCAACAGGAGCAGAGGAGGAAGAGGATGGGGGGAGAGAAAGAAGATGAGAAAGGCAGAGGAAGAGGTAGAAAAAGAGTACAGAAGAACGGGGGGGAGAGAAAAGAGAGAGGAGGGCAGAGAAGAGGTAGAAAAAGAACAGAGGAACAGGAGGGAGAGAAGATGAGAAAGGAGAAGAGGTAGAAAAAGAGTACAGAGGAAGAGGATGGGGGGAGAGAAAGAAGATGAGGAAAGGGCAGAGGAAGAGGTAGAAAAAGAGTACAGAGGAAGAGGATGGAGCTATTGATTCAAGTCAACCAGAGGTGACTATAGAAGCTGGTTGTCTACTTCACCACAAACATCACAGGCTGAATAACTTTATACAACGGCACAGGGGATGTCCAAGAAAAACATGGCTGCTTTATTCATGTGTTGTTGTGTCTGGTACTGCAGATCGGCATCACTGAAGTCAATGAAACTGGTGGGGCCAGGTTTCTCTCATCATGTACAACCTCTAACATCCCCTTCAGAGTTTAATGGGTGTAGAACCGGATAGACCCTGAGTACTAGCTGTCAATCATCTCACTGAGAATGTGAGGATCTACATGGACCAGACATCCATATATCCTACATTAGACACACCATGGATGTCAGGGTATTGCTTCAGATGTTGAGACCCAAGTAGTGTATCTCGATGTGGAGGGTCTACAGTTCCAGTTCTCAAGAACAGGTTTCTGTTGGGTGCATTACATATTTTACAATCAGGAAGCCCCCAGTTTTGTTCATAACTTGTTCAGTCTTAGGTGACAGTCCCCCAACGTGAGCCATCAATGATCCAGCACCAGATATGTGAACTCCTCACATCTAGGGAACGTCCACACAGGAGTGAAAAGCCGAAGATCTGCAGTTGCTTTTCTCTCGCAGTTAATTCACAGCTTTGTACAGTACCTGAAAAGTCTGGAACCATTTCAGTCATGTGTGGACAACCCCGAGGGAGCAGACAGTCATTTCAAATTATTAGTTTATTTATTTTTTAAATGGCTAAACATATGCTGAGGATAGTCAGTCATGGTATCTCACTAGGAGGTTCCTAAGAGAAGATGGGACATAGATCAAAAAATTTGAACAGTTTTTCTGTAACCTGATGACGCACCCCCTCGTGTGAGAGGGGATGCATCATCAGGTTTGCAGTGGACGGGCATAATTTCTAGGCCGACAAAAAGGTTGAGAGAGACAGTGGAAAGCTGAGTAACCCCTACCAGTCACATACTGAGAATCAATCATCCTGAGATCCAGATTCTGGATCATAACGGACAATTGTCATCACTGCGGACAAATGCCAATATAGAAAGGAGTTCATCACTCACAAAACTTATGAGGACAATTTTCCAGGAGCCAACAAGAAAATCTCCCAAAACCAAACAATTTTAAATAGGGGGCAAGAAAGAGTCCATCCATGTAACAGATTGTAAGTAGAGATGAGCGAGCATGTTCGGCCGAGCGTACTCGGGAGCAATTTTCAAGTAGTAGTGTACACATTATATAATCTGTACACTAATGCATACGCTTCTTATAAATTTGTACGCTAATGCATACAAATGACAAGATGCGTACGCATTAGAAGATGCGTACGCTACTACTCGAAAATTGCTCCCGAGTACGCTCGGCCGAGCATGCTCGCTCATCTCTAATTGTAAGAGTTCAGTTCAGACTATCTGGCTAAGATAAAAGACAAAAACCTCTGAGGTAGAAAACAAAATGTCCTCATCTTGGGGGGGGGGGGGGGGGAATATATATTTTTTTGAACATTGTTAAATGGTTTGGAAAAAAAAAAAAAAATCAATAAAATTGTCCTATAATTGAACAAAAATACATCGTCTTTAAATTTATACAGAACATGTGGCATTGTAACATTGTCAATAGACAGTTCTTACAAGTGAAGAGAAAATAAATTGTAGGTTTATAAAATAATAGAAAAAGAAAGAAAAGCATAAAGGGAATAAAATTAAATAATAATGAAGGTAAGTAAATAAAATAGCTGTCATATGCAGGAGTTGGATTTTAACATATAGTTAACCATTTGGTCGTACCTTTCTCATACTTATCTCAGTATTGCAAGGATATTTTATTCAATTAGAACTTAAAGGGGTTGTCCAAGTTATGAAAAAAATATATAGCACTGTAAATCTGATGGGCAGCAATATATATCACTAAGTTCCAGCAAGTTTTAGGCAAAAAAAAATCTATATTTCCTCATTTCCCTGGTTGGTTCTCTTCTGGTCTTTGTTTACATGCAGTAATAACAATCTCCGCCCCTCCCCCTTCTCCCCCCTTCTCTGCGAAGGCAGTGAATATAAGTGCTGTGAGTACATGTCTGCCTGCTGGGATACTCAGCAGCATGTTGTATGTGTAGGACTACAAGTCCAGCTGTACAATGACACTGCTGATACACACAGGAATTTCTCCCTACCTGTTCTTGTACAATACAATTCCTCTATAGCTCCTTGCCCAGCATTTGTCTCCTCTCACTGCTGCAGCTACTATTTGTTGTAAAGCCTTGAGCCCTCAGTGTGTTCTGGCTGAAGGGGTTAATGTTTTATCTGAAGGAATCCAGGGAGAGAGCAGATAGCAGGAGCCCGGCAAAGAAAGGGGGCGTGGCCAGTGACGTCTCGTGTACAGACTGTTATTCTGATCTCTGAGGCTTGTGCGCGAAACATCACAGAGCAGAGAGATAAGGTGACATCACAGGTCATGTGACCCTCAGTCAGCTCTGAGAAACCAGCAGCTTTAGAAACACAAAGTATATGGGAAAGTTGTTATACCTGACAAGTTAAAACATATAAAGAACAAAAAACATAACTCGGACAACCCCTTTAAGCCATACATTCCATTTCTCAATGAATTTCAGAGTTTTGTTAACGGAAGAAGCTATTAGTTTTTCTGACAAAGCCATTCTCATTAAGCATACTTATGATTTCTGCCAATGGAGGAGAATTTGTTTTTTTCCAATAGCTAGCTATTTTCAGTCTGTCTGACAGCAATAATCACATGGGTAATCACTGTTCTGATCTCATATGGAAAAAGAGTCTAAATCTATCAATAGCAGGACTTGTTGTGCCGATAGGGATATTGTAATCCCACATATCTGGGTCAATAAGTTGTCAGTAGCTAACCAAAGATCTTTAAAGGGTTTTCTGTCAGCAGTTTTTTCGGTATGAATCAGGCTGACATTAGAGATGTGCTAATGTCACC
>ONZH01015384.1:0-31439 GCA_900303285.1 Rhinella marina | reverse complement strand
CTGTGCTATCTCCCGCCCCACGACGCAGGTATATGCCTGACACAGCATGGTGACAGCGTAGTGACACTAACAAGTGACCAAGTTAGATTGAGGTAGCAGTCAAATGTCTGTAGGCGAGCCTCCCAAAAATTTGTTTTGGAGTGTCCGAAGTTGACACTCCTAAAAAATTGTTTAGGAGTGTCTGTAGTTGACCCTTCTGTAAAATATTTTTTTTGTTTTTTGTTATTAGTTTATGTACAACCCATGGCTGGCATGGTGGGAATATATAGGTTTTGTGTCACAGACGGTCCACTGCACCGTTACATTTTCTTCATCATTGCCAATTACTTTTTTACCAACTGTTGTCTGGCAATGATAAAGGGGAAGGTGAATCCACTGCCGAAGAAAAGTGTCATCCTCCTACAATTCTACACTTGCTCTCAATTGAAAAGGGGATGTTCTTGCCGTGGCCTTCCTCATAGTGGCCGCTTCTGCGGATGACAGAGGTGGTGTACCTACTGACAGCCTGACCGAACACGATGGCAGACGGGGAGACACTCCCTCATGTAAAATTGTTTTGGAGTGTCTGCGGTTGACCCTCCTGTAAAATATTTTTTTTGTTTTTCCTGTTATTAGTTTATGTACAACCCATGGCTGGCATGGTGGGAATATATAGGGAAGCACCCAACTAGTTGCAACGAAGGTCCATCACCCATGCCCATGCTGGCACTGCTCTCCTATCCCCAGCCACACGATGTAGGCATAAGCCTGACACAGCATGGAGGTGACACCAACAAGTGACCAAGTTAGATGAGGTAGCAGGTGAGCCACCCAAAAATTTAGCCTGACGCAGCATGGCGGTGACAACAGAGTGACCGAGTTAGACTGAGGTAGCAGGAGGTGAAGCACGGATGGTAATTCGAAGGTGGAGGAGGAGGGGTTGGAGGAAGTGGCATAGTAATTCTGAGAAACCATGAACGAGGTAGGCCCCGCAATCCTCCAAGTGGGCAGTAAATGAGCGGCCCCAAGGTCAGACTCAGTCAGACGGCGGACCCGTTTCGGGTTATCGATTGTCGAAATGTTGGCTTACATCAAGTTTAGTATCTGTTCTTATCAGTTGCTGTGGCTGTTGGTGGTAAAGTGGTGAGCATAGCTGCTTCCCAAGCAGTTGACCCGGGTTCGATTCCCAGCCACACGATGTAGGCATAAGCCTGACACAGCATGGAGGTGACACCAACAAGTGACCAAGTTAGATGAGGTAGCAGGTGAGCCACCCAAAAATTTAGCCTGACGCAGCATGGCGGTTGCTGTGGCTGTTGGTGGTAAAGTGGTGAGCATAGCTGCTTCCCAAGCAGTTGACCCGGGTTCCTATCCCCAGCCACACGATGTAGGCATAAGCCTGACACAGTCAGACAGGAGGCAATTAAAAGAAGAACCAAAAAAAAATCAGTACAATATCTAATACGTCCCCTACCTGGGTAAATTGTTTGGAGAGAGGGCCTGTAGGTGGGGGGCAGGCTGGGGGGAAGACGGTTGAGCTGGAAGAGCCAGAGGAATGCCCCCTTGGCTAGCGTGTGTGGTGGTGACAACAGCCGGATGGAGTTCGAATGACGACGCAGGACCCCAACTTAAAAATTTTGCATCAACCGGTACAGTTGTCAACTATGAGATTGATCAAGTGGGGCATGTGTTGTATGTATTCTTCTCAGTTTAATACCATATACGGCACCTATCTGGAAAAATAGTTTGGAGAGAGAGAAAGAGAGGAAAAAGACGTATTTTTAAAAGTGACGTTCAGTATAGATCAGTTAAAGAGAAAGAAACGATTTTATGAAACGGATTTGTATCACTGAAAGCAAAAGAACCTATTTTATTACGTGACGTGCAGTATAGATCACTTGGAGATAAAAAGGGGAATGTGCAGACTTGGGCTGCTATAGTGCAAACCACTATGGTGGTGACAATAGAGTGAGCGAGTGACACTGCGGGAGCAGGCGAACCACATAAACATTTTTCGTGGCCCTGTATGGCGGCGGTGACAACAGAGTGACTGAGTTAGTATGCGGTAGCTGGTGAAGCAACCAAAAATTTAGCCTGACACAGCATGGCGGTTACACCACCAATGACTTTGTCCGACTGAGAATGCAGTGAAATGGCTTTAGTTGAGCCTCCAAAAATTTTTTTCTTTTCGGAGTACATAAAGTCTACCCTCAACAAAAAATTTTTTTTTTAAATGTCGGTACTTGCGCCTCCTGAAAAATAGTTTTGGACTGTCTGTTTGACGCTCCTGAAACATTGTTTTACACTGTCTGTAGTTGACACTGCGGAAAAATTGTTTGAAGAGAGGGCCTGTAGGTGGACCTCTGGAAAAATTGTTTGGAGAGAGGGCCTGTAGGTGGACCTCCGGAAAAATTGTTTGGAAAGAGGGCCTGTAGGTGGACCTCCGGAAAAATTGTTTGGAGAGAGGGCCTGTAGGTGGACCTCTGGAAAAATTGTTTGGAGAGAGGGCCTGTAGGTGGACCTCCGGAAAAATTGTTTGGAGAGAGGACCTGTAGGGGGCCCTCCGGAAAAATTGTTTAGAGAGAAGGCCTGTAGGTGGATCTCCGGAAAAATTGTTTGAAGAGAGGGCCTGTAGGGGGCCCTCCTGAAATATTGTGGTAAAAGAGTGCCAGTTGGACCTCTAAAAAATGGCGTTTTTTTGGTCAGCGTTAGGCAAAGATGACAAGGAGGAGTAGGAGGAGTAGAGAAGAGGAATCGGATACATAAGTAATGTAAAACTTTAGCTGCTTTCCCCCGGAGGAGATTTGAATTCCGGTGAAATCCAGGCTTTGTTCATTTTAATAAGCGTCAGCCTGTCAGCGCTGTCAGTTGACAGGCGTGTACGCTTATCGTTGATGACGCCACCAGCTGCACTGAATACCCGCTCTGACAGCACGCTAGCGGCAGGGCAGGCCAGCACCTCCAAGGCGTACAGCGCCAGTTCAGGCCACGTGTCCAGCTTTGAAACCCAGTAGTTGTATGGAGCAGAGTGATCACGCAGGACGTTGGTATGGTCAGCTAGGTACTCCCTCACCATCTTTCTGTACAGCTGCCCCCTACTCTGCCTAGACTGGGGACAGGTGACAGTGTCTTGCTGTGGTGACATAAAACTGTCAAAGGCCTTGGAGAGCATTCCCCTGCCAGTGCTGGACAAGCTGCCTGCTCGCCTCCTCTCCCTTGCTACTTGGCCCACAGAACCATGCCCTCTGCCGCTAGCGGCGTCAGATGGGAAGGATTGTTTCAGCTTGTGTACCAGGGCCTGTTGACATTTATTCACTCTCATACTCCTTTCCTCTGCAGGGATGAGAGTGGAAAGGTTCTGCTTGTACCGTGGGTCCAGGAGAGTGAACACCCAGTAATCGGTAATTGAAAAAATTCTTCTAACGCGAGGGTCACGGGATAGGCAGCCTAACATGAAGTCTGCCATGTGCGCCAGAGTCCCAACATGCAAGAATTCCCTCTCCTCACTGGCCTGACTCTCCATTTCCTCCTCCTCCTCCAAGTCCTCCAATTCAGCCCATACACGCTCAAGAGTTAAGGACTGAGCACTGGTACCCTCTACTGTCTCATCGACATTCTCCTCCTCTTCCTCCTCATCCTCATCCCCCTCCTCCGATACACGCTGAGAAACAGACCGGAGGGTGCTCTGGCTATCAAGCGACGTATCTTCCTCCACCGTCTCTTGTGACAAGCGCAAAGCATCCGACTTGATACTGAGCAGTGAGTTTTTCAACAGGCAAAGCAGCGGGATGGTGAGGCTGATAATGGCGGCATCGCCGCTGACCATCTGTGTTGACTCCTCAAAGTTGCTCAACACCTGGCAGATATCAGACATCCACGTCCACTCCTCATTGTAGACTTGAGGAATCTGACTGACCTGACTACCAGTTCTGGTGGAAGTTGACATCTGGCAGTCTACAATCGCTCTGCGCTGCTGGTAAACTCTGGATAACATGTTTAATGTGGAATTCCATCTCGTGGGCACGTCGCACAACAGTCGGTGAGCGGGCAGTTGTAGGCGGCGCTGCTCTGCCCTGAGAGTGGCAGCATCTGTGGTCGACTTGCGGAAATGCGCACAGATGCGGCGCACGTTGGTGAGCAAATCAGACAGATTGGGGTATGTCTTGAGGAACCGCTGAACTATTAGATTGAACACGTGGGCCAGACATGGCACATGTGTCAGTCTGCCGAGTTGCAGAGCCGCCACCAGGTTACGCCCGTTGTCACACACAACCATGCCTGTCTTGAGGTTCAGCAGTGCCAGCCACACATCGGTCTGTGCCATGATGCCCTGTAACAGCTCTTGGGCGGTGTGCCTTTTGTCACCTAAGCTCAGCAGTTTGAGCACCGCCTGGCGCTTACCCACGGCACTGCTGCTGCGCCTAGAGCTACCGACTGAAGGTGCCGTGTCCAAGGATGGTAATTCGGTGGAGGAGGAGGAGGGGTCGGAGGAGGAGGCATAGTATGTCTTAGAGACCATGACCGAGGTAGGCCCCGCAATCCTCGTTGTGGGCAGTACATGAGCGGCCCCAGGGTCAGTCTCGGTCCCAGCCTCCACCAAGTTAACCCAATGTGCCGTCAATGAGATATAGTGTCCCTGTCCGGCAGCACTTGTCCACGTGTCCGTGGTTAGGTGGACCTTCTCAGAAACAGCGTTGGTCAGGGCACGGTTAATGTTCTGTGACACGTGCTGGTGTAGGGCTTGGACGGCACATCAGGAAAAATAGTGGCGGCTGGGGACCGAGTACCGAGGGGCAGCCACCGCCATGAGATTTCGAAAGGCCTCGGTCTCTACCAGCCTATAGGGCAGCATCTCCAGACTCAGCAATTTGTAGATGTGGACATTGAGGGCTTGGGCATGTGGGTGGGTGGAACTTTATTTCCTCTTGCGCTCCAGCGTCTGCTGTAAAGACAGCTGAACGCTGCGCTGGGACACATTGGTGGACGCTGTGGAGGATCGTGGAGGCGAAGGTGTGGTTTTCCGGTGGGAGGCGCTCATGCCGGGGTCCTGGGCAGGGGGTTGACTAGCAGAGGCAGCGAGTGACACAGGGGAAGGAGCAGTGGTGTGATCCGCAGGAGGTGAACGGCCTTGGTTACATTGAGTGGGGTGTTTAGCACTCATATGCCTACGCATGCTGGTGGTGGTTAGGCTAGTAGTGGTGGCACCCATGCTGATCCTGGTGTGGCACAGGTTGCACACCACAGTCCGTCGGTCATCCTCACTTTCTTTAAAGAACCTCCAGACTTGCGAACATCTAGGCCTCGCCACGGGAGCTTCACTACGTGAAACAGTTGTTGCTAATGTACCAGCTCTGGCCCTGCTTCTCCCTCTGGCCACACCACTGCCTCTTCCAACCTGTTCTGGTGCAGCACTCGCCTCCGCCTCAGAAGCACTATCTTCACTTGGCTTATCAACCCAGCTTGGGTCAGTCACCTCGTCATCCTCCGATTCCTCAGTCTGCTCCCCCCTCGGACTTCCTGCCCTGACAACAACTTCACCACTTTCTGACAACCGTGTCTCCTCATCGTCCGACACCTCTTTACACAATTATTCCACTAAGTCAACAATGTCATCATTATCACCCACAGACTGCGACAGTTGGAAAACTTGGGCATCGGGAACAAGGTTAGCAGCAACCTGAGAAGTGGTTTGTGACTCTGGGAAGGGTCCAGAAAACAGTTCCTCAGAGTATGCCGGATCGCATTCCAAATTTTCCTGGGAGGGGGCAGACTGGGGGGAAGGAGGTTGAGGTGGAGGAGCCAGAGGAGTGCTCCCTTGGGTAACGTGGGTGGACTGCGTGGAAGACTGACTGGTGGACAAATTACTTGAAGCATTGTCCGCATGTCCGACATCAGCTGTTCGCACTGTTGTGGTTTCAACAGTCCTCTACCACGTGTCCCTGTAAGTTGAGACATGAAGCTAGGGAGTGTAGCTCTGTGGCGTTCCCCTGCTCCTTCATCAGCAGGTACTGTCTTACCCTGCCCAGGACCACGGCCTCTGCCCCCTGCAGTAATTGAATGCCCACGCCCTCGTCCCTTAGCCCTGGGGTTCAACATTTTCTGTCTATAAGTGTATTATATAAAAAAAATAAAATAAATGGGCCTGCTGTACTGAAACCCACAAACTTGTTCAATCTGAACGAGAAAATATATAGGTGGATAAGTTAGAGCAAAATCACGTCGGTTATTACGTGCCGCGCAGTATGGAGCAATTACACTGAAACTATTAGATTAGGCAGACTTGGTCTGCGTAATTGCAACCCAGACAAATGCCGCGCAGAGATTTTTGTAATGTAGCTGTATAAGTGAGAGCAAAAGACCTTTTTTACTGACATGACGTACAGAATGGGTCACCTGGACAGAAAATACGGATTGTGCTTTGTATATAGGTGGATAAGTTAGAGCAAAATTACATATGTTATTACGTACCGTGCAGTATGGAGCAATTACACGGAAACTATTAGATTAGGCAGACTTGGTCTGCTTAATTACAACCCAGACAAATGTCGCGCAGAGATTTTTGTAATGTAGCTGTATGAGTGAGAGCAAAAGACCTTTTTTACTGACGTGACGTACAGAATGGGTCACCTGGACAGAAAATACGGATTGTGGTGACTGGACAGCTGAACTGTGACACACAGAATGATTCCACACTGCTGTATGAAATGGATTTGTATCACTGAGATAAAACAACAAAAAAAACTATTTTTTTATATATATTTTTTTTATATGTTATTTTTATATATATATATGTTTTTTTAACGTGACGTGCAGAAACTATCAGAGAGCAAACTCAGCCCCTGCTGACGGTGGCTATTTTGACTGCAACCCAGACAAATGTCGCACAGAGATTTTTGTAATGTAGCTGTATAAGTGAGAGCAAAAGACCTTTTTCACGGACGTGACGTACAGAATGGGTCACCTTGACAGAAAATACGGATTGTGCTTTGTATATAGGTGGATAAGTTAGAGAAAAATTACGTATGTTATTACGTACCGTGCAGTATGGAGCAATTAAACGGAAACTATTAGATTAGGCAGACTTGGTCTGCTTAATTGCAACCCAGACAAATGTCGCACAGAGATTTTTGTAATGTAGCTGTATAAGTGAAAGCAAAAGACTGTATTTGATTACATGACGTACAGTATGGGTCACCTGGACAGAAAATACGGATTGTGCTGACTTAACAGCTGAACTGTGACACACAGAATGGTTACACACAGCTGTGTGAAATGGATTTGTATCACTGAGATAAAACAACAAAAAAACTTTTTTTATATATTTTTTTTTATATATTTTTTTTTATATATATATTTTTTTAACGTGACGTGCAGAAACTATCAGAGAGCAAACTCAGCCCCTGCTGACGGTGGCTATTTTGACTGCAACCCAGACAAATGTCGCACAGAGATTTTTGTTATGTAGCTGTATAAGTGAGAGCAAAAGACCTTTTTCACGGACGTGACATACAGAATGGGTCACCTGGACAGAGTGCTTTGTATATAGGTGGATAAGTTAGAGCAAAATTACGCGTTATTACGTACCGTGCAGTATGGAGCAATTACACGGAAACTATTAGATTAGGCAGACTTGGTCTGCTTAATTGCAACCCAGACAAATGTCGCACAGAGATTTTTGTAATGTAGCTGTATAAGTGAAAGCAAAAGACTGTATTTGATTACATGACGTACAGTATGGGTCACCTGGACAGAAAATACGGATTGTGCTGACTTAACAGCTGAACTGTGACACACAGAATGGTTACACACAGCTGTGTGAAATGGATTTGTATCACTGAGATAAAACAACAAAAAAACTTTTTTTATATATTTTTTTTATATATTTTTTTTTATATATATATTTTTTTAACGTGACGTGCAGAAACTATCAGAGAGCAAACTCAGCCCCTGCTGACGGTGGCTATTTTGACTGCAACCCAGACAAATGTCGCACAGAGATTTTTGTTATGTAGCTGTATAAGTGAGAGCAAAAGACCTTTTTCACGGACGTGACATACAGAATGGGTCACCTGGACAGAGTGCTTTGTATATAGGTGGATAAGTTAGAGCAAAATTACGCGTTATTACGTACCGTGCAGTATGGAGCAATTACACGGAAACTATTAGATTAGGCAGACTTGGTCTGCTTAATTGCAACCCAGACAAATGTCGCACAGAGATTTTTGTAATGTAGCTGTATCAGTGAAAGCAAAAGACCTTATTTGATTACGTGACGTAAAGTATGGGTCACCTGGACAGAAAATACGGATTGTGGTTTGTGGTGACTGGACAGCTGAATTTGACACACAGAATGATTCCACACTGCTGTATGAAATGGATTTGTATCACTGAGATAAAACAATAACAAAAAAAAGTGTTATATATGGCGATAGCTGCACTAGTAGTGCCAGCCAGCCAGCCCAGCCAGGAGACAAAAAAGAATGTCTTGTAGCCCTTAGAAGGGCTGTTGGGTTCTTTTGAGATCACTCCTGCCTAACAAAGAACTAAATGCAGGCCCTAACACTCTCCCTGAAACGCAGCAGCTCTGTCCCTAACGACATCCAGACAGCATCTGAGCCGAGCACCGCGGGCAGTCACTAGTATATTCCAGGGTCACCTGATCAGGCCAGCTAACCCCTGCTATCGACATGTAAGGGCCCCACGTGATGCTGGGTGTACCGCAGAGTCTCCTGGCTTGTGATCGGCTGAGTTTATAGGCGCCTAAAATGCACAATGCGGAAGATGCCATTTCCTCGAGCATGGCGAGATACTCATCCAAGCAGCGAGCACTTACGAGTACCGTAATACTCGAACGAGCACCAAGCTCGGACGAGCATGCTCGCTCATCTCTACTAAGGATCATCCAAAAAACGTCATTGAGTTTTTATTGAGGTGTGATCCTATTTATCTACAATAAAAAGAAACTTAGGTTTTATCCTGGTGCTGGACTATTTCACTGAATACTATTTAAAGTCTGTGTTTGAGCTGAGGCCTGAGTTTTTTCAGAGGGTCTGGTTTGGGGTCTGTATTCATTTACAAGCTTTGGTCTGTACTTACTCTTGCTATGTACTTATTTAGGAGGTTTTCTGGTCTGTGGTCTGTAATTATTAACAATTATATCTAGAATTTATATTTATTTGATGGTTCTGGTCTACACCATGCCCACTTTTTTAGACCTGGCGTGAGCGGGGAAAAGTTTTGCCAGAAATACGCCTAATATAGGCATATTTCGGGATAATAAATCACCCCTTTGTACTAACAGACCACTGTTTTTTCCCAATAACACCGTGTGTGTTTAAACACCATCTATTTTCTAGATTTCTAATATTAAAAATAATACCAAATGTGATAGTATAGATAGTATGTGATAGATGTTTGTTAACACCGTTAATGCGTTTATCCACAGCTATATATGTCAGTGTTAATCAGCAGGAGTCCAGTTGTGCCCACTTGCCGGACCCCTGCTGAATGCGGCGCACTGAACTGGCGGGTGCAGGAGCTGCGCCCACCCGATCAGCGGCAGGAGTCCGGCTGTGCCCACTTGCCGGACCCCTGCTGAATGCGGCGCACTGAACGGGCGGGTGCAGGAGCTGCGCCCACCCGATCAGCGGCAGGAGTCCGGTTGTGCCCACTTGCTGGACCCCTGCTGAACACTGATGTGCATTAACCCTTCATGTGCCGCGGTCAGTGCTGACTGCGGCACGTGAGGTGTGCGGCATGTCAGGATGGCGTGCGGGGTGTCTATCGGGTCCCCGCGCTGCTGTGACGGGGACCTGATGGCTTAGATGGCAGCTGGATGCCTTCCTTAGGCATCCGGCTGCCATCTACGGAAGCCTGTGAGATCCAGCCCCCTGGATCTCACAGGCAGTAAGCTGGAAGTGTATTTCTATCTGTAATACACTTCCAGCCAATACATTACAATACAGAAGTATTGTAATGCATTGTAAAGGGAATCAGAACTCCAAAAGTTAAAAAAAAGTTACAAAAAATAAAGTTAAAAAAAAAGTTTAAAAAAAATAATAAAAGTTTCAAGTAAAATAAAAAACAAAAACGCCATTTCCCCCAAAAAAAGTTTAAAAAATTTAAAAAAAAAGAGGGAAAAAGAAAAGTATACATATTAGGTATCGCCGCGTCCGTATCAACTGGCTCTATAAAAATATCACATGATCCACCCTGACAGGTGAACGCAGTAAAAAAAAAAAAAGAAAAACCTTCCCCCACAAAAAGTGTAATACCACGCGATCAAAAACGCGTATTTACCCCAAAATGGCACCACTCAAATCGTCATCTCGTCTCGCAAAAAACTGATACTCTACCTAACACAATTGCTCGAAAAATTTAAAAAAATATGACTCTCAGAATATGGCAACACAAAAAAAGATTTTATTTTGTTCAAAAATGCATCTAATGTGTAAAACTTACCAAAAATAAAAATGTTAGACATATTGGGTATTGCCGTGTCTGTAACAACCTGCTCTATAAAAATATTACACGAGATGGCAACCCAGGTGAATTCTGTAAAAAAATTTTTTTAAAAACTAGGCCAAAACAGCTATTTTTTTCACTGTTGCCTCACAAAAAGTGTAATACCACGCAATCAAAAAAGCATATGTACACCAAAATGGTAATAATCAAACCGACATCTCGTCCCGCAAAAAATGAGACTCTACCTAAAACAATCGCCCGAAAAATAAAAAAAATACGGCTCTCTGAAAATGGCATCACTAAAACAAGATTTACATTGCCTTGCAAAAGTATTCGGCCCCCTGGACCTTTTCAACCTTTTGCCACATTTCAGGCTTCAAACAAAAAGATATAACAATTTAAATTGTTGGTGAAGAATCAACAACAAGTGGGTCACAATTGTGAAGTGGAACAAAATTTATTGGATCATTTAAACTTTTTTTGTAATAAAAAAAACTGAAAAGTTGGGTGTGCAAAATTATTCGGCCCATTTACTTTCAGTTCAGAAAACTCACTCCAGAAGTTCATTGAGGATCTCTGAATGATCCAATGTTGTCCTAAATGACTGATGAAGATAAATAGAATCCACCTATGTGTAATCAAGTCTCTGTATAAATGCACCTGCTCTGTCATAGTCTCAGGGTTCTGTTTAAAGCACAGAGAGCATCATGAAGACCAAGGAACACACCAGGCAGGTCCGTGATACTGTTGTGGAGAAGTTTAAAGTCGGATTTGGATACCAAAAGATTTCCCAAGCTTTAAACATCCCAAGGAGCACTGTGCAAGCGATCATATTGAAATGGAAGGAGTATCAGACCACTGCAAATCTACCAAGACCCGGCCGTCCCTCTAAACTTTCATCTCAAACAAGGAGAAGACTGATCAGAGATGCAGCCAAGAGGCCCATGATCACTCTGGATGAACTGCAGAGATCTACAGCTGAGGTGGGAGAGTCTGTCCATAGGACAACAATCAGTCGAACACTTCACAAATCTGGCCTTTATGGAAGATTGGCAAGAAGAAAGCCATTTCTCAACGACATCCATAAAAAGTCTCGTTTACAGTTTGCCACAAGCCACCTGGGAGACACACCAAACATGTGGAAGAAGGTGCTCTGGTCAGATTAAACCAAAATCGAACTTTTTGGAAACAATGCAAAATGATATGTTTGGCGTAAAAGCAACACAGCTCATCAGCCCTGAACACACCCTCCCCACTGTGGCGGCAGCATCATGGTTTGGGCCTGCTTTTGATCAGCAGGGACAGGGAAGATGGTTAAAATTGATGGGAAGATGGATGGAGCCAAATACAGGACCATTCTGGATGAAAACCTGTTGGAGTCTGCAAAAGACCTGAGACTAGGACGGAGATTTATCTTCCAACAAGACAATGATCCCAAACATAAAGCAAAATCTACAATGGAATGGTTCAAAAATAAACGTATCCAGGTCTTAGGCCCCATTCACACGACCGTATGTATTCCGTGTCCGTATAAAAATGTAACGGAAGACATACGGAATGTCTTCCGTAGTGTTCCGCATTTTTGCGGACCCATTGACTTTAATAGGGCTTCGGACATGTTTTGCGGCCAAGTATAGGACATGTTTCCTTTTTTTTGCTGGAGAACTTCCGTAATATACGGATGCGGAATGCACACGGTGTGCATTCCGCATTTTTTTTCTCCTATGGAAAAATGAATGGGTCCGTATGGTTCCGCATCTTATCCGCAAAAATGCGGATAAGATACGGAAATGAACATACGGTCGTGTGAATGTGGCCTTAGAATGGCCAAGTCAAAGTCCAGACCTGAATCCAATTGAGAATATGTGGAAAGAGCTGAAAACTGCTGTTCACAAACGCTCTCCATGCAACCTCAAAGATCTCGAGCTGTTTTGCAAGAAAGAATGGGCAAAAATTTGAGTCTCTAGATGTGCAAAACTGATAGAGACCTACCCCAAGCGACTTGCAGCTGCAATTGCAGCAAAAGATGGCGCAACAAAGTATTAATGCAAGGGGGCAGAATAATTTTGCACGCCCCACTTTTCAGTTTTATTAAAAAAAAATTTTTAAATGATCCAATAAATTTCGTTGTGACCCACTTGTTGTTGATTCCTCACCAAAAATTTAAAATGTTATATCTTTTTGTTTGAAGCCTGAAATGTGGCAAAAGGTTGAAAAGTTCCAGTGGGCCGAATACTTTCGCAAGGCACTGTAATTCTGTTCAAAAATGCATCTAATGTGTAAAACTTAACAAAAATAAAAATGGTAAACATATTGGGTATCGCCGCATCTGTAACAACTTGCTCTATAAAAATATCACATTATATATCCCCTCAGGTGAAAAAAAATGTAAAAAACTATGCCAAAAGTGTAATAGCAGGCGATCAAAAAGGCGTATTTACCGCAAAATGGTACCAATCAAACCGTCATCTCGTCCCGCAAAAAATGATACCCTACCTAAGACAATTGCCCGAAAAAGAAAAAATACGGCTCTCTGAAAATGGCAGCACTAAAACAAGATTTAATTCTGTTTAAAAATGCATCTAATCTGTAAAACTTAACAAAAATAAAAATGGTACACCTATTGGGTATCACCGCGTCCATAACAACCTGCTCTATAAAAATATCACATGATTTGCCCCTTTGGGTGAATGCTGTAAAAAAAAAAAATTAAAAAACTTGCCAAAACAGCAATTTTTTTTCACATTGATTCATAAAAAGTGTAATACCAAGCAATCAAAAAGTCTTATGTACCACAAAATGGTACCAATGAAAACATCACCTCATCCTGCAAAAATTGAGCCCCCACATAAGACAATAACTCGAAAAAATAAAAATGAATGGCTCCCTCAAACCAATCCATCAAAATCTGTGCTGCAAACTCCATATGGCGCTCCTTCTTTTCTGAGTCCTGCCATCTGTCCCCACAGCAGTTTACCACCACATATGGGGTGTTGCCGTATTCAGGAGAAAAATGGGTAACAAATTATGGGGTGCTTTTCTCCTGTTACCCTTTGTGAAAATGAAAAATTTGGGGCTAAAACATTTTATTGAAAGAAATGAAACTTCTCATTTTCACAGCCAAGTGTTTCCAAATTCCGTAAAACACTTAGGGGGTCAAAGTGGTCAGTACCCCCCTTAATATATTCTTTGAAGGGTGTAGTTTCCAAAATGGGGTCACTTTTTGAGGGTTTCCACTCTAGGGGTACATGTCACACTCTGGTGTGGAGGGTATAGCCACACCAAGCGTAAGAGGGAAGGGAAAAGACCAAACAAGGGAAATGGTCATCTCCTGCAGGAATCCCTGAAACTAAGCCCTGGCTGACTACCAGTATGAACAGGCCTTAGTTGTAGGAGAGTTCATACACAGGAACCTAATAACAAACTGACCCTGTACAACCCTGCAGCTAGTGACAGGAGAAAGAGTAAACCTGTTCCTCCAAAAGGACGGACGAACAGGAAACTCCAGAAGGCAAAACCAAAACAGGGAAACGTAGAATAAACACAATAGGGAAAATAACACTTATCTTAATACAGAAATTGCAGCAACCGGATCTCAGCCGAGATCCACACACATGTCAGATTAGCAAAAAAATGGCCATGGCAGGAAGGTGAAAACAGGCCTGGGGTTGAAGGGGTTAAACAGCTTAAAAGGAAAAGAGGCCCAAAGGAAAACATATACAAAAAAAAAGAGAGAACAACAAGTGCCCCATACCAATTTTCAGGCCAATTACAGCCTGTTTGATTTGTGTAGAAAATTTGTGTAGAATTTGTGTAGAAGTTCCCCCATCTGTCGTCTGTATTTATTCAGGGTTATGCATTTTGGGGTGCATTCCAGAGTTATTCTGTGATCTGTATTTATTTTGGGGTATACTTATTTTTGGGTTTGGGCTTGGACTGGGTCTTCATTACTTACTCATTAAGTTGTGATGAAGGATATATTCACTGCTTGTGACTACAACCTAGGAGAATGACAGTGTTGGGGACATGGCCAATGTAAATGGAGGGAATATGTTAAAAGATGATTCGAAGATGTTTATCACACCTCGTCTTGGAATCTCATAACCTGGTTCTCCCACTAGAAAATAGTTATGCATGGTAGGATGCCTGCACTTTCACATCCTGCCAGCCTAGTTATGGAGATTTGGGTACCAGAATGTGCTGAAGCCTGAGGAGGTAAATAACCCCTGGATACCATGTACTTGACTTAGAAATGTGTAATTTACCTTTTTACCTTTATGGACCACCAGTGCTGTTCACATTAGCCTCTTGTCCACCAATGACCAATCAGTCACCAATTATTTTCAAGTGATATTATGACTTGGTGGGAGGGATCCAATTTTCTTTAGCTGCCAAGGGCAACGAAATGGCTTAGAACTCTGACCTGGCTGTTAAATATTTTATCATTTTTAGTAGAAGGTCATTAGTAGTGATGAGCGAGCCGGAGCGGCAAGATTCGGGATTCACACGAATCTTGCCCGCTTCGGTTCAGCTCGGCATCCTGAGGCAGCGTGGATTCGTGAAGATTCGTGAGTCACTGCCAATTTGAAATGCCCGGTTTTTTCAGCCAATCAGCATCAAAGGGAAGCCTGTGGGAACGCCTGCTGTGATGTAACAGCCCCTATACCTCCCCAGCAGTGATTGGCTGGCAGTGACATGTGACCTAAATTTACATAAGGTAGGGACCTGCAGCATCAGCCTCAGGCCTCATTCACACGTCCGCAAAAATCGTCAGCATCAGATCCGCAATTTGCGGACCGGGTGCGGACCAGGTGCGGACCCATTCACAGTCAATGGGGCCGCAAAAGATGCGGACGGCACACTGTGTGCCGTCCGCATCCGCACTTCCGTTCCGTGGGTCCGGAAAAAAATAGAACATGTCCTATTCTTGTCCGGATCCACGGACAGGAAAAGTCATTTCTATCATGTGCGTTCCGCAAATTGCAGACTGCACATGGGCCGCTGTCCGTGTTTTGCAGATCCACAAAACACGGACAACACCAAACGGACGTCTGAATGAGCCCTTAGGGAGCCTCAGAGGCATCCCTACATGCTGCCCCTGGTGTTTCCTATGCATTTCCAAGGTGTTTCCATCATTTTCTGAGGTTTTCACAAAAAGATTCGGGTCTCCCATAGACTTTAATGGGATTCGTGATTCGGCCCGAATCCAAGAATCCCGCGGTGGGATTCGGGCCGAATACCGAATCCCCGAATCTTTTAGGATTCGCTCATCTCTAGTCATTAGCTCATAATCCTGTGATATAAAATATTGTTTTTCAACTCACAAACTATATGTACTAGTACACCTACTATGTATATCTGCACTGCTGTAATAATCAAGATTGAGTGGAACAAGTACAAAGTGCAGAAAAGTCATATTAGATTTTACTTTTACATTGATTTGTATATGTAAATGATTTATGCATATATGTCTTAGCCAGTGTAGTACTACTATATACACTCACCGGCCACTTTATTAGGTACACCTGTCCAACTGCTCGTTAACACTTAATTTCTAATCAGCCAATCACATGGCGGCAACTGAGTGCATTTAGGCATGTAGACATGGTCAAGACAATCTCCTGCAGTTCAAACTGAGCATCAGTATGGGGAAGAAAGGTGATTTGAGTACCTTTGAACGTGGCATGGTTGTTGGTGCCAGAAGGGCTGGTCTGAGTATTTCAGAAACTGCTGATCTACTGGGATTTTCACGCACAACCATCTCTAGGGTTTACAGAGAATGGTCCGAAAAAGAAAAAACATCCAGTGAGCGGCAGTTCTGTGGGCGGAAATGCCTTGTTGATGCCAGAGGTCAGCGGAGAATGGGCAGACTGGTTCGAGCTGATAGAAAGGCAACAGTGACTCAAATTGCCACCCGTTACAACCAAGGTAAGCAGAAGAGCATCTCTGAATGCACAGTACATTGAACTTTGAGGCAGATGGGCTACAGCAGCAGAAGACCACACCGGGTGCCACTCCTTTCAGCTAAGAACAGGAAACTGAGGCTACAATTTGCACAAGCTCATCGAAATTAGACAGTAGAAGATTGGAAAAACGTTGCCTGGTCTGATGAGTCTCGATTTCTGCTGCGACATTCGGATGGTAGGGTCAGAATTTGGCGTCAACAACATGAAAGCATGGATCCATCCTGCCTTGTATTAACGGTTCAAGCTGGTGGTGGTGGTGTCATGGTGTGGGGAATATTTTCTTGGCACTCTTTGGGCCCCTTGGTACCAATTGAGCATCGTTGCAACGCCACAGCCTACCTGAGTATTGTTGCTGACCATGTCCATCCCTTTATGACCACAATGTACCCAACATCTGATGGCTACTTTAAGCAGGATAATGCGCCATGTCATAAAGCTGGAATCATCTCAGACTGGTTTCTTGAACATGACAATGAGTTCACTGTACTCAAATGGCCTCCACAGTCACCAGATCTCAATCTAATAGAGCATCTTTGGGATGTGATGGAACGGGAGATTCACATCATGGATGTGCAGCCGACAAATCTGCGGCAACTGTGTGATGCCATCATGTCAATATGGACCAAAATCTCTGAGGAATGCTTCCAGCACCTTGTTGAATCTATGCCACGAAGAATTGAGGCAGTTCTGAAGGCAAAAGGGGGTCCAACCCGTTACTAGCATGGTGTACCTAATAAAGTGGCCGGTGAGTGTATAGAAATCAATTCATGCATTGATATCAGGTATACATGGATTCCTGTGTCATATCAGACCTATCTAACAAAAAAAAATCAAAACTATCAAAAGAATGAAAATGTCAATCCAGCTCCTGTGGGAAGTGTAAGAAAGGCAATTACATTTCTTGTCAAAATTTGTTCATATATAACAATATTTTCCTCTGAACACCAATCATTTACATAAATTCTTTCTTTGAGATGTCACTGGAAAATGTGTGTTTCTGTTTTATATTCGTAGTTAATCAAAATAAAAACACTTTACCTTAATAGCTGTTTTCCTTTCCATTATAATACATCACTTGTCTGTTCAACGCTTAACTGCATGCAGCAAATGTTGAATACTGGAAAACTGGGAAATATCAGGTGACATGACTAGAACTCAGGTGTATCTGGGCTTCAAATGTGTATACAATGATCAGCTCATTGATTTTTCACCTTTAGGGAGTGGGATATATTATTCAGAAACAAAGTTGGTTCTTTAATTTGATGTGTTAAAAGAAGGCAAGTAGAGAGAGACTCATTGTGATGGCTACATGGCTGGGTCAGAGCATCTCCAAAATGGAAGGCCTTGGATGTGTTCCTGGTATGCCTTGGTTAGTAAAACTGGTCCAAGGAATAACATCCAGTGAACCAGCAACATGGCTTTTGGGTGTGCATAGGTAGTGAGGGCTAGTATGTGCAGTCCAATACCTCAGAAGAGTTATTGCACAACAAACTGTTGAGAAAATTACTGCTGACTATGGTAGAAAGATGTCAGAACATGCAGTGCATCATAGCCTATTGCACATGTGCCCTTGCACCCATGTGCCCATACTGACCCCTGTCTATTTCTGAAAACACCTTTAATGATAATGTGAGTAACAGAACTGGACCATGAAGCAAAGGAAGAAGGTGATGTGGACTGACAAATCATGTATTTATGTGCATGGCCAGGTATCTCATTAGCACCAGGATACACAATGGGAGAAAGGCAAGCGTATATCAACATTGTCATGCTTAAAGGGAATCTGTCACCAGGATAGTCGCCATTGAAGTAAAGCCATGGCCTAATAGCACTTAGCACCTTATTTTCAAATGTGCCTTTGTTTCATCAATAGATGTTTTCTATCTTCTGAAAATCCAGTTTATTTGGTATGCAAATGAGCCAGTAAGGTGCCCAGAGGGATGTCACTCTTGCAGGAAGGAGCCCAGGAACGCCTCCTGCTAGTGCCCAAGGCCATCCTCATGCTGGGTGCAGGGAAAAGGGGGGCCGGGTTTTGGCTTGAATGTGATGTAGGAGGCGTGCCTGTGCTCCTTCCTGCAAGAGTGGCGCGCCTCTGGGCACCTTATTGGCTCATTTGCATACCAAAAAAATGGATTTTTAGAAGATAGAAAACATCTATTGCTGAAACAAAGGCATATCTGGAAATAAGGTACTAAGTGCTATTAGGCTATGGCTTTACTTCAATAGCGATTATCCTGGTGACAGATTTCCTTTAAAAGGGTTCTCCAGGAATAATAAGTTTCTATCAAGTGGCAGCAACCTGCCTCTCCAAACAGAAGATTCATACTCCTTACTGCTTGGGTCTCCCACTTTGTCTCCCCTGTGTCCATTAGCAACACAAGAGGGGTAGTGATAATAATAAATAAAACTTAACTTTTATTTTGATCATATCTAGAAAATAGTACAAAAATAGGAATGGTCTTACTGGTATGTAGATAATTCAATTAGTGCTTGAGTACCGGACTGGTTGGAGTGATGCCGATGACGGGGGAGGTGGGAGGATGCAATTTATAAATATGTCCCTTGCCCTGTTAGCTCTATTATGCCCTAATAATCTCCTAAATACATCATCACCCTGACAAGAGCAGCCCTGTTGGGTACCTTACCCTATTTTCCAAGCCCTAAAAAAAGCCTATTAAGGGGAGTTGGGGGAGGGAACACCCAATGTCTGTCAATACCCTCCCTGATCCAAACAGCAACAAAAAAAGCCTCAAAAAATGTTGCCAACGCATTTCGTCTTGATGGGTTGCCCCAGACTCATCAGGGGACGAGGGGCCAAGATTGAAATATGTATAATAGAAATTGACAAACAAGGTAAGTAGTGATCACCACAGTTACGGTCCGGTGTCACTCAGGCACTAAGGGAGGGCCTTTAGATCGCCCTGCTACCTCTAAGTGCAGCATGTATGGCAGTATGACTTGTTCACATGTGTCCATGTTTAGGTTGCAACAGAGCATGTGATCAGGGGACCCAAACATGGACTCAGTGGAAGCAGTGCAGAGGAATGGAGCATCGAGCAGGTGAGTATGAATCTTTGTTTAGAGTGGAAGAACCCTTTTAAAGGTGTTGTCCCACAAAATATATTTAGTAGTTTTCAAACCAGCACTTGGATAGGAATACTTTTGTAATAGCATAAAATTAAAAATTTAGTATAGCCACCAAGTTATTCAATAAAATGTATCTATACAGCACTATGTGCTGTTTGTTATTTTCTTTATTTCTCTGTCCACCTCGCTAAGTTGGACACACATGCTCAGTTCAATTTTTCAAACGCTTCCTGACCTTTAATAGGGAGAAAGCTGTAGAAGAAAGGACATGTCCCCTGAGCTAGCTTGATATAAATCTAACAAAGCAAATAAAACAATGAATGGGGAGATCTCTGGATCCATGTGAGATACAGGACTCTTCTGTTAGAAATATATTGTCATGTACTATATGATGTCTGGTTTTCATGTTTTACACTAATTATTGGATAACTCCTTTAAGTCCTACCATTCATGGGGATGTCACGTTGACATGTTCCTCCTGCCTAAATATTATAGCTGACAAAGGATATAGCTTCATAGCAACAGGATTCCCTAATGGCAGTTCCCTATCAGATCAGCCACCCCCTTTCACATTGCAAAAAATAGGTCCAATCAGGAATAACAAGATAAAGTGGCAATGTTGCAAGCAAATATTTCACACGCATGGTATTCCCACCTGGGTGTTGTTTGAGTTTACAATAGACAGCTCCCAGACTAAACAATGACCCATTCATTTGGGTATCTATTACACAGACCAGCTGCCTATGCTGGGAAAATCACAGAATGTTCTTTATTTGTCCATTTAGCAGTTAAGACTCAAATGAAATATAGGTCTGGAGGTAAAATGCACAATCCATGAGTGGTCTGTTAATTTGCTATCAACCATGTGAAAGAGGTCTAAGGGTTCATCTCACTGTTACAATGGTGGTTTGTGGGCCCTGTGTGGTGGTATTCTGTGTGTGTATTTGGGATTCTATTAATTGAATCTCACATCACCCTGCAGTACTGCAAGGGTTAATACACTTTTGCTGTGTGCGCAGCTGCTTGACTGGTGCACTGATTAACTCTATATATGCTGAGCTGTTTATTCCACCCTTTGCCTGAGAAATAGGTTTCGCTAGTTTGCTAGATCCTGAAAAGGTGTTATCTGCTTGCCTGTGAACTGACCTGTGCCTGATTCCAGTTTCTAGTCCTCTGCCACCTGACCTGACCGGTGCCTGTTTACCGTGCTGACCTTATGCCTCCTGACCTAATCTTTGGATTGCTTCAAGGATTTGTACATACTATCCCTGCCCTGATTTGTGCCTATTTCTTGAGTATTGCCTAATCCCTCTGTGGTTCTCACCAGTGTCTCTCTGACCCTGATGGGTCAGCTGCCCCTGCAGCGAAGCCCAGATCCCCTGCAGCGAAGCCCAGATCCCCGTATAGGAGTTACAGGGTGAAAACCAGGGGACTGCCAGGACAACGCCCTTAGATCTAGCGCAAAGTCAAACTGGTGGGTTTTCTCAGGCAGGGTCAGTCTTGTTGTTATAAACGAAAGTTTCCTGTTTTTTGTAGATGAAAAAAAGGGATCAACCATGGTAGAAAAATACTGAGACTTTTCCTGGAGTTAGACCTTTGGGGATGCAAAGCTCGGGTCGAAAATGGTCTACAAACCAAAACAGAAATGGACATGTGAATGAGGCCTAACCTTCATCCTAATACATTTCCTCCCCATCTTTGTCTATTACCTATGACTGACCTCCTTTGTCTCTGTCCCTGTTGTTAGCTCATTAGCGTGACTAGTGTATTGAATATGTATTAATATTCACATTTTTATAGACGATGCTGAATTCCTAATTCAATCACCTTCTCTTACTATTGCACTTATTCATTAGTCCAATTCATTTTATGAATGTCACCTTTTCCATCTTGATTTGTGAAATTGTGCTGATGATCAAACTGTTATACATATATCTATTTTATAAAATGTGCTTACACTATTATGCCTATTCAAACCTCCATATATTTGAAGTTTCCATTTGCATCTCCTCCTTAGAGTGCATTATCCATTCTTTCCAAATAAACCAAGAGATTACATATTGATTTTATTATTGTGTACCGTAGGTTAGAGTAAATGTCAAAATGAAGACAGAGGTAGAGGAAATATTAACTGTCCATTTCATAAAATCCGAGTAAATATTACCAGAAGCAGCTTAATATTAGCTACAGTGTTGTGTGATGTACTAAAGTTCCTTCCAGGTAAATCAATACTTTCTTTCAGAGAATTGCATCCACTTTTTAATAAAAGCTTTAACCCTTTCCTTTTGGGTGTTGATGCTAACCTTAGGAACACTTTATGTTTTGCAATGTCTCTCTCTCTGTGTATATAATAACGGTTTTCTCTCTTGTTTCAATGAAGTAAACTCTATAAGGCAGATTTACTAATACTAAATCACAGAAAAAGAATATTAGTGCACAAAAATAGATGCAAACAATATATACTGTATAAACTAAGACCTCATTCTGATGTGATAAAATCTGAGACTCTTAGCCAATATATTTTGATCAAAACACATTTGTGCCCACCTACCCAGCGTCACGGTGGTCTCAGGTCAGGCAGGTCCTACACTAAACCTAGCTATGCCATTGGGCATCTATATCTAGGAGCGTGGATGCTGCACATATAGGTGTGTTGCTCCTAGTGACCTCTATGTGCATACAGCAACCAATGAGAGGAGGAGCAAACACACTTTTATGTACCACGCAATCAAGGCGCTCAATTTGATAGGAAGAGCAAAAGTGCACAAGAATGCTACTCAAGATATACTAAGAGCGCATTCACACCTGAAGGTGCCACTCCCTCAAGTACATGTTATAAACTAAGCAAAACTCACAGAAACAAAAGGATAAAAAACATCCTGCATGATGTGATAATAATGATTGCGGATGTCAGTGGCTACATATATCAAAATAAATCACAGAAAAAGAATATTAGTGCACAAAATAGATGCAAACAATATATACTGTATAAACTAAGACCTCATTCTGATATGATAAAATGATTTTATCATATCAGAATGAGGTCTTAGTTTATACAAAAGTAACTGCTATACAATATTGTCATGACATGTGTACACTGCCCTTGCCACTTTCCGAAAAAGGGGACATGGTGACGGCAGGGAGGGGCAGATCCAGCAGGCCCACCCCATTTGTCTTCATTTACATCAGTTTTCTGGCATAAATGAAGACAGAAGACAGTCTATGATAAATTCCCCCAATATAAAATTGAGAACAAAAGGTATTTTTTTTCATAGTATTTTGTTACAAACTTAAAGTACTAGTCTTCTTGTTAACTATAAACATCATCACTGTCCATGGGTTGTATGCATAGGCGGATTATAATGAGGGCAATCTGGGCAACCGCCCGCGGCCCAGCCTGGGGGGGCACAGGCCGGATTCAGGGTTGCCAACCGTCCGTAAATTTATGGACAGTCTGCAAAAAATCGTTGTTTTTCTCTGCTGTCCGTAGCGTCCGGCAGAAAAAAACAGCGTGCGTGAATTTTAGTGCTGAAAACCCCAAGTCTGTACTGCGTACGCAATTACGCGTACAGACTTCGGGTATTGCAATGAAAAGTTTCGGCGGCTCTCCCTGGCCACTCTGAGAGGGCGGGCCGATGCGCCGTAACATAAGCACGCAAGGATCCTAGTAAATGTAATTACCTGGAGGTGGAGGCAGGGGCTGGGCGGGCTGTCAGCGCCACTGCTGATGCCGAGGGCAGTGCGTGCGGACCGGTAGACACTGGAGAGCAGATGCGGGCCGTGGGCACACTGCACAGGTGCAGTAATTCAAGGTGCTGCCAAAGGCTTAGACAAGGTAAGTAAAGGCAACAAGGCGCCCGGGGGGGGCGGGCTTTTGGCTGTTAGGCTGCTGGAGGAACTATAGGGGAGGGTTTAAGTTACTGGAGGCATTATAATCACAGGGCACTATAAAGGGTATTATAATTTTTGAAATGACAGAGCTCTATATAGGGCCTATCTAAATTCCTGGGGCACTACAGGGGCCATCTAAATGACTGTGAGGCATTACTGGGGGCTATCTAAACTACTGGGGGCATTACAGGGTCCATCTAAACTACTGGTGCACTAAAAGTGGCCATCTAAATTACTGGAGGCTCTACAGGGGTCTATCTGAACTACTGGGGGCATTACAGGGTCCATCTAAACTACTGGTGCACTACAGAGGGCCATCTAAACTAGTGGGGGCACTAAAGGGGCCATCTAATTTACCGGGGACACTACAGGAGGCCATCTGAACTATTGGGGCACTAAAGGGGACTATCTAAACTACTAGGGGCACTATAAGGGGTATTATAATTGCTGGGAACATGATAGCGGGGCCTTATCATTTCTGGGAGCACTACTGGAGGCACTATGAGAAAAATTATTTCTATTCTGGGGAATTATTACTACTACGAGGGGTACTATTGGGCAGGGGCGGGCTGGGCCGGGGGGCAGGAGGGAACTTGCCACCCGGGCCGGTAGATCCAGGGCCGCTGTGGCCCCTGAACTCAATTGAATCTGCGTCCACTGGACGCAGATACAATTGAGCCTGCAGCAGCGCCGGCGGGACAAGGGAAACACTGGTTCCCTGCTCCGCTATTCCCGGCCGGCGCACTGATGTGACGCGGCACGATGTCATCATCAGACCGCCTCTGACGTCCGACGTAGCAGACCCACCAGAAGAGGCCGGGTCTGCATCGTGGGACCGCGCCAGGACAGGTGAGTGAACTGCACTAAGTACCCTCCCCCATTCTATCCATATGCTGCCTTAACCCTACTAGTGGCCCCTGACCCCTACAACCAGCCCTGTCTGACCCTTAATACTGGCCCCTGACCCCTACACTAGTACTGACCCCTAATATTGGCCCCTACCCTAGTACTGACCCCTACACTAGTACTGACCCTTAATACTGGCCCCTGACCCCTACACTAGTACTGACCCCTAATACTGGCCCCTGACCCCTACACTAGTACTGACCCCTAATACTGGCCACTGACACCTACCCTAGTAGTGACCCCTAATACTGTCACTAATCCTAATACTGACCCGTAATACTGTCCTTAACTCTAATACTATGCCATATTGACCCCTAATACCGACACCTAACCCCAAGGCCACATTCACATGACCGTATGTGTTTTGCAGTCCGCAAATTGTGGATTCGCAAAACACAGATATCGGCCATAGGATTATAACCCTAATAGTATAGGATTATTGTCCGTGGATCTTTTTTGCAGCGCCACGGAGTGGAAGTACAGATAAGGACAGCACACGGTGTGCTGTCCGCATGGAAATACGGTCATGTGAATATACCCTAATGCTGACTGTAACCCCAATACTGACCCCTAACTCTAATACTGACCCTAATCCTAATACTAGCCCTAAGTGTGCATACAGACGACCATTTTTCTGGGTCTGCATCCGTTCCGCAATTTAGCAGAACAGGTGCGGACCTATTCATTTCACTGCAAAACACTTTCGGTGGTCTGAATGTAGTCTTATGCTAATACTAGGCCTAACCCCAATACTGACCCCTAACTCTAATACTGGTCCTAATGCTAATACTGCGCCTAACCCCAATATTGACTCTAATATACTAACCGTATTACTAATCCTAACCCAAAATCTGACCGTAACCTTAACTACAACCCCTAATACCTCACACAGTGACCATAGTATCTGTACCCACTGCATCTTTTATATTTCGTACCTGACGTATCAGTACTCTGTGCGTATACTATGTGTCAGGTACAAGATATAAAAGATGCAGTGGGTACAGATATATAGTATATACAGCACTGTATTGATATGTTAGGTACAATGTATAATACATGCAGTGTGTACAGGTATATAGTATACAAAGCAGTGTACTCATGTGAAATATGAGGTGTAATTTATACCTCATACCTCACATATCAGTACACTGTTGTATATACTATGTATCTGAACACACTGCATCTATTATACCTCATACCTCACTTATCAGTACACTGCTGTATATATTATATATCTGTACACACTGCATCTATTATACCTCATACCTCACATATCAGTACACTGCTGTATATACTATATACCTGTACACACTGCATCTATTATATCTCATACCTCACATATCAGTACACTGCTGTATATACTATATATCTGTACACACTGCTTCTATTATACCTCATACCTCACATGTCAGTACACTGCTGTATATACTATATATCTGTATATACTGCATGTATTATACCTCATACCTCACATATTAGTACACTTCTGTATGTACTATATATCTGTATATACTGCATGTATTATAAAAGTATAATACATGCAGTAGATACAGATACTGAATATAGTATACACAGCCGGTGTACTGATATGTGATGTACGAAGTATAATAGATGCAGTGTGTACAGATATATAGTATATACAGCAGTGTACTGATATGTAAGGTATACGGTATAATAGATGCAGTGTGTTCAGATATGTTGTGTATACAGCAGTGTACTGATATGTGAGGTACGAGGTATAATAGATGCAGTGTGTTCAGATATATAGTATATACAGCAGTGTACTGGTATGTAAGGTACGAGGTATAATACATGCAGTATATACAGATATATAGTATATACAGCAGTGTACTGGTATGTAAGGTATGAGGTATAATATATGCAGTAACTAGATATGCAATATATACAGCAGTGTAATGATATGTGAGGTATGAGGTATAATAGATATAGTGTGTACAGGTATATAGTATATACAGCAGTGTACCGATATGTGAGGTACGAGGTATAATACATGCAGTGTATACAGATATCAGTGCACTGCTTCTATTACACCTCACATATCAGTACACTGCTGTATATACTATATATATATGAGGTATAATACCAGTAGATGCAGTGTGTACAGATATATAATATATACAGTGGTGTACTGATATTTGAAATACAAAGTATAATTTATACCTTATACCGCACATATCAGTGCACTGCTATATATACTATATATCTGTACCCACTGCATGTATTATACTTTATACCTCACATATCAGTACACTGCTGTATATACTATATATCTGTATCCACTGCATCTATTATACCTCTTGTCATTTGACCTTCAGCAACATGTAACCATGTCACACCTTTTGTTACCCACTACATTCTAGCTTCTGCAGAGTATTATAATACAGTGTGTGTACGCTGTATTCAGGGGGCAGATAGAAGCATATACATAAAGGGGGCACATCAAAGAGACACTATTTTTAAAGGGCACAAAACATGTAGCACTATATACAGGGGGCACAGAGCACGAGGCACTATATACAGAGGGCACCGGGCGTATAGCACTATATACAGAGGACACAGAGCATATGGCACTTTATACAGAGGGCACAGAGCATATGGCAGTATACAGAGGGCACAGAGCATGTGACACTATATACACAGGGCACAGAGCATGTGACACTATATACACAGGGCACAGAGCATGTGGCACTATATACAGAGGGCAAAGGGTATGTGGCACTATATACAGAGGGCACAGAGTATGTGGCATTATATACAGAGGGCACATAGTATGTGGCATTATATACAAAGGGCACAGAGCATGTGGCACTATATACAGAGGGCACAGAGTATGTGGCATTATATACAGAGGGCACAGAGTATGTGGCATTATATACAAAGGGCACAGAGCATGTGGCACTATATACAGAGGGCACAGAGTATGTGGCACTATATACAGAGGGCAAAGGGCAAGTGGCACTGTATACAGAGGGCACAGAGTATGTGGCACTATATACAGAGGGCAAAGGGCATGTGGCACTGTATACAGAGGGTACAGAGTATGTGGCACTATATACAGAGGGCAAAGGGCATGTTGCACTATATACAGAGGGCACAGAGAATGTGGCACTATATACAGAAGGCACAGAGCATATGGCACTGTATACAGAGGGCACAGAGTATGTGGCATTATATACAGAGTGCACAGAGCATATGGCACTGTATACAGAGGGCACAGAGTATGTGGCACTAACATTGGGGGCCCTGTGTGTAGCAGTAATGCTGCTGTTATATTCAGGGCACAGCATGTGGCACTGAGATAAAATAAACTTCTGTTTGCTGCAGGGGTGGGAGGGTGAATTTCTCTCTGCAACGACACACAAAAATTTTAGATGAAATAAACTAATTATAGACTTCAACCGTTCAAAGCCTTTTGCTAAGCCACGCCCCGTATATGTCAGGCCACGCCCCCTCTAACTCCGCAGCTATTCTGCAACGACACACAGAAACATTAAATGAAATAGATTAAATGCACCTATGCAAAGCGCTTTGCTAAGCCACGCCCCGACTCTGTAAGGCCACGCCCCCTCCCACTCCGCAGCCAACAGGGATTGAAAAAATAAAGGTAAAAATCAACTTCTGTCAGCTGCAGGGATGGATGGGAGGTTGACTTTCTTTCTGCAACGACACACAGAAACATTAAATGAAATAGATTAAATACAACCATGTGAAGCGTCTTGCTAATCCACGCCCCGACTCTGTCAGGTTACGCCCCATCCCACTCCGCAGCCAACGGGGATTGAAAAAATAAAGGTAAAAATAAACTTCTGTTTGCTGCAGGGGTGGAGGGTGAATTTCTCTCTGCAACGACACACAAAAATTTTAGATAAAATAGACTAATTATAGACTACAACTGTTCGAATCTTCTTGCTAAGTCACGCCCCCAACTCTGTCAGACCATGCCCCCTCCCACTCTGCAGCCATTCTGCAACGACACACAGAAACATTAAATGAAATAGATTAAATCACCTATGCGAAGCGCTTTGCTAAGCCACACCCCCAACTCTGTCAGGTCATGCCCCCTCCCACTCCGCAGCCAACAGGGATTGAAAGAATGAAGGGAAAAAATAAACTTCTGTCAGCTGCAAGGGTGGGAGGGTGAATTCTCTCTGCAATGACGCACAAAATTTAGATGAAATAGACTAATTTCAGACTACAACCGTTCGAAGCATCTTGATGATCCACACCCCAACTCTGCCAGGCCACGCCCCCTCCCACTCCGCAGGCAACAGGGATTGAAAAAATCAGCTGCAGGGGTGGGAGGGTGAATTTCTCTCTGCAACGACACACAAAAATCGTAGATGAAATTGACTAATTTTAGACTACGACCATTCAGTACTAATAAAAGATGTTTTTTTCCACTGCTACCCATTGCGGGTCCCCATAAATTACCATGTCATCGACCTGTAATTCATGACACTCTGACCCCCGCCCCAGATCTCGCGAAACCACGCTCCGACTCTGTCAGGCCACGCCCCCTCCCACTCCGCAGCCAACGGGGATTGAAAAAATGAAGGTAAAAATCAACTTCTGTCAGCTGCACGGGTGGGAGGGAAGTTGGATTTCTTTCTGCAACAACATACAGAAACATTAAATGAAATAGATTAAATATACCCGTGCAAAGCAATGTTTTCTTCCACTGCTACCCATTATGTTTCCTCAAATTACCATGGCATTAACCTATAATTCAGGCCACCCTGAAATGAAGGACTTAACCCCCCCCCCCCCGTGTCCCATTAAACCACACCCCCTCCCACTCCGCAGCCAATAGGGATTGAAAAAATGAAGGTAAAAATCAATTTCTGTCAGCTGCATTGACTTTCTCTCTGCAACGACACACAGAAACATTAAATAAATAGATGAAATATACCCAGGCGAAGCCGGGTCTTTCTGCTAGTATATATATATATATATATATATATATATATATATATACATAGTGAACTTGGTTCTGGTACTGTATTTGACTTCTAGGTTTGGTTCTGGTGCTGTATTCATGTAGTGAACTTGGTTCTGGTGCTGTTTTTGACTTCTAGGTTTGGTTCTGGTGATATGTATATGTAGTGAACTTGGTTCTGGTACTGTATTTGACTTATGGGTTTGGTCCTGGGTGCTATATATATGTAGTGACTTGGTTCTGTACTGTATTTGACTTATGGGTTTGGTTCTGGTGATATACATATATGTAGTGAACTTGGTTCTGGAGCAGTATTTGACTCATTGGTTTGGTTCTGGTGCTGTATTCATGTAGTAAACTTGGTTCTTGTGCAGTATTTGACTTATAGGTCTGGTTCTGGTGTATGTATGTAGTGATCTTGGTTCTTGCTCTGTATATGTGTGTTATACGTGCATCTGATACTATACTTCAATCTAATACCATTCATTCACATCTCAGTTCGGGCCACTGTCACAGATTCTGTCAAAAAGACCGGACAGAAAAGTCCTGCATGCAAAACTTTTTTGTCCGGTAAAGAAGCAGCTTCCTGATCAGATCCCATTATGGAGTCTCTTCAGCTCAGGAGTTGGTAAATCTTGCCCCTCTAATCATCAGGCTGTTGCTACAGACTCATGTTTTGTATCTGGGATTGCACATGTGCGTGTGATCCCAACATGAAAACACAACCGGCTGCCGCCTTTTAATGATTTAAAGCCCAGTTACCTATACCGCCTTTATATGGTAGGCGGAGTTAAACAGGTTAAGGTGGGGCGCTACACATGGGCCAGTGCTCTGTGCTTGCCCCCCGGGCTAAAATTTGCCAGCCAGCCCCTGCTATTGGGGGTGTTATCATTATTTGGTACAATATGGAGGGCACTTCTGCTAAAAGGGCTACTCGTAAAGCATTATCACTATTGAGGCACTCTGGGAGAGAATTATTAGTATTAGTGGGACTTTGGGGAGCACTGTTACTATGGGGGGCCCACCTATATGGCACTGTTATTTCTACAGTATAATATCTGGGGACATTGGGGAGCATGGCGGGCACAGTATTGGGGGTAGCAGCAGGATAACACTGTTGGGGCATCAGGAGGATAGAAAATTGGGTAATCTAAGGTGTCTTTGTGGCAAACTCTGCAGAGAGAAGAAGTGGCTGAAAGAACTCATCATGGCGGTCTGGGCAAAACAGAGAAGATGAGAAAAGAGAACTTCTACATCAGGAACACATCACTGGACTTAAGAGGTATGTGGTGCTGTATCAGCTTGTGTGTTTGGTATTGGTGAATGTAATGTCCATCCAAATATGTCTCACCTATTCCTTCAATGCCATTTTCTGCAGCTGTTAACTAACTGCAGCGGAGTATATGGTATGTTACTGCTGCAGCCAGTCAGTGGTCTAATGCTGAGAACTGGCTGCAGTGGACACATGCCATACACCTGCACATCAGTGTGCACATCACCAGCACTATGACAGATGTGCACACTTGCCCGTTATGTCCCTGTCAGTCTTTGTTGACATGGCAGCAGAAATGATGCCAGAAAGTCCAGCGTGTCATAGGCATCATCACTGCAGCCATATAAACAAAGCACTCAGACTAGAAGTAGGGATGGAACAGCTGAGAATTGTGGATTTTTTTCCATATGCTGCTGCCATATTTTATTTTTAATTACTGAACAATTCATTTTATTCTGTGGTGTCTTTAATTGAAGGGCATTTTGAGGGCGTGGAAAGGGGTGTGTCCTTTAAAAGGGGCATGTCCTCTAAAAGGGGGTGTGGCTTATGTCCGTAAAAAATTTGGTCCAGTTGTCCAGAAAAATTTGAAAGAAAGGTTGGCAACCCTGCTTATGCTGTGTTTTTACCATATTGAGGCAGCAAAAGGCCTTGGTGAGTAACCTTTTTAACCCTATGCTGCTTGTATCTAAAGATAGCCCTTAGGCTATATTAGTTATTGATGTAACATAGGGTTAAATAGGTTACCCAGCAAGGCCTTATGCTGCCTCAATATGGTAAAAACACAGCATAAGGCCTTGGTGAGTAATCTTTTTAAAGATAGCCCTTAGGGTTCATTACCTATAGATGCAGCATATTATATAAGTTCTCCAGCAAGGCCTTATGCTGTGTGAAGCGTATTATGCAGCTTAGGCCAGGC
>ONZH01015383.1:0-37970 GCA_900303285.1 Rhinella marina | reverse complement strand
ACCTATCATCAAGACAGGTCATCAATATCTGATTGGCGAGAGTCCGACATCCGATACCCCTGCCGATCAGTTGTTTGACGAGGAGTTCCTGACCTTTATACTACGCGTAATCCCCTGTGGATCGGTGCTGTAGTGTAATTACAAGTACTCACTCCCAGGAGCGAAATAAAGGGTTATTCCCATCTAAGACAATGGGGGCATATCACTAGGGGGCTCTGTTCTCGATATATAGGTGCCCCCATTGTCTAAGATGGGAATAACCCTATAAGTGTATCATTGGCCTGGGGCTGTTTGCCCAACTTGGGCCACCTCCCTCCATTTTCCCCTGACCATTTCCCTTTCTGCCCTTTAGTTTTTTTTTCTTTCTCAAACATCCACGCCACAATGTTCATTCATGAGGTCATGTCACAGGAGCAGCGTTCACTCTGGGAAATACTGCTGCTAACAGGGTTGTGTATTTCATGGACTGAATACGCTTGTGTGAATAATATACAGTATATATATATATATATATATATATATATATATATATATATACATACATACAGTGCTGGCCAAAAGATAATACTCAATAATAATATCTTCATTTAATTTGTCTTCAATGGAAAACCACAAAAAGAATTGTCAAAAAGCCAAATTGGATATAATTCCGCACCAAACATAAAAAAGGGGGTGGACAAAAGTATTGCCACCCTTAGAAAAATCATGTGATGCTTCTCTAATTTGTGTAATTAACAGCACCTGTTACTTACCTGTGGCACATAACAGGTGGTGGCAATAACTAAATCACACTTGCAGCCAGTTGAAATGGATTAAAGTTGACTCAACCTCTGTCCTGTGTCCTTGTGTGTACCACATTGAGCATGGAGAAAAGAAAGAAGACCAAAAACTGTCTGAGGACTTGAGAAGCAAAATTGTGAGGAAGCATGAGCAATCTCAAGGCTACAAGTCCATCTCCAAAGACCTAAATGTTCCTGTGTCTACCTTGCGCAGTGTCATCAAGAAGTTTAAAGCCCATGGCACTGTGGCTAACCTCCCTAGATGTGGATGGAAAGAAAAATTGACAAGAGATTTCAACGAAAGATTGTGCGGATGGTGGCTAAAGAAACTCGACTAACATCCAAACAACTTCTAGCTGCCCTGCAGTCCGAGGGTGCAACAGTGTCAACCCGTACTATCCGTCGGCGTCTGAATGAAAAGGGACTCTATGGTAGGATACCTAGGAAGACCCCACTTCTGACCCAGAGACATAAAAAAGCCAGGCTGGAGTTTGCCAAAGCTTACCTGAGAAAGCCAAAAACTTTTTGGAAGAATGTTCTCTGGTCAGATGAGACAAAAGTAGAGCTTTTTGGGAAAAGGCATCAACATAGAGTTTACAGGAAAAAAAAGGCCTTCAAAGAAAAGAACACGGTCCCTACAGTCAAACATGGCGGAGGTTCCCTGATGTTTTGGGGTTGCTTTGCTGCCTCTGGCACTGGACTGCTTGACCGTATGCATGGCATTATGAAGTCTGAAGACTACCAACAAATTTTGCAGCATAATGTAGGGCCTAGTGTGAGAAAGCTGGGTCCCTCAAAGGTCATGGGTCTTCCAGCAGGACAATGATCCAAAACACACTTCAAAAAGCACTAGAAAATGGTTTGAGAGAAAGCACTGGAGACTTCTAAAGTGGCCAGCAATGAGTCCAGACCTGAATCCCATAGAACACGTGTGGAGAGATCTCAAAATGGCAGTTTGGAGAAGGCACCCTTCAAATCTCAGGGACCTGGAGCAATTTGCCAAAGAAGAATGGTCTAAAATTCCAGCAGAGCATTGTAAGAAACTCATTGATGGTTACCGGAAGCGGTGGTTCGCAGTTATTTTGTCTAAAGGTTGTGCTACCAAGTATTAGGCTGAGGGTGCCAATACTTTTGTCCGGCCCATTTTTGGAGTTTTGTGTAAAATGATCAATGATTTGACTTTTTTTCATTCTCTTTTGTGTTTTTTCATTGCAAGCAAAATAAATGAAGATATTATTACCAAAGCATTTGTGATTGCAATCATTTTCTGGAAGAAATTGAGTATTATCTGACAGAATTTCAGGGGTGCCAATACTTTTGGCCAGCACTGTATATATACTGCTATTTTTACACATGATCCTTCTGTATCCCAGCGGAACTGAGCACAACAAGCAACTAACCAACCACTGATGCAGGACGGCAGGCAGTCAGTGCTTATTATTGTCAGTAAGTATACAGGCAGGGAGAAGCTGTCCTATAAAATATAGGACAATGCAAAAAGACGGAAGAGCAAAATGGAGACAGCACGTCCTATTTGAAGCTGGTGTTTATTCCAGATGCAACGTTTCGGATGAAGAGCCTTTGTCAAGCATTATTTATACTGAACTACAATATTTAGGAACAGTTACTATTCCTATACCATATTAATTGGAAGTTACACATGAATATTAGCCAGTCACTATAACAGAAAGTGCAGAGTGATGTCCAAGGGCAACTAGGCGTGGGCAGGAAGGAGTGGCGATAACTGTGACCAGGGTCAGGATGGACAATGGTTATGTGACATAGTTCTCCCTGACAAAACTATGCAAAACACGTCTGAACTTGGAAGTGTTAGAAGCAAGTGTTATGGATCTTGGTAGTGTTGAGCAAATCAAAGCCAAATGAATTGATTTTGAAAAGAATTTCCGGAAAATTTGATTCACTGCTAAGCCGAATTTCCTCGCACTTTGTGGTAACTAATCTATTTTTCTTGAAATGGAGTAAAAAACAAAACATACTCACCTCACCCATTGCACGATAAGGCTGTAGCGGGCATCCCGATTGCAGAAACCGCTCAAAATCTCACACGGGATGACTTGTGATGTCACCATGAAAGCACAGTTATGTAATCAGTGATGTTGTCACCGAAGAAAAGCCAGCGTGATGACATCATCACGTCACCATGACCGTGATGGCCTCTTTCCCAAGCAAATGGAGGTATTTTTTGTTGCCTTGATTAACCCCTGAAAGGCCTCAACTGTAGCATCAGATGCCGTGATCGGAGATTAACGCGGCATCTGAGGGGTTTAATGATGGGGGGACAGCGCGATCACCGTTCCCCGTTATTGCGACTCACTACACACAAAGGAATGTGCTTTTTCAGAACTTCACTGATCTCTATTTCTTGTCAGTGGTTTTGCAGAAAGTGCAGCACAAGAGAAGTCCTAATGAAAGAAATGATCAGAGTGAGAAGTACACGTTGATAGATGTAGGCAAGAGAGAACAGTAGAGCATTGCGGAGAGTCTCAATGAAATTTTCATGCACTGGAACTTTTCCGTTATTGTTGTGCAAAAATACATTTTTAGGTTATTTTGTCTTTTTTAGTATCTTCTTGTTGTGTATGATTTATTTAGCATTGTTCTATATGCTGAGTTTATGGATGGTGCATTGTCCATACTGTATCATCATTCTCATCTGACTCTTGGGTTCTAGTCCACTATGATGCAGTTCGAAGCTCTTGCTCAGTACCAGATAGATGTACCAGATGTCAAAGTCTTGGAAATGGATGTCTCCTTCCAACTCCCTGGAAGATCCAACAGTATGACTCATCATCTCAATCTTGAAAACGCCTTGCTCGCACAGTTAGAACAGGTACAGTAAGACCCTGGGGATGTCATGGGGTCAATTGTAAAAGAGGAGTCAGTGGTGTTGCATACAAATAACATTTCTCAGTACTGTTTTGACTTTGATCTATTTCTTTGTAGACAAATGAACTTGGAGACTTTATAGTCACTGCCAAAGGGAACGGCCAAGCCACTTTGACGGTAAGGGAAGAATAGATGTTGCCAGTGCTTGTAGGGGTTGACTTTTATAGACAATCCCTTTACATATAACTCATAGAGATGAACAAGAGCTGCTGTGTACAGTATTGGGGAGGAACATCCTGAGTATTTGACCAGACAAGAGGTTGATTTCAATCTATCACATACTCCCTAGTCACAGATTGATATTTAGAATAATAATGATGGATATTGGAATTGTTGGTTTATTTGTTATGTTCCTTATGAACTTTAACAACTGTAATTCAATTTATCCACCAGGTGTTGTCTAGCTATCATGCTTTGGAGACAGAGGAAGAGAGAAAATGCAACAACTTCGATCTGTCAGTGACAATTCAGGAGGAACTTGAATGTAAGACATTTGCATCTTGTGATTATTTTGTGATTTTTCTTTCATAAGCCATGATGTGGGGATGGAGAGAATTCTGGAGGCCAGTATTACAGTCAATCTTAATCTGAATTAATTTGTCATGAAGCGCGTTATAAATCAGCTATTTTCTGGCCTGCAGGGATATTGCATCTCGATGTACCCACTGTGCAGTGCAGAAACATGGATAGCTAGTCCGTTGTGGTAGTGAAACTGTTACTGTGCGTCAGTATGACTGGCAGTTGACAGGCATCTCTCTTAGACTCAGTTCACACTTCACTTATTTGGTCAGTTACAGGTTAAAAACGGACCAAATAATTGAAGTGTGCACTCAGCCTTACAGGTCTATGTTAGTGTCAGGTATAAAGAACCTTGCAGTGGCCCAAGAGTGTACTATAGAGTGAAAGAGCGCTCTCCTTTTACAGTCTGCTGATTCCACATAGATAGCTAGAGAACATGTTCTGTTATGCGCTGATACAAGTAGTGGGCACATGACACAGTACAGACCAAAAGTTTGGATACACCTTCTCATTCAAAGAGTTTTCTGTATTTTCATGACTATGAAAATTGTAGATTCACACTGAGGGCATCAAAACTATGAATTAACACATGTGGAATTATATACTTAACAAAAAAGTGTGAAACAACTGAAAATATGTCTTATATTCTAGGTTCTTCAAAGTAGCCACCTTTTGCTTTGATTACTGCTTTGCACACTCTTGGCATTCTCTTGATGAGCTTCAAGAGGTAGTCACCTGAAATGGTATTCCAACAGTCTTGAAGGAGTTCCCAGAGATGCTTAGCACTTGTTGGCCCTTTTGCCTTCACTCTGCGGTCCAGCTCACCCCAAACCATCTCGATTGGGTTCAGGTCTGGTGACTGTGGAGGCCAGGTCATCTGGCGTAGCACCCCATCACTCTCCTTCTTGGTCAAATAGCCCTTACACAGCTGGAGGTGTGTTTGGGGTCATTGTCCAGTTGATAAGTAAATCATGGTCCAACTAAACGCAAACTGGATGTAATAGCATGCCGCTGCAAGATGCTTTGGTAGCCATGCTGGTTCAGTATGCCTTCAATTTTGAATAAATACCCAACAGTGTCACCAGCAAAGCACCCCCACACCATCACAACTCCTCCTCCATGCTTGACGGTGGGAACCAGGCATGTAGAGTCCATCCGTTCACCTTTTCTGCGTCGCACAAAGACACGGTGGTTGGAACCAAAGATCTCAAATTTGGACTCATCAGACCAAAGCACAGATTTCCACTGGTATAATGTCCATTCCTTGTGTTCTTTAGCCCAAACAAGTCTCTTCTGCTTGTTGCCTCAAGCTTGAAGCTCATCAAGAGTGTGCAGAGCAGTAATCAAAGCAAAAGGTGGCTACTTTGAAGAACCTAGAATATAAGACATATTTTCAGTTGTTTCACACTTTTTTGTTAAGTATATAATTCCACATGTGATAATTCATAGTTTTGATGCCTTCAGTGTGAATCTACAATTTTCATAGTCATGAAAATACAGAAAACTCTTTGAATGAGAAGGTGTGTCCAAACTTTTGGTCTGTACTGTATATGTGTTTGATGACACTTTATTTTTTCCTTTTTCTGATCCGTCACAAGAGCAACCCCAAAAAATGTATCCTGTCTTTTAAGCTTCTGCCTTCATACAGTTAGTATGAGATGACATGTAAACAGAATATTTGCATGTCTTCTGCGTTTTGGACCTACTTCTGCTTTTGGCTTCCAAATCATGAGCAAATTCTGATGCAAAATTCTGACCATGTGATAGAAGCCTCAAATTCTCAATTTGGATGAGTTTTGTCCATTTGCCTCTGAAATCAGTTTCACTCAGATAGAAAAGAAGTCCTTCTTCCAGGACTTTACCACACGGTCAGTATTTGGTCAGTTTTTTTCATCAGTATTTGAGCAGTATTGCTAAGGTAAAAACAGGAGTGGGTCCAAAACATAGATAACATGTGATGGAAATATTTGCATGTCTTCTGTGTTTAAGACCAACTCCTGGCTTCTAAATCATGATCAAATCCTGAAGCAAAATACTGACCATGTGATAGAGCCCTTATGGATGCTCCAAATACAGGATCCATTGTGTTTTTTATTTTTTGGTTCTTTTGACAGATCAGAAGAAGAGTAAAATAATGATGTCAACAAGGCCAAACAGGGACATTAGTGGCCCCGTCACAGAATGGTGAGGGTGACAACATGTTGAGTTGACATAGTGGCCCAGTCAGAGAGTGATGAGGGTGGCAACAGCATGAGTGGCCCAGTCACAAAGTGATGAGGGTGGCAACAACATGATTAGTCAACATAGTGGCCTAGTCACAGAGTGAGGAGGGTGGAAACAGCATGAGGAATCAACATAGTGGTCTAGTCATAGAGTGGTGAGCATGGCAACTGCATGAGGAGTCAACACAGTGGCCCAATCACATTGTGGGGAGGATTGTAACAGCATGAGGAGTCAACATTGTGGCCTAGTCACAAAGAGTGGAGGTGGGGGGCAACAGCAGTGGCAGTCACAGTACAAGATGGAGGATGACAGTAGGAGAAGATGGCAGCAGAGGTAGCTGGTGTGTGGAATCAGGTGGGTGGCAGCATCAGAATAGTGGCTGAATTACATGGCCAAAAGTAATGGACCTGTTTTCCCAATTTTCTATTGTGGCAGAACACAGCAGTCAGAACATTACTGCCATAATGATCTAGTCTGATGCATCAGGCACTGGTGTGTGGAAATCCTGGCTGATCCACACCTGATTCATCTTAAGAAAGGCTAATCTGTCAACATTTCCTGTTGAAAGGCGAATTTTCTTTGCGGTAACTATGCACCCTGCCACACTAAACACTCGCTCTGATGCCACACTACAGGCTGGGCAGGAAAACTTGCCCAGTGCAAACTAGGTCAATCGTGGCCAGAAATCAAGTTTGTCTGCACAGTAGTCGATGGGATCTTGGATGTGGGGTGGAAGGGTGCAATTTGTTTCAAGTTCTGCCCCATGTCCTGCTGCTGCTGGTGGGTGGTTTCTTCAGTAGGCAGGTGAAGAAAAGTGCTCATTAGAGACTCCAGACTTAAGTTGCTGCTGATGGAGCTGGTACTGCTTCTGCCCCCACCCCCTTCAGCAGTCATGGCAGAGAAGCGTGAGCGCAGATGGCCCCCATGGTCAGACCTTTGGGAGGGTGAGCGATGGCGCACATAGGCAGTGACCAACCAGCTACATAGGATGTCTGGATAGTAGTTGAGTTTTTCATCCTTCTCAGAAGATGTAAAATAGGCCCTGATTTTAACCCGGTATAGAGGGTCTAACATCGTGGAGAACCAGTAGTCATCCCTCTGCTGTATGATGATAATGCACCTTTCACTATGCAAGCAACTAAGTATGTATCTGGCCATTTGCACAGGGGAATCTGAAGGACTCCCTGCCCCCATCTCCACTGCATACTGCCACGATCTGATCTGTCTGGTCTCATGATCTTCTGTCAGCTCCTCCTGCTTCTGTCCTGTTGCTTGGGTAGATAGACCACCTACTTCTGTATACAATTCCTCGGTGTTAATGTCCTCTTCCTCCTCTGCCAGTTCAGCCTCCACAGGGCTTGGGTGGCTGTGAAATGTAGTCTCCACATCTCCAGTCCCATGGCCAGCCAGATTTATCAAAATCTGTTGCAGGGGATGAAGGAGTGGAATGACATCATTCATCCCGTAGTCCTGGCAACTGACAAATAAAGTGGCCTTCTCAAGGGGCCTAAGCAAATGGCAGGTGTCACGCAGGATCTGCCGCTGATGTCAAGGTTACACAGGGGAGTACCCCCATCTGCCTGCATCATCAAGAAATTATTCATGGCCTTTCTCAGCTCATACAGTCGGTCCAACATGGGGAGGGTGGAGTTCAAACTTGTGGAAACGTTGCATATGAGGAGGAAACATTCATGGCCTTTCTCAGCTCATACAGTCAGTCCAACATGGGGAGGGTGGAGTTCAAACTTGTTGAAATGTTGCATATGAGGAGGAAACATTCTATCTTTGCCGCTCAAGTAGGGGGCGTGTTTGCAGGGTAAGAGTGTTTGAAGTGTATGCACAGTTTCCTGGCCATTTTCAAGATGTATTGCAGTTGTGTGGAAGACTTAAGGAACTGGTTTACAACCAAACGTCAGATCCTTGATGCATCACCAACACAATGTTCTTCCCGTTATCAGTGACCATGGTTCTGATCTTCAGTTGGCAAGGAGACAACCAGGATTCAATTTGTTTTAGTTGATGATGCCAAGCAGTCCCTTCCTGGTGTGATTCCTTTCACCCAGGCTGGGCAAGTGCAGAACAGCCTGACACTGCCATGCGCTGAATAGGTGGTATTCTGGATGACCACTCAGAACTGTGCCTACAGTGGAGGCTAAGAACAAGATGTTAGATGAGGATGAGGTTTTTTACCATGAAGCTCAAGGAAATTTATATTTGTAGTGAATCTAATTTTGCATGAAGTTCAGATCAAATTACACTTCATTAACTTTGATTTGCTCAACACTAATTACAGGGCATAATGCAATGTGCATGGTCTGTATTATTCTAGTCAGTCCATTGAAAAGGTAGAGTGAAACCTCTTGGAGATTACCACCCAAAATCGGACCAGTCTTGTTTATGGAGTGTGTCCATTAACAAGTTGTGCACTGTTTCACAAAAAAAAATGTTTTTCTAATCGTGGACAACCCCTTTCAAGTGATTTGGGACAGAAGATGTTTCCTGGTAACTACTAGCCTTTACCTTTTGTTCCTTCTTGAAACATAGGAAATGACTTATCAGCCAATCACTCGTCTCAGTTGTGACCCATCTCAACCCAAGATTAGCTGAACAGTCATTTTCTGTTTACTGAGTGAGACCAAGCAGTAGAAACTAGTGGTGGAGGAGAAGCATCAGAATTAAAGTCGCGGGTATGACTTTTGGTCTTTTTTGAAAAAACATTTCAATCGACAAGACAACTCCTTTATCTTAAATCATATGAAATTTAATGTATCTTTCCAATTTCCCACACAGTTAAAAGACCTAAAGAGGCCCATTCTACTGTTTCCATTACCATTTGTACCAGGTAAGTTCTATAATTTGCTAAGAATGTCCTGCTCGCCACCTCTGTCCCTCTAGAATCTATCTTTGGGCCTTAGCCAGTATCTTGTCCCCTTTGACAGATGGTCTAGTCATGGTGATAATTAAGATTTTCCGATTTCTTCACTATAATGTGAACCAAACGTTGTGAACTATAGTCCATACTGTAGCTAAGTACTTTCATGTTCTAAAAGACTCCTTAATGAATAATTATAACAGTGAGTATAGACCTGGGATACAACTAGTGATGAGTGAAGTTTTAAAAAACCCAATTCGGTCGCTTCGCCAAATTTTTACAAAAAATCTGCTTTATTATAAATTAATTTGTTACAAAGCATGTTAAACAAGGTCTTTCCCAGTCTGCAGTTAAACTTTGTGGAAAATATGTCTCAGTCTAAATCACTATGCATTGCAGCAAAATACCTAGTCCTTTCTGGTAGCAAAACACTTGCTGTGTGTCAGATTGACCGGGAGGTCACATATGTGGATGTGCGCATTAACATGCAGCATCAACATTCTAGCTGACCCCTAGCTAAACAAAAACAAAAAACAAAACATACAGTATCTTTCAGGAAAGCAAACAAACAAACAACTGCAGGTGTCCCAATGACTCTTTAGTGGAACATATTAAGGACAAGTAGTGGAGAAAGAAAAAGTTATTTTAATCCATGTTATGGCAATGCGTTTGAATCCCTTCTGTTAGCTTTAGAATCACCGTGTGTCACTATTAGGCTTAGTTCACACTTCACTTATTTGGTCAGTTTTTGTCAGCACCAAAAAGGTGCAGGTCAAAACCACAGAACAGGTGCAGATCTTTTCATGATACCTAATCCAAGAGTGGGCTTGCCTCATGAATTTAGCCCACCAAAACTGAAATAATTTGACTAATAACTGAAATGTGCACTCATCCTTACAGGTCAATGTTTGCATTAGGTTTATTTTATCAGCGTGGACTTAACCGTGCAGTGGCCTAAGATTCAAGTATTGGCCCCATGACAGTGACAAGGGTGTCAGTAGTAAGGCTGTGTTCACATCACTGTTTATTTTTCCTTTCTTCTGATCCATCAGAAGAACAGCCCAAAAAAGTGGATCCTGTAGTTTGAGCGTCTTCAAACCGTCAGTATATGGAATCTTCATTTGACCAGTATTGGTAAGACAAAAACAGGAGTGGGTCCAAATCAAAGATAACGTGTGATGGAAATATTTGCATCTGTTCTGTGTTTTGGACCCACTCCTGTTTTTGGCTTACAAATCGTGATCAAATCCTGATGCAAAAGTCTGACTATGTAATAGAGGCCTCAAGCTCAATTTGCATGAGTTTTAATCAGTTGCCTCTAATATTGGCTTTATTCAGATGGAAAACACCCACTGGGTGTTTTTTTTTAGTAAGTAGGTGAAGAAAAGTGATAATCAGAAACTCAAGTTGCTACTGATGGGGCTTCTCCCCCCTCCAGTGGTCATGGCAGTGGAGCGTGAGCTCAGAGGGACCTCGTGAGGATGGGCGATAATTAGTGTAGACAATGACCAAATGACTACAAAGGATGTCTCGATTAGGGTTGTCACGATACCAAAATTTTGATTCGATTTCGATACCAAGAAAAAGTATTGCGATACTCGATACCATGCCGAAAAAATGAAACACCCAAAAATCTGTGTGCCCCCATAAGACCTCAGATCAGCCCACTGTGCCCCCATCAGACCTCAGAGCAGCCCACTGTGCCCCCATCAGACCTCAGAGCAGCCCTCTGTGCCCCCATCAGACCTCAGAGCAGCCCTCTGTGCCCTCATCAGACCTCAGAGCAGCCCTCTGTGCCCCCATCAGACCTCAGAGCAGCCCACTGTGCCCCCATCAGACCTCAGAGCAGCCCTCTGTGCCCCCATCATACCTCAGAGCAGCCCACTATGCCCCCATCAGACCTCAGAGCAGCCCTCTGTGCCCCCATCAGACCTCAGAGCAGCCCACTGTGCCCCCATCAGACCTCAGAGCAGCCCACTGTGCCCCCATCAGACCTCACATCAGCCCACTGTGCCCTATCAGACCTCAGAGCAACCCTCTGTACCCCCATCAGACCTCAGAGCAGCCCACTATGCCCCCATCAGACCTCAGAGCAGCCCACTGTGCCCCCATCAGACCTCAGAGCAGCTCACTATGCCCCATCAGACCTCAGAGCTGCCCACTGTGCCCCCATCAGACCTCAGAGCTGCCCACTGTGCCTCCATCAGACCTCACATCAGCCCACTGTGCCCCCATCAGATCTCACATCAGCCCACTGTGCCCCCATCAGACCTCACATCAGCCCATTGTGCCCCCATTAGAATAAAATAAAAAAGTCTCTTACCTCTCCTGCACCGTGGCTCTGCTTCGGGTCCGGCGCTCTGTGTCTTCTCCTCCCGGCGCTAAACTGTCTCCTGACTGTGTGCAGCGTCAGGTCAGAGTGCTCGCACTACGTCCTGACGCTGTACGCGGTCAGGACAGTTCAGCGAGGGCAGAGATGACAGAGGAGCGCCAGACCCGGAGCGGAGCCGCGGCGCAGGACAGGTTAGAGACTTTTTTACTTTATCTGCCAAAGGTATCGCAAAAGAGCAAATCCCAGTACCGAATCGATACTGGTATAAAAGTATTGATTCAGTATCGAAATATCGATACCCGTGACAACCCTAGTCTAGATATTAGTTGAGTTTTTCATCCCTCTCAGAAGGTGTAAAAAAAAAGTCCCCGTTTTAGCTTAGTAGTGAGGGTCTGGAGAGTCAATAGCCATCCCTCTGCTGAATGGTGACAATGTCACTAGACTCACTACGCAGGCCACTCAGCAAGCATCTGGTCATTTGTGCAAGTAACATGGAGGTGCTCCCTGCCTCCATCTCCACTGCCTACTGTTACGGTCTGTCAGAGTCATCAGCTCCTTATGCTCCGCTCCTGTCACTTAATAGATAAACTACCTACTTCTGTATAGAATTCCTGGGCATTTATAGGTGGCCATGAGATGATGGCGCCACATTTTCTGTCCCCTCGCCAGACAGATTTATCAGCATCCCCTCCAGGATGTGAAGGAGTGGAATGACATTATTCATCCCCATAGTTCTGGCAGTTGACAAATAAAATAGCCTCTTCAAAGGACCTAGCAAATGGGAGGTATCATGCATGAGCTGCCACTGACTAACATCAAAGTTACACCTGGGAATAGTCCTGTCCGTCTTCATCATCAATCAGTCATGGGTTTCCTCTGCTCATACAGCTGGTCCAACATGTGGAGGGTGGAGTTCCAACTTGTGGATACGTTGCATATCAGACGATGTAGGGAAACACCATTCTGCCTTTGCAGCTCAAGGAGGGAGTGTTTTGTACGGTAAAAGTGGCTGAAGTGCTTGCACAGTTTTCTTGACATTTTCAAGATGCCTTGAGGTTGGATGGATGACGTGAGGAGCTGGCTGAGAACCAGGTTGAAGACATGTTCCATACAGGACACATGGTTCAGTCCCCCCTGACGCAGCACAAACAGACTATTATTCCTGTTATCAGGGATCATGGTTCCTATCTCCAGTTGGCAAAGAGACAGCCAGGATTTGATTTCTTGGTTGATGATGCAAAGCAGTTCCTCCTCGGTGTGACCCAGGCTGACCAGGTGCAAAACCACCTGACAATGCTGTGCTTTGCATAGGTGGTATTCTGGAGGACCACTGTGAACTGTGCCTACATTGGAGGCTGAGGACAATGTGGAGGATGAGGAGGCAGAAGAGGACATTGGGGCAGAAATCCAATGATTACAACGTGGCCATTACCTGGCCAAGTTGCTGGTCCGCCGGGACCAAAGCCACACTTGCCCAGTGGGCTGTAAAGGACATATATTGTCCTTGACCACAGTTAAAGCTCCACACATCAGCACGGGCATGAACTGTACCAGGCATCATATGTTTGCAGGGCTGGTACAGCTTTTTTAGAGAAGTAATAAGGGCTTGGAACTCTGCACAAGCTATCTGTTCTCTGGCGTCAACAATATGGAAAGGGAGGCACTGTAGTACCAGCAGCTTGGCCACGAGCAGCTTCTGTGCTGTTTATGAATGTATGCATACTATTTTTACTTTGCAATCGTCTTGGTGATTGATTGCTGACGAAATACATGACGAGGAGGAGGATTAGCATCAGGAGCTATATACGAAGGGAAGGAACAACAGATTCCTTCTGCTGAGGTTCAGAAGCCCTGACTGCTGGATGCAATGTAATGTGAATTCAAAAGATTTGAGAATGAATAAACTTACGCAGGCTAAGTGAATAAATATATTTATTAAGTATGATGAAATATATGATAACACAAATAAATCACATACTGAATAATAAAAAGTAAATAAATATGCAACATGCAATATGGGGTGAGGCACTGTCGGTCATGCTATAACACATGGCTGTCTACCATGTTATAACACATGACTGACAACCCAAGGTGTGCAAGAGATGGCAAAAATCTTACCTAGGATGAAGTCTTCAATGGAGTCTCCTGAATGAATGTGCATGACAGAGTTTAAACCTGTTAGCCCCTCCTCCATTGTGCAGCATGCATGTCTCAGAAATGTGGCTCACAATGGGGGATGGGTATTACATTACAAGGCACATCATTATACAGAACATTAATAATAAAAAGGAATTGAATTAAAGGGACAAAACCAATCATTACTTAAAAAATACCCTAGGGACACTATCGTGAAAAAATAAAAAACATATGTTATAAAACATTAAAAATAGTTTTTAAATGTATAATGAAGTTTATTATGTGTGTATTGTGTTTTGTGTATTTTACATTTTTGTAACTTTATGGGGGCTGCCATTTTCATAGTCACGTGTCTATGTGTCACTGAACGACACATAGACAAATGACTTACGGTCGTATGCTCCATTCCCAGTGCAGACGAAGCCGACCGTATTGAAAAATCATGGGAGCGCTGTGTATGTGTAAAGCGCAGGCGCTTTACACATACATAGCCTGCCCCCTCTGGCACCATGTTATTGAAGACTTCAGTAACATGACACCGGAGGGAACACCCATTATATGTCCTGGTCACCAGGCAGCTGTCTCTGCGTCCATAGGACGCAGAGACAGTTGCCTGTTGCAAGAAGCATACAGCCGGAATCGGCTGCCTGCTTCTTTCATCCTCCGAGTCCCCCCCTCCCCCCCTCTCTGCGTACCTTCTGTGTACCTTCTGCATACCTTCTGCCTCATGTCTGGGTGGGGGGCGGGGCCGGCCGTCAGTCAGCATTGGCTCCGCCCCCTCCAGACAAGAAAAGATCTGCTGGTGATTCTGCAGTTAGAAAAAAAGGTAAGTATAAGGTTTTTATTTTTTTTTAACTTTCTGTGAGGGATAATAAACACAGTGATGTCACAGTACAGGGATAATAACCACAGTGATGTCACAGTACAGGGATAATGAACACAGTGATGTCACAGTACAGGGATAATAAACACAGTGATGTCACAGTACAGGGATAATAACCACAGTGATGTCACAGTACAGGTATAAACACAGTGATGTCACAGTACAGGGATAATAAACACAGTGATGTCACCGTACAGGGATAATAAACACAGTGATGTCACCGTACAGGGATAATAAACACAGTGATGTCACCGTACACGGATAATAAACACAGTGATGTCACCGTACAGGGATCATAAGCACAGTGATGGCACAGTACAGGGATAATAAACACAGCGATGTCACCGTACAGGCATAATAAACACAGTGATGTCACCGTACAGGGATAATAAACACAGTGATGTCACAGTACAGGGATAATAAAAACAGTGATGTCACAGTACAGGGATAATAAAAACAGTGATGTCACAGTACAGGGATAATAAACACAGTGATGTCACAGTACAGGGATAATAACCACAGTGATGTCACAGTACAGGGATAATAACCACAGTGATGTCACAGTACAGGGATAATAAACACAGTGATGTCACAGTACAGGGATAACAACCACAGTGATGTCACAGTACAGGGATAGTAAACACAGTGATGTCACAGTACAGGGATAATAACCACAGTGATGTCACAGTACAGGGATAATAAACACAGTGATGTCACAGTACAGGGATAATAAACACAGTGATGTCACAGTACAGGGATAATAAACACAACAACGTCATAGTACAGGGATAATAAACACAGTGATGTCACAGTACAGGGATAATAAACACAGTGATGTCACAGTACAGGGATAATAAACATAGTGATGTCACCGTACAGGGATAATAAACACAGTGATGTCACAGTACAGGGATAATAAACACAGTGATGTCACAGTACAGGGATAATAAACACAACAACGTCATAGTACAGGGATAATAAACACAGTGATGTCACAGTACAGGGATAATAAACACAGTGATGTTACAGTACAGGGATAATAAACATAGTGATGTCACCGTACAGGGATAATAAACACAGTGATGTCACAGTACAGGGATAATAACCACAGTGATGTCACAGTACAGGATAGTAAACACAGTGATGTCACAGTACAGGGATAATAAACACAGTGATGTCACAGTACAGGGATAATAAACACAGTGATGTCACAGTACAGGGATAATAAACACAACAACGTCATAGTACAGGGATAATAAACACAGTGATGTCACAGTACAGGGATAATAAACACAGTGATGTCACAGTACAGGGATAATAAACACAGTGATGTCACAGTACAGGGATAATAAACATAGTGATGTCACCGTACAGGGATAATAAACACAGTGATGTCACAGTACAGGGATAATAAACACAGTGATGTCACAGTACAGGGATAATAAATACAGTGATGTCACAGTACAGGGATAATAAACATAGTGATGTCACCGTACAGGGATAATAAACACAGTGATGTCACAGTACAGGGATAACAAACACAGTGATGTCACAGTACAGGGATAACAACCACAGTGATGTCACAGTACAGGGATAGTAACACAGTGATGTCACAGTACAGGGATAATAACCACAGTGATGTCACTCACAGTACAGGGATAATAAACACAGTGATGTCACAGTACAGGGATAATAAACACAGTGATGTCACAGTACAGGGATAATAAACACAACAACGTCATAGTACAGGGATAATAAACACAGTGATGTCACAGTACAGGGATAATAAACACAGTGATGTCACAGTACAGGGATAATAAACATAGTGATGTCACCGTACAGGGATAATAAACACAGTGATGTCACAGTACAGGGATAATAAACACAGTGATGTCACAGTACAGGGATATAAACACAACAACGTCATAGTACAGGATAATAAACACAGTGATGTCACAGTACAGGGATAATAAACACAGTGATGTTACAGTACAGGGATAATAAACATAGTGATGTCACCGTACAGGGATAATAAACACAGTGATGTCACAGTACAGGGATAATAACCACAGTGATGTCACAGTACAGGGATAGTAAACACAGTGATGTCACAGTACAGGGATAATAAACACAGTGATGTCACAGTACAGGGATAATAAACACAGTGATGTCACAGTACAGGGATAATAAACACAACAACGTCATAGTACAGGGATAATAAACACAGTGATGTCACAGTACAGGGATAATAAACACAGTGATGTCACAGTACAGGGATAATAAACACAGTGATGTCACAGTACAGGGATAATAAACATAGTGATGTCACCGTACAGGGATAATAAACACAATGATGTCACAGTACAGGGATAATAAACACAGTGATGTCACAGTACAGGGATAATAAATACAGTGATGTCACAGTACAGGGATAATAAACATAGTGATGTCACCGTACAGGGATAATAAACACAGTGATGTCACAGTACAGGGATAATAAACACAGTGATGTCACAGTACAGGGATAATAAATACAGTGATGTCAGATCAAACTCAGTCATGCACTACCACCCTAACTCTGCTACCTGTCAGTGGAGAAAATCCCTGTGGTGGAGGAATAATCAGCATCACAATTGGAAATAACATTGACTGTGCAGGACACTGTATTGTGGAAGACAATCTCTTGTTATCAGATAAGCAAGTAAGAGCAGCGTGATGTCACAAGAGGTGTAAATAGCCAGATATCAGTTTACAGCACTGGGCTACAGACGGCTTCCCTACACTCAACTTTTCAGTTGTGCTCCCCCTGCTGGTCAACATAGAAAGTTCTAGACAATTATTATGAATTTTTTAAAATATTTCCTTTAATGGTAAAAAAAAAATTATAAGCACAAAAAATTCTAAAACTCACATTGCATGTTTTAACATTTTAGATATATTTCTAATTTTTGACAACAGTTGTCCTTAAACCCCTTCCCGACCAGCGCCGTACATGTACGGCGCTGCGGGAAGTGACTTCCCGACCAGCGCCGTAGTGCTACGGCACGCTGATCGGGCGAGTGCAGGAGCTGCGCCCGCCCGATTAGTGGCGGGGTCTGGCTGTGCCCAGTAGCCGGACCCCTGATGTATGCACCAGCATCGGTGAAAACACTGATGCCGGTGCATTAACCCATCATGTGCCGCGGTCAGCGCTGACCGCGGCACATGCGATGCGGGTGGTGGGAAGGGGGTTGCCATCGGGTCCCTGCGCTGTTGTGACGGGGACCCGATGGCTGAGATAGCAGCCGGATGCCTAAGGAAGCCCCCTGGATCTCACAGGCAGTGTGCTGGAAGTGTATTACATTGAGTAATACACTTCCAGCAAATGCATTACAATACAGAAGTATTGTAATGCATGGAAGGGGATCAGACCCCCAAAAGTGAAAAAAAGTGTAAAATAAGAAAGTTAAAAAAAGTGAAAAAAATAAAGTTTTACAAAAAAAAGTTTCAAGTCTCCCCCTCCCAAAAAGCGTCATTTTTACAAAATAATATAAAAATAAATTGTAAAAAATAGTGAAAAAAAATAGACATATTAGGTATCGCCACATCCGTATTGACCAGCTCTATAAAAATAGCACATGATCCACCCTGCCAGGTGCACACAGTAAAAAAAAAAAAAAAAAACGGTGCCAAAACAGACATTTTTTGGTCACCTTCCCTTACAAAAAGTGTAATAGCAGGTGATCAAAAAAGCATATGTACCCCAAAATGGTACCAATCAAACCGTCATCTTGTCCCGCAAAAAATTAGATCCTACCTAAGACAATCGCCTGAAAAATAAAAAAAATATGGCTCTAGGAAAATGGAAAATATTTTATTTTGTTCAAAAAATAAATCTAATGTGTAAAACTATCCAAAAATAAAAAGGTTAAACATATTGGGTATCGCCACGTCCGTAACAACCTGCTCTATAAAAATATTGCATGAGATGGCCCCCCAGGTGAATGCTGTAAAAAAAATAAAAAAAAAACTAAGCCAAAACAGACATTTTTTTCCCTTTTGCCTCACAAAAAGTGTAATAGCAGGCGATCAAAAAGGTGTATTTACCCCAAAATGGTACCAATCAAGCCGTCATCCTGTCCTGCAAAAACGATACCCTACCTGAGACAATCGCCTGAAAACTGAAAAAAATATGGCTCTTTGAAAATGGCGACACAAAAAAAAAGATTTTATTCTGTTCTAAAATGCATCTAATGTGTAAAACTTTCCAAAAATAAAAAAGTTAGACATATTGGGTATTGTCACGTCCGTAACAACCTGCTCTATAAAAATATTACATGAGATGGCCCCCCAGGTGAATGTTGTAAAAAAATTTTTTTAAAAACCATGCCAAAACAGCTATTTTTTTCACCTTGACTCACAAAAACTGTAATACCAAGCGATCAAAAAGTCTTATGTACCCCAAAATGGTACCAATCAAACCGTCATCTCGTCCCGCAAAAGATGAGCCCCCACATAAGACAATAACTCAAAAAATTAAAAATCAACGGCACCCGCAAACCAATCCATCAAAATCTGTTCTGTAAAATCCATATGGCGCTCCTTCTGTTTTGAGTCCTGCCATGTGCCCCCACAGCAGTTTACCACCACATATGGGGTGTTGCCGTATTCAGGAGAAAATGGGTAACAAATTATGGGGTGCTTTTCTCCTGTTACCCCTTATGCAAATAAAAAAAATTGAGGCTAAAGCAACATTTTATTGGAAGAAATGAAACTTTTCATTTTTACAGCCAAGTGTTTCCAAATTCCGTAAAACGCTTAGGGGTCAAAGTGGCCAGTACCCCCCTTAATATATTCTTTGAAGGGTGTAGTTTCCAAAATGGGGTCACTTTATGAGGGTTTCCACTGAAGGGGTACGTCAGGGTCTCTCAATTACAAAATGGTGCCTAAAAACTATTCTAGCAAAATCTGCCTCCAAAATCCGTATGGCGCTCCTTTCCTTCTGACCACTGCCACAAACCCATAGAGACGTTTACCACCACATATGGGGTATTTCTGTAAACTGCAGAATCAGAGCAATGTATATTGAGGTTTAGTTTGCTGTTAACCTTTGCTGTGTTGAAAGAAAAAAAATTATTAACATGAATAATCTACCAAAAAATTGAAATTTTGAAATTTCACCTCCATTTTCCTTTAATTCTTGTGGAACACCTGAAGGGTTAACAAAGTTTGTAACAGCAGTTTTTTAAAACTTGTGGGGTGTAGTTTCTAAAATGGGGTCATTTATGGGGGGGGGTTCATTATGTAAGCCCCTCAAAATCACTTTATATCTGAATTGGTGCTTAAAAAAATGGTTTTGGAAAATATGGTGAAAATTTGAAAAAATAGGTTCTAAACTTCTAAGCATTCTAACGTCCTAAAAAAGTAAAATTACATTTACAAAATGATGCCAACATAAAGTAGACATATGGGGAATGTAAAATAATAACTATTTTTGGAGGTATTACTATGTATTTTGAAAGTAGAGAAATGGAAATTTGGAAATGTTTCCAAATTTTTGGTAAATTTGGGATTTTTTCATAAATAAGGGTGAAATATATTGACTCAAATTTATGACTGTCATGAAGTACAATGTGTCACAAGAAAACAAACTCAGAATGGCCTGGATAAGTAAAAGCGTTCCAAAGTTATTACCACATAAAGTGACACATGTCAGATTTGCAAAAAATGGCCTGGTCAGGAAGGTGAAAACAGGCCCGGGGTTGAAGGGGTTAAATACACTGGAGAAAGTGTGCAGTCCGCGGGGAGATGCAGTGGTTGCTGTGTCAGGCTGCACCACTACATTAGTGCCACAGTTTTCCCGGGCAACTTTATGGTGATGCCCCATGTTGATGCAGGGCCTTGGTGCCAACATTAGCAGACTGACTGCGCTTTACCTTCTGCTCGCATATACTGCATAACGCCGCGCTAAAATTCTCCATCGTCTTGATAAATTACCACACGGCTGAGTATGGCATTTTACCCCCACCACTCCGTGCTGACTGCAGTAATAATGTCCCCTATTGTGGATTACAGCAATAATAATGTCCCTCATAGTGGCACCCAGCATTAATACTGTCCCTCATAGCGCCCCCCCAGCATTAATAATGTCCCTCATAAAGGCCCCCAGAATAAATAATGTCTACCATAGTGGCCTCAGCAGTAATAATGTCCCCGATAGTGGCCCCTAGCATTTATAATGTCCCCCATATTGGCACCCAGCACCAATAATGTACTACACATTGCCCCCCAGCATTTACAATGTTGCTCATAGTGGCCCCTAGCATTAATAGTGTACCTCAGCATTAATTATGTCCCTTATAGTGTCCAGCACTATAAGGGACATAATTAATACAGCATTAATAATGTCCCCCATAGAGGCCCCCAGCATTAATAATGTTCCCCATAGTGGCCACCGGAATTAATAATGACCCTCATAGTGTATCCCAGCATTAATAATGTCCCCCATAGTGACCCCCTGCATTGATATTGTTCCTCATATTGGCCCCAACATTAATAATGTCCCTCATAGTGGCCCCCTGCATTAATCATGTCCCCCATATTAGCCCCAGCATTAATAATGTCCCCCCTAGTGGCCCCCTGCATTAATAATGTACCCCATATTGGCTGCATCATTAATAATGTCCCCCATAGTGGCCCCCAGCATTAATAATGTCCCCCATAGTGGCCCCCAGCAGTAATAATGTTCCCCATAGTAACCTACAGCATTAATAATGTCCTCCATAGAGGCCCCCAGCATTAATCATGTCCCTCGTAGTGGCTCCCAGCATTAATAGTGTCCCCCAGCATTAATAATGTCACCCATAGTGGCCCTCAGCATTAATAATGTCCCTCATAGTGGCCCCCAGCATTAATAGTGTCCCTCATAGTGGCCCCCAGCATTAGTAATGCCCCTCCCAGTAGCCCCCAGCAGTAATAATGTCCCCCATAGTAGCCCCCAGCATTAACAATATCCTCCATAGTGGCCCCCAGCATTAATAGTGTCCTCCATAGTGGCCCCAGCATTAACAGTGCCCCTCTTAGTGTCCCCCAGCATTAATAATGTCCCCCATAGTGTCCCCCACCATTAATGTCCCCCCTAGTGGCCCCCTGCATAATAATGTCCCCCATATTGGCCCCCAGCAGTAATAATGTTCCCCATAGTAACCTACAGCATTAATAATGTCCTCCATAGAGGCCCCCAGCATTAATAATTTCCCCTCGTAGTGGCCCCCAGCATTTATAGTGTCCCTCATAGTGTACCACAGCATTAATAATGGTCACCCATAGTGGCCCCCAGCATTAATAATGTCCCTCATAGTGGCCTCCAGCATTAATAGTGTCCCTCATAGTGGCCCCCAGCATTAATAATGCCCCCTCCCAGTAGCCCCCAGCAGTAATAATGTCCCCCATAGTAGCCCCCAGCATTAACAATGTCCTCCATAGTGGCCCCCAGCATTAATAGTGTCCTCCATAGTGGCCCCAGCATTAACAGTGTTTCTCTTAGTGTCCCCCGGCATTAATAATGTCCCCCACCATTAATAATGTCCCCCCTAGTGGCTCCCTGCATTAATAATGTCCCCCATATTAGCTACATCATTAATAATGTCCCCCATAGTGTCCCCCACCATTAATGTCCCCCATAGTGGCCCCCAGCATTAATAATGTCCCCCCTAGTGGCCCCCTGCATTAATAATGTCCCCCATATTGGCTGCATCATTAATAATGTCCCCCACAGTGCCCCCAGCATTAATAATGTCCCCCATAGTTGCCCCAGAATTAATAAGTCCCCCATAATAGCCCCCAGCAGTAATAATGTTCCCCATAGTGACCTACAGCATTAATAATGTCCTCCATAGTGGCCCCAACATTAATAATGTCCTCGTAATGGCCCCAGCATTAATACTGTCCCTCACAGTGTCCCCCAGCATTAATAATGTCCCTCATAGTTGCCCCCAGCATTAATAGTGTCCCTCATAGTGGCCCCCAAACATTAATAATTCCTCCATATTGGCCCCCAGCATTATAATGTTACCCATAGTAGCCCCCAGCATTAATAATGTCCCCCATAGTGGCCCCCAGGATTAATAATGTCCTCATAGTGTCCCCCAGCATTAATAGTGTCCCTACTGGAGGCTACTATGGGGGACATTATTAATGCTGGGGGCCGATATGAGTGACATTATTAATGCTGGGGACCACTATGGGGGACATTATTAATCATGGGGGACACTATGGGGGACATTATTAATGCTGGGGGACACTAAGAGGGACACTGATAATACTGAGGCACTATGGAGGACACTATTAATGCTGGGGTCCATTATGGAGGACATTGTTAATGCTGGGGGCTACTATGGGGGACATTATTACTGCTGGGGGCTACTGGGGGGCATTATTAATGCTGGATTAATAATGCCCCCATAGTGGCCCCAACATTAATAATGTCCCCATAGTGTCTCCCAGCATTAATAATGTCCCCCATAGTGGCCTCCAGCAGTAATAATGTCCCCCATAGTGACTGACAGCATTTTCTTTTGAATGTCAAAAAAATAAAAACAAAAGAAAACATACCTCATCCACTTTCACGAGTGGGGACATTTGCTCCTCACAGGATGCAGCAGGACCTGACGTGATCATGTGATGTTGTTATGCTGGGAGCGCAGGTCCTCCTGCATCTAATGAGAAATCAGTGCCCCTGCCCGTTAGATGAGGTAATTTAAAAATTATTTTGACTCAAATTTCATTTATCCCCATTGTACCTATTTTATTGATTTCACCATCAAAAATAGGACATGTCCTATTTTTTTCTTGGCTGCTATTTACTGGCCATCAAAAAAAAAAAAAAAAGTAAGAAGTAAAGTATGAGTAAAAGTATGAACAGCTACATAGACTTCAATTAGTTATAAAATGGCTGTGTAATGGACGCCATTTAGACTGCTGTTACATGGTTATTTTTTCACTTTCTTCAGCCCCTTCAATATACAGTCCCATGTAAAAAAAAAATCCCTCTACATGTAAATAACACTCCTTCCTTCAGCCCTAACATACAGTCCCATGTAAATAACATCACTCCCCTTCCTTTAGCCTCTCCAACATACAGTCCCATTTAAAAACATCACTCCCCAGCGTTCAGCCCCTGCAATATACAGTCCGATGTAAATAACATCCCTCCCTTCAGCCCTTCCAACATACAGTCCCATGTAAATAACATCACTCCCCTTCCTTCAGCTCCTCCAATATACAGTCCCATGTAAATAACATCCCTCCCCTCCCTTCAGCCCCTCCAACATATAGTCCCATGTAAATAACATCACTCTTCAGCCTCTCCAATATTCAGTTCCATGTAAATAACATCACTCCCCCCTTCAGCCCCTCTTAATATACAGTCCCATGTAAATAACATCACTCTACTCCCTTCAGCCCCTCCAACATACAGTCCCATGTAAATAACATCCCTCCCTTCAATTTACAGTTCCATGTAAACAACATCACTCCCTCAACAAAAGCAGTGAGGTGGTGTGAGAGAGGAGAACTACAGCTCTGACTCTCACACTGAATCTACCCCATCACTTACCTCTTCTCGTGTCACAGAAGCCATCACAGTCAGGGTCTTCACTAGTTGTCCTCTTCACAGCTTAGCTTAGCCCCCTCCTGCACTGATCACATGATGGTGACATCATCACAGGTCCTTCTCCACCCCAGAGCACTGCCTCCAGCACAGATCACCTGACAGTTATGTCATCACAGGTCCTTCAGCTCCTGCAGTGCAAACTGGTCAGTAGTCACTCTTGTTTTTTTTCATTATCTCTGGACATACAGTATGTGTCCAGCAGGCAGTACATTCGGGGCCTGGGTACAAAACATCCGGGGCGCAGGCCCCGAATGTTTTAACCTAGTAAACCCCATGGTTACTTGTTGGACTGAAGTTGTTTTACTATGGACTGTCAAAAGAATACAGTAATATAATGTATGTACAGTTCTCATTTCAAGAGACTACATTTAGAATCTGTTCATTTTATTTTTTTTGCAGATTCCTTAAGGACCGAAATGCCACCATGTCCGTCATTGATATGTCTATGATGACTGGTTATGCCCCAGATATAAATGAACTCAATAAGGCGAGTTCCATACAGGTTCAAGAGTCGAAGATCTGCTTTAATGCCATTTAAAAAAATGATCTTTTTAGATTTTTAGAGTAGATCACGTAATAAAAGGACCAAAAGGTCTCTGCTTATAAAGCAATAAAATACACGAAGACATGAAACATCAGACAAGAAAATAGGAAATACTGCTAATTAGAAATTATACAGAAGACATAACCTCCTAGCACAAAAATTCACTTACCATTGTTCAAGCCCCCCCAAAAATTCAGGCCAAAAAAACCTACAACCCAAACTGCTATAAAGGTATTATAAGTTTTCCTAGCAGAAAATACCCCCAACTAGTAGAATCTCGAATTTGGACTTTACTTGACCGTGGGCCTTCTTCTTTCTTCTTATTGGTAATCAGGGATTGTGAGAGAGAGCGCCTTTGCTTTTTCATTGCTTTCAGTTGTAAATGAGTCTACACAGGAAAAAGGACCCCTAGAAGTCAGTCCAATTGGCCATTAAGACACCCCGAGAGGACAAATAACATCATGTAGATGACCTTTAGGTCCTTTAACAAAGAACTGTCTGCGTATGCACCAATAAGAAAAAGAGGGCATACAGATCAACAATACCACGGTGTGTTATAAAGCCCCACCCAATATAGATAAACACACCAGCATATAGAAAGATATCAAATATACTTTATTAGTTCATTACAAGTAAAATATTTAAAATGTTGATGGTGGTAACAGCATTCAAGTAAAGAGGAGCAACTGGAAAAATATGTCACAGAGTCACAGGTTTGGAAATCATGCAATCCCTAATCGTGGTAAAGTGCACGTGCATAAACAAGTATAAATATGGAACAAGACTCAATCCAAAGCATAAAAAGTAATACAGACCAGTGCCACCTCAGACCCCGACGCACGTTTCGCTATGGCTTCCTCAGGGGATGATGTGTCACTGTGCCTTACACATATTTATAGTCCCACATCAATTAAAGTATATAAAAGAGAGCTGGCCTACCGATGGTGTCTATGATCACTACATCGCGGTCCGGCGTGCGTACCAGCAAGGAACGCAGATGACGTCATCATTACTTCCGATCACATGATCGGAATACATAGTCATAAAATAAGCCAGAATTACTGGCCCATAAAGGTACGAGTGGTGCCTAACTGTACTTTATACCATATCTATGCAATCTAATTATATAATATAAACCGTGCACAAGTGTAAAAATAATTCCGGCACTCAACGGAACCGGAAGTCCGGCATGCGTGTCAGCTTGGAGCGCACGCGCTGTGCAAATATGGATCCATTCCCACACTGACATTATGGTACACTAAGTATACAGTGATGGAAAGAACAAAGGTAAAGAACTGTCTGCGGTAGAGAGATGCTCTTTAAGGATTGCTCCCTAAATTGACTATAGAAGTTGTCATTTTTACATTGTACGGTAGATCGGTATTACTCGTTTTTTTCTCTTGCTGTCAAGAAATTTATATAAAGCCAATGCCATGAGTATAAGCCAGTAGCAAAAAATGAATGCATACAAACAATTTGGGAGGAGAAACCCTCCATGTACACCTCATAAGCTATTTGAAATAAGATGCCTTGGTCACCCTTGAAGGCTTGGGTAGGAGTGGTGTAGGAAACAAGATTTTCTGTGGGCAGACACATTGAATAAAAGTTACACTAAGACTACTGATGCTTAGATCTCATCTGGGTCGATATTATAGCAAATGGCATCCGGGACAGTAAGTAACATAGGTGTCATATTTTGCAAAACATACATACCAAGTGAAAAATAATACTACCATACAATGCCTAATACCTTCTGTACAGTACCCAAATTATTCTGTCATATAGTGTCTATATAACACTGTAATACAGTATAATCCACACAGTACTGCTAGTCAGTGCAAAATAATACCATTCAATGCATAATTCTGCCATACAGTATCCAAATAATACAGCCATATAGTGCCTATATGATTCTGCAATATATATGCCCCCATACAATACCCAAAATGTTCAAGGTAAACCTCCTAGTAGTTTAGGGCAGTGGAGGTTTACATGCTCCAGTCTTTGTTGGCTCCTGGCGGTCCAGTCCTTAGGAGAACATACCATTTAGGGGGACTTACTGTAGTTGCTTACTGTCCATGTGTTATATTTTTGTGGGTACTGTATACACAGTAGATTTGGCTTGATGGTTGATGCACTTGACCCTTTGTTTCATGGTTGACTAGTTTAGCAACGTACTATAAACCAGACATTATACGCTAAAGAAGCTGATGACCTCAAATCCTTTTTTTTTTTACTTGGAGCCCATTTGATTTGAAGCTCACATACAGTATGTGTAAAGATCTATAAGTCTTTTATCTTCTAGGATATGTTATGTGATGTTCATAAGATTTTTAAGAAATGAACTATTCCTTTATTTACAGCTTAAAAAAGGAGTGGACAGATCCATCTCCAACTTTGAGATCAACAAAGGCGCACTTGATAAAGGCACATTGATTCTGTACCTTGACCGGGTAAGTGGGAACCTCTTTTAGCTCATAGAGGGGACCATGGGAGGAGGACCCACACGTGTGAATTCCACATGTCTCAACATGACATGCATGAAGAAGTAATAATGAGACTTGCACTCATAAACCTGTGGTGGGCACCCGTAGAGAACTCACCAATTTGTGACACTCCACGAGAATGTAGAACATTTTATTCAGTGATGTCAAGGTGAGTATACACTTAATTAATTATATGCCACATTATTTGATTCCAGACGATTCAGTCCTGTTTGGACTTTTTTCAATGAGGTATTGTCACAAACATGCCTGCATCAGGTTGCAGGCGTTTGGCTAGGCTTTCTAAAGTGACATAATTTGACATGTTTTACTCTTTGTTTGGTTGCTGTTTACCACACCCCTTCCCCTCAGCTGTTGCAGGTGTGGTGATTATCTTTCCCCTGTTTATCCCTTCCTCTCCCAGTATTCCTTGCGGTTTATACTTTCTGCTTACTTTGTTGTGTGTGGTGTGGATCTCGGTTGAGATCCGCTTGCTGCAATATCTGCATTAAGATAAGTGTAATTTTCCCTATTGTGTTTATCCTACGTTTCCCTGTTGTGGTTTTGCCTTCTGGAGTCTCCTGTTTGTCCGTCCTCTTGGAGGAACGGGTTGACTCTGTCACTAGCTGCAGGGTTCTATAGGGTGAGTTTGTTATTAGGTTCCTGTATATGAACTTTCCTACAACTAAGGCCTGTTCATACTGGTAGTCAGTCAGGGCCTAGTTTCAGGGTTCCCTGCAGGAGGTGACCGATTCCCTTGTTTGGTCTTTTCCCTTCCCTCTTACTCTTGGTGTGGCAATTCCCTCCACACCAGAGCATGACAGGTATCTTCAAGGGAAACATGCCTTGATAGTCAGAATACTCTACTGTAAACAAAAAACATAAAATAATACTCAAAGCCAAAGAAAAGTGAAAATAAAAAAACACAATTAATATACTACAGAAAATGGCAATTGTATAACACAAGAAAAGGAATAAATACTGTACCAAGGATTACAAAATGAGAATTCCAAACAAAATACAAAAAACAAAAAGAAAAGAAATAAAATAGACTCATACAGAATAAGGTTCGCTATATTATATAATATATATATATATATATATATATATATATATATACATATACACACACTAGTGTAAACACACAAGTTTGGGGTCACCCAGACAATTTTGTGTTTTCCATGAAAACTCAAACTTTTAATTATCAAATGAGCTGCAAAATGAATAGAAAATATAATTAAGACATTGAGAAGGTTAGAAAGAATGATTTTTATTTGAAATAAGAATTTTCTCCTTCAAACTTTGCTTTTGTCAAAGAATGCTCCATTTGGATCAATTACAGCATTGCAGACCTTTTTATAGACTGCATTCTAGCTGTTAATTTGCTGAGGTAATCTGGAGAAATGTCACCCCATTCTTCCAGAAGCCCCTCCCACAAGTTGGATTGGCTTGATGGGCACTTTTTGCGTACCATACGGTCAAGCTGCTCCCACAACAGCTCAGTGGGGTTGAGATCTGGTGACTGCGCTGGCCACTCCATTACAGATAGAATACCAGCTGCCTGATTCTTCCCTAAATAGTTCTTGCATAATTTGGAGGTGTGCTTTGGGTCATTGTCCTGTTGTAGGAGGAAATTGGCTCCAATCAAGCTCTGTCCACAGGGTATGGCGTGGCGTTGCAAAGTGGAGTGATAGCCTTCCTTATTCAAAATCCCTTTTACCTTGTACAAATCTCCCACTTTACCAGCACCAAAGCAACCCCAGACCCATCACATTACCTCCACCATGCTTGACAGATGGCGTCAGGCACTCTTCCAGCATCTTTTCAGTTCTGTGTGATCCAAACACCTCAAACTTCGATTCATCTGTCCATAACACTTTTTTCCAATCTTCCTCTGTCCAATGTCTGTGTTCTTTTGCCCATATTAATCTTTTCCTTTTAGTAGCCAGTCTCAGATATGGCATTTTCTTTGCCACTCTGCCCTGAAGGCCAGCATCCCGGAGTCGCCTCTTCCCTGTAGACGTTGACACTGGCGTTTTGCGGGTACTATTTAATGTCATTCAGTTAGATTTTTACTATTTAATGAATCTGCCAGTTGAGGACCTGTGAGGCGTCTATTTCTCAAACTAGAGACTCTAATGTACTTGTCTTGTTGCTCAGTTGTGCAGCGGGGCCTCCCACTTCTCTTTCTACTCTGGTTAGAGCCTGTTTGTGCTGTACTCTGAAGGGAGTAGTACACACCGTTGTAGGAAATCTTGTTTCTGGGCAATTTCTCGCATGGAATAGCCTTCATTTCTAAGAACAAGAATAGACTGTCGAGTTTCACATGAAAGTTCTCTTTTTCTGGCTATTTTGAGAGTTTAATCGAACCCACAAATGAAATCCTCCATATTCTCAACTAGCTCAAAGGAAGGTCAGTTTTATAGCTTCTCTAACCAGCAAAACTGTTTTCAGCTGTGCCAACATACTTGCCCAAAGGTTTTTTTAAGGGTTTTCTAAACATTCATTAGCCTTCTTACACAGTTAGCAAACACAATGTACCATTAGAACACTGCAGTGATGGTTGCTGGAAATGGGCCTCTATACACCTATGTAGATATTGCATTAAAAACCAGACGTTTGCAGCTAGAATAGTCATTTACCACATTAACTATGTATAGAGTGTATTTCTGATTAATTTTATGTTATCTTCATTGAAAAAAACTGTGCTTTTCTTTCAAAAATACGGAAATTTCTAAGTGACCCTAAACTTTTGAATGGTAGTGTATATAGTGATATTATGAGGCAAAATCCACAGGCTGTCAGAATAATTATATAATGTACATAGTTGAGTCACATTATTACTACTTTCACACTACAGTAGTTTACTGTATGTGGCCTCCGATCCACATATTTTGCTGATAGGATGCGGACCCATTCATTTTAATGGGTCAGCAAAAAATGCTGACAGCACAATGTGTGCTATCCGCATCCATATGTCCGTTCCGTAGCCCCGCAAAAAAAATAGAACATGTCCTATTCTTGTCCGTATTACGGACAAGGATGGCATTGTTACAGTGGACCTGCAAAAAAAACGGATGCCATATGGACGTCATCTGTTTTTTTTGCGGATGAGCAAAATGCAACGGTCGTGTGAAAGTAGCCTTATGATCCCTTCCTATTTTTTTTTTTATAAATATGATTGGAGGATGTGGAGAAGGTGGATAAGCGCCTGGTGTGGGAATCAGACCAACACAAATATGGAGGTGTCAACAGCACCTGACCTTGTTGTTGTGTTACTGCCTCGCTGCTGCCACAAAAACTAGTGACCTAGTGGGCCTGCTGCTACAAAGAAGACTAGGAGAAGGAGGACAGACTTGCTATGATTTAGAAAGCTGGCCAGTCCTATTTTTCCACAGGATACAGTGATGCTGCCTTATGTGCTGCAGTAGAGCTCTGTTTTAATGCCAATGGCTTTTTTAATCTTGTAGACGCACACGACTTTGGTGGTTTTGTGGCCTTGTGGAGAAAAATGCCATACAAGTGATGCTTGCACAGAGCTATTGCTTGGCTTAGGTCTGGTATGCTTTGAGCCTGCAAACACAGTATTACTGGCCTTTCACTAAAACATGGATGTGACAATGCAATTTTTGGCATTGAAATGGCTTTGAACTAGATGGTCTGATGCTTTATTGCCTTCAGTAACACAGTTATAATTTGTGTTACTAAAATACATTTGCTGTATCTATCTGCCCGGTATCTTGCACCAATGTACAATGTATTCAGTAACATGGCTATTATAATGGCATTATGATTGCAATATTATTGCATTAAAATGTTAAGCGCTTTTTTAAAAAGTAATATCACATGTTCACTAAAACGCAGGTGTGACTGCAATGTTCTTGCAGTTAAATATCTTTGACCTAGAGGGTCTGATGCAGTAATGTGTTCACTAAAACACCAGTGTGACTTTGCAGTTTATTTTGAGGTGAAATGTCTTTGAACTACATGCAATTTATAGAAAGCAAATAAGAAAAGCTTAGTTTGGCGGAACAATTTATGTCACATTTGGAACAAATCTGCTTATTAGAATCTGTTTGCTCATCCTTAGTCCTATTACCTTAGTGACCAATATCCTGATGTCACAACACCTTTTTTCATTATCATAGCTATATCATACTATTTTATTTAATCTCTTTAATTTTTGAGTCTACTTCTCATTTTGTAATCCCGGCCACAATATTTATTCCTTTTCATGGGGTAACATTTTTTCTGTAATTTACATCCCTTTTTTTTTTAATTTCACAAATATATATATTTATAGTATTCGGATTATCAATTGATTTTTTTCCCTGGAAGATTCATTCTTGAAAAAAGTCTGAAGAGGACTAAAATGTCCGGGATCAAATAATGTGGCATATAATTGATTTATTGTATACTTGACCTTGACATATTGAACATCAATGCATCACTAAATATAATCTTCTAAATAGCAAAGAACCTTTTCATGGCATGTCATTGATTTTTCCAATATACAGTATGGCACACTGTACAGACTTGAGTTGCCTATATTAGTCAAAGAATGGTTGTTGATTTATTTATTTATTTATTTATTTTTATATTATAGACAGTGATCCTTTTAGCCTTTGTCACCAAACCTTTGGACAATAGCTTTTTAAAGGGGTGCTCAATTATGAGATGATCACAGCGTTGTTGACTCTGGGGCCCTTAAAATCAGAGGCAATCTGTGAGACAATCTGGAAATTAGTACTTAGAGTCGGAATTTCCTAATGTGGCAGAGAGATGAGTAAACCACTTGAGATTTGTTCGCAGAATTTTTGAAAAAGTTCAGTTTAGACCCAAATCGATTTGGGCCAAAGCAAAGTTGCTCCAATTGCCCTAAAAGTTGGTATATAATCCTCTCTAGCCTCCAGAAATTTTTTTATATCTGGTTTTGTTTATGGAAGATGATGGTTGGCAGGCCGCAGCAGTGGCATGTGTGACAACTCGGGGTCACTTAGCTCTCCAGGATCACCATCTTCTCAGTTTAGACAGTTGGCACACAGAAGCAACTCCAACACTGCAGATTTGGGTTCAAACTGGCCACGACAAGTTTTATTGTCACTTTTACAGGCACCAAAACATAACCCATAAACATAAATAATTGGCTGTCTGGCCACTAACTACACAGTAGTTTTCCCTCTCTATCAGTACCTGGGTCTACCAACCAGCTTCCCAAAACACAACTCAGTGCTTACCCCACACAGGGTTAGAGGGTCCCAGCTCCCACAGGCCTTGGCACAACCTGCTTCTTCCCCAGACTGGGAGGCCTGATTGAGGAGCCCAACCCACATTTACCTGAGCTCCTCAGCTGGCTTCTAATTACCTTCATTAACAGCCTAGTTGCCATAGATGGTGGAAAAAACCTATTTTCCCAGCCTTTCTTGCTCTCACCCAGTTTCCTCTGGGTGAGATACATCATTTTAATGGCCCTCATATGGCTCTCTGGCAGATGCACTGCTACACATGATGGCATGATGGAGGCAACAGCAGCCGTACAGAGTGGGATGATCAGCAGATCGCAGTAGTGGCATTATGGCGGTGGCAGCAGCAGCTATACAGAACGTGATGGTGGGCAGGTAGCAGCAGTGGCATTATGGTGGTGGCAGTAGCCAAACAGAACATGATGGTAGGCAGGTCGCAGCAGTGGCCTGATGGCGGCAGGCAGGCAGACAACAACAATGCCAAAAAGAGGCACCAACAACAAGGACAGATCTATTCAACCTCAGGTTCATTTGGTTCATTTAGATAAAAGTCATGTTTTGGAGACTGGTAGAGGACAATTTGGTTTGTTTGGATGTCACAATGCCCCCTGCGGTGCTGAAAACCCTCTCTGAGCTGACAATGTAGGCTTTGTAAGAAAGAAGAAAGAGAGTGTGCTGTGCCAGCTTGGGCCACTGTTCCAGTCTACCTGCCCCGAAATCCAGGTCAGGGAACAGAGTATGCGCCACTGACCAGAGTTTAGGTGGGCCTGAACCTGAGCTTTGAGGCGGGAGCTGCCAGCTTGCTGAGTGGCCTCTGCTTGGTGCGGCCAGTGTTGCCAACCGTCTGTAAATTTACTGACAGTCCGCAAAAAATAGTTGTTTTTCTCTGCCGTCCGAAGCATCCGGCAGAAAAAAACAACGTCCGTTAATTTTTGTACCGAAAACCTAAAATCTGTACTGTGCATGTGTGCGTAGTACAGACTGTGTGGGCAGTGCAGATACTGAAGTTCCGGTGGCAGTGCCGCTCTGAGAGGATGGGCCGCTGTCAGCGCGCAAGGATCCAGTTACCTGAAGCCAGCCGAGGCGGAGGCGCGCGCGCAGCCACTGCTCTTGGACTAGGAGGCAAGCAAGTTAACAAGTGCGACCAGCAGACCGGGCGGGCGGGGGAGGGTGACCTGCAGCGCAGATTTGTTGAGCTGAATGATGTGGGCAGCACTGGGGCAGCCTGGTAGTGTAGTGGAGCACAAGCAAGAGGAAGGAGGGGAGGGAGGAGGATCCCCAGTCACGTTTCACTAACCACCAAGGAAATATCAGCTTCTTCCCACGCGTGCACTCACTGCAGACGGACCTGGAGGCCATTTTAGACTCTCAGGCCGGCTAGGAAACACGTCTGTGGCAGTGAGCGCGGCAGCAGCAGCCAGCAGCAGCAGCAGCAGCAGTGGCACTGGTTCTGGCTGGCTGGCTGCTGGCAAATTGTCAATTGTCAAAGGGTACTCTACAGTATCAATCTGACCTGTACTGCACATGTGAGTGAGGCTGTCAGGGAGTGGGACTCATGCAGAGTTTAGTTAATTTATGGTGGAGTCTGCTTGTACATTCCACACAAAATGGCTGCTGCACACATCTTGTGCCTTGTGCCCATAGTCTTCTGTCATAATGGCTTAAAGGGTTGGGTTTATGTGGCCAGAATTAACGCTAATGTCAGCAGGTTTAAGAGGGTTAATTACATAAACCCAACTCTTAAAGCCATGAAGACAGAAGACTGTGGGCACAAGGTGCAGCCGCCATTTTGTGTGGAAACTGGAAAGGAGTTGCTCAGTGTACTAATTCCCGCGCCACACACACAGAGAAGACTGCAGGAGGGACTGGGGCTGGCAGAGACTGTCTCTCACACAGTAAAGGAAATAACATGAAGCCTGCCCTGAAACCCCTGGTGTGTCTGGGGTGTGGGCAATTTAAGACATGAGGTGAGGTCTGGAGGAGGAGGAGCAGCAGCAGCACCACCTAGCCTGCAGTTTGTGTTTCCCATTCTCATCACCCAGCCCAGGCCCAGTGTGTGTGCTTACTCCAAGCACCAAAGTCTCTGTTCTAGAAAAAGCCAGCTGCCCCAGGCTCCCCCACCACATCTACAGGGTCATAATGGGGGAGGGGGGCTTTATTACTACTGGAGGCACTATGAGGAAAATTATCTCTATTAGGCTTCATTCACATAGCCATGGTGTAGCTTTGCCCGTGTTGTGGACCCCAAACCGCAGGTCTGTGAAACATGGGTACTGGCCATGAGCACACTGTATTGTGGCACAGACCCATTGACTTCAATAGGTCCGCGATCCACAAGATATGGCAACAGTTATAACATGCCCTATTTTTTGGTGTACCTACCGGATTGCGGACCCATTAAAGTCAATGGGTCTGCGCCACAGTGCAGTGTGCGCATGTCTGGTGCCCATGTTTTGCAGACTAGCAGTTTGTGATTAGTGACATGGGCATAGTGACACTATGGCTATGTGAATGAAGCCTTATGAGACATTATTACTACTAGTTGGGGTACTATTGGGGGGTGTTATAATTTTTTGGCACAATATGGAGGGCACTACTATTTACAGGGGTACTTTTGGAAGCATTATCACTATTGGGGCACTTACTTATGAGAGCACTCTGGGAGACAATTATTACTATTGGTGGGACTTTTGGGGAGCTCTGTTCCTATGAAGGGCTATCTGTATGGCACTATTATTTCTACAGTATAGTGTTTAGGGTCATTGGGGAGCTCAATCAGCATAGTATTCAGGGTAGTAGCAGGATAACACTGTTGGAAGATCGGGAGGAGGATGATAGAAACTTATGGTGCCATTTTTTTTAACTACTGGGCTACTCCTTTAATTCTAGGGTGTTTCTGCAACGACCGGGGTGCGCGGTTGCTACGGGGGCGACCCTTTCCCCCTCCAGGGCCCTCTCGGTGTTTTCCCTTTATGTCCCAGTGGTAGGAGTGCCAAGGGGATTTAGGCCACACACGTCTTTAGTGGTGTTGTCACGGTGTTCCTACCTCGTGAGACGAACAGGCCCCAGGCGGTGGCTCCGGCTGCAAAAAATTTACTAGTAGTAGTAAATGAGGGTCTTCAGGTGGGAATGATGCGCAGACTTGTATGAATGGTCCAACGTAGTTTTATTAACTGATCTTGGTAGGCAGATAACAAGTTTCATTCCTCAACTTGGTGTCCAGCAAGTGCAGCTTTTACTTATACTTGGCAGATGCTTGGAAATTCAGGTTTCAGGCTTCCTGTTCTAAGCTGAGGTTACCACTTAAGTCTGGCTTCCCTTGAGAGTATTGTTGTGCCTTATTGCAGGCTATATTACTCTGTCTTTAGGGCACAGCAGAGCTGAAGGTGCTCCACTGACCTTCACATGTCCTCCCTGTACAGGGGACAACTCCATCACACTCCCAAACTGTCTTAACTGTCATTTCCTCTCACTCTGCAGGAAGTTGGAAGAGCTTAATTTCTCTCCAGCAGAGGGGGTCAGAATGGACTAAGGACTGTACCATTCTGGTAAAACTACATCTGAATCTGCCATAGTATTTACTGACACCTGCTGGTACACCAGGTACATTACATGGGAAACAGTTGCATAACATTGAATATAATACATATTAATGCTGGTGATGACATTAATGCACGGGAATTACATTTCCAAAGTAGCCTACAGATAGAAGCTGATTACGCAGAGTTGTAACACTACTCTGGGGTGTTACATTTCTGATTCAATAATATTATGTTTAGGGCATTTTTAGGGTGTGAAATGGGGGGTGTGGCTTCTAAAAGAGGGTGTGGCATATGTCTATAAAAATTTTGGACTGTCCGTGATTTTTGGTTCAGTTGTCCAGAAAAATGTAAAGAGAACAACCTTCTCTTTACATTTTTCTGGACAACTGAACCAGTTTTTCTATGTGGGTGCGGCACATAGAAAAACTGCTCCATTATGTTGAGGGACTAAGAAAAAAAGAAGAGGGGTTTTCAGTCAGCACATCCCAATGCGCAGGTGCACGTTGCTATGGCTGATTGCAATGAAAAGGAAAATACATACAATGCAACCGCACACTGCTAACCAGATAAAGTACAAAATGCCATAGAGATATGAAGTATTCTGGAGCTAATGCTATGCTTGTTTGGTAAATTAGAGATTCTTGGCAAATATATTTTGTACAAAATTATCTGGCCCGTTCACCAAATCGTCCAGGTGATCTCTTAGAACGGGACCTAAACACTATTTACTTACCTGTTATGTGCCAACCTTGGCTTCCATATAAAGGGGGTTTGGTTCCCATGCATGCTGGGTCCTTCTGCCTTTGCCATTTGTAGTGCTTCCAAAGGCCTCCACTAATACAGGGATGCAGTACCAGCATGCCTTACCGATTCCACTGGCTTTATAGTTACACTAGTTAAAATCAGCCTATGGAGCAGGCGGAGCTAGTCAGGAGTGCATGACAAATGGAGTAGCCACACTCCAGTACAAAACTTACAAGAAAAAAAGAATAGGGGTTTTCAGTCAGCACATGTGGAACCAACACCCCCTGATTATACGGAAGCCAAGGTTGGCACATAACAGGTAGGAAATAGTGTTAGGTTCCCGTTTTACAGAGATCACCTGGACGATTTGGTGAACGGGCCCAGATAATTTTGTACAAAATATATTTGCCAAGAATCTCTAATTTACCAAACAAGCATAGCATTAGCTCCAGAATACTTCATATCTCTATGGCATTTTGTGCTTTATCTGGTTAGCAGTGTGCGGTTGCATTGTATGTATTTTCCTTTTCATGTTGAGGGACTAAAATGGTTACTGCTGCTGCGGCTTCTGCTGCTTGTGGTGGCAGGAGCTAGGAGACTCTCTGGAGTTGGAGAGCGGCCTCTCTTTCAGACGCTTTTGTTCGCTGTAAGCTGTGGCAAGCTGTGTGCACAGGATTTCCTGGCAATTATGTAATTTGGCTTCCCTTTCTGTAAGAGAAAAAACATTCCCCCATTTTGCCCTGGTAGTGAGGGTCTAAAAGCATGGCTACCCAATAATTATCAGACTACTCGATGTCAACAATATGCCTGTCTGTGTAAGCAAGCGAGCAGACAGGACGCCATTCTGTCCAGCGTATCCGAGGAGCCAGTTATTTTCAGCTATGCTCCCCTAAAATATTGGGTGGCTGGCCGTGACTTCCTCATTTCGTCTTCTTGCTCCCCTCCCTTGCAAGAGCAGCTCTTCATCCTAATTTCCTCCTCTTTGTCATCCTCCTCCTCCATGGCAGATTTCCTTTGTGTGTCCCCATTAGCTATAGGGAGGACAGCAAGATGCGTCAGCTACTCTTTTTCTGCCGTGTTCCCCTGCTACCTGAGCATTCAGAGTCTGTTC
>ONZH01015382.1:0-35110 GCA_900303285.1 Rhinella marina | reverse complement strand
ATTCTTGCGTGTTGGGACTCTGGCACACATGACAGACTTCATGTTAGGCTTCCTATCCCGTGACCCTCGCGTTAGAAGCATTTTTTCAAACACTGATTACTGGGTGTTCACTCTCCTGGACCCACGGTACAAGCAGAACCTTTCCACTCTCATCAATGTAGAGGAAAGGAGTATGAGAGTGAATCGATATCAACAGGCCCTGGTGCACAAGCTGAAACAATTCTTTCCATCTGACACCACTAGCAGCAGAGGGTGTGGTTCTGTGGGCCAAGTAGCGGGGGAGAGGAGGCGAGCAGGCAGCTTGTCCAGCACTGGCAGGGGAACGCTCTCCAAGGCCTTTGCCACTTTTATGTCACCCCCAGCAAGACACTGTCACCTGTCCCCAGTCTAGGCAGAGTAGGGGGAGCTGTACAGAAAGATGGTGAGGGAGTACCTAGCTGACCATACCAACGTCCATAGCGATCACTCTGCTCCATACAATTACTGGGTTTCAAAGCTGGACACGTGGCCTGAACTGTACGCCTTGGAGGTGCTGGCCTGCTCTGCCGCTAGCGTGTTGTCAGAGCCGGTATACAGTGCAGCTGGTGGCGTCATCACCGATAAGCGTACACGCCTGTCAACTGACAGCGCTGACAGGCTGACGCTTATTAAAATGAACAAAGCCTGGATTTCACCGGAATTCAAATCTCCTCCGGGGGAAAGCAGGTAAAGAATAAGATTCTTTATGTATCCGATTCCTCTCCTCTACTCCTCCTTCTCTTCATTGCCAAACGCTGACCCAAAAGGGAATTTTTTAGAGGGCCAACTGGCACTCTTTTAAGACAATGTTTCCGGAGGGCCACCTACAGGCCCTCTCTCCAAACAATTTTTCCGGAGCGTGAACTACAGACACTCTAAAACAATTTTTCAGGAGCGTCAACTACAGACACTCTAAAAAATTTTTCAGGATCGTCAACCACAGACACAAAAAAAATTTTTTTTCGGAGGGTCGACTTCAGACCCTCCAAAAAAAATTTTTTTGGGAAGCTCACCTACAGCCATTTGACTGCAATCTCAGTCGGACAAAGGCATTGGTGGTGTCACCGCCATGCTGTGTCAGGCTAAATTTTTGGGTGGTTCACCTGGTACCTCAGTCTAACTCGATCACTCTGTTGTCACCGCCGCCATACAGGGTCACGCTAAAGTTTTTATGTGCTTCGCCTGCTCCCGCAGTGTAACTCGGTCACTCTGTAGTCACAGCCATACAGGGCCACGCTAAATTTTAATGTGCTTCGCCTGCTCCCGCAGTGTAACTCGGTCACTCTGCAGTCACAGCCATACAGGGCAACGCTAATTTTTAATGTGCTTCACCTGCTCCCGCAGTGTAACTCGGTCACTCTGTAGTCACAGCCATACAGGTCCACGATAAAGTTTTATGTGCTTCGCCTGCTACCGCAGTGTTTTTCGGTCACTCTGCTGTCACAGCATACAGGGCCACGCTAAATTTTAATGTGCTTCCCCTGCTCCCGCAGTGTAACTCGGTCACTGTGTAGTCACAGCCGTACAGGGCCACGCTAAATTTTAATGTGCTTTGCCTGCTCCCGCAGTGTAACTCGGTCACTCTGTAGTCACAGCCATACAGGGCCACGATAAATTTTAATGTGCTTCGCCTGCTCCCGCAGTGTAACTCGGTCACTCTGTAGTCATAGCCATACAGGGCCATGCTAAATTTTAACGTGCTTTGCCTGCTCCCACAGTGTAACTAGGTCCATCTGTAGTCACAGCCATACAGGGCCACAATAAATTTTTATGTGCTTCGCCTGCTCCCGCAGTGTAACTCGATCACTCTGTATTCACAGTCATACAGGGCCACAATAAATTATTATGTGCTTCGCCTGCTCCCGCAGTGTATCTTGGTCACTCTGTAGTCACAGCCATACAGGGCCACCCTAAATTTTTATGTGCTTCGCCTGCTCCCGCAGTGTAGCTCGGTCACTCTGTTGTCACAGCCATACAGGGTCACTCTAAATTTTTATGTGCTTCACCTGCTCCCGCAGTGTAACTCGGTCACTCTGTAGTCACAGCCATACAGGGCCACGCTAAATTTTTATGTGCTTCACCTGCTACCGCAGTGTAACTTGGACACTCTGAACGAGTCTGACCCTGGGGCTGCTCATGTACTGCCCACACCAAGGATTGCGGGGATTACCTCGGTCACGGTTTCTCAGACTTATCATGCCTCTTCCTCCAACCCCTCCTCCTCCTACTCTCAGTTACCATCCGTGAGCAAGGCGCCTTCAGTCGGTAGCACTAGGCGCAGCAGCAGTGCCGTGGGTAAGCGCCAGCAGGCGGTGCTCAAACTGCTGAGCTTAGGTGACAAAAAGCACACCGCCCAAGAGCTGTTACAGTGCATCACGGCGCAGACCGATCTGTGGCTGGCACCGCTGAACCTCAAACTAGGCATGGTTGTTTTTGACAACGGGCGTAACCTGTTGGTGGCTCTGACTCTCTTCAGACTCACACATGTGCCATGCCACGTGTTCAATCTCATAGTTCAGCGTTGTTTTTGGTGTTTCGCCTGCTACCTCACTCTAACTTGGGTACTCTGTTGTCACCGCCATACAGGGTCACCCTAAATTTTATTTGTGCTTCGCCTGCTACCTCACTCTAACTTGTTCACTCTGTTGTCACCGCCATACAGGGTCATGCTAAATTTTATTTCTTCTTCAACTGCTACCTCAGTCTAACTCAGTCACTCTGTTGTCACCGCCATGCTGCGTCTCGGTAAATTTTTAGGTGGCTCACCTGCTACCTCATGTAACTTGGTCACTTGTTGGTTTCACCGCCATGCTGTGTCAGGCTTATGCCTGCATCGTGGGGCGGGGGATAGGACAGCAGTGTCAGCATGGGCATGGGTGATGGACCTTCGTTGCACCTAGTTGGGTGCTTCCCTAACACGTGATGGGCATGTGCCTCGCCCTTCTTGGTCTGGGTGAGCACAATTGCCTTGAGAGTCACCACCAGGCTGTTTCATGAGAATTTGGGGTAATGGTGGCATTAGGCAGCCTCAGAGGCATCCATGCATGCTGCCCCTGCTATTTCCTGTCCATTTCCGTGGTGTTTTCATCATTTTCTGAGGTTTCAAGGTTTTCACCCAGCCTTCCCTAGGCAGAGCCTTGGTCCCCTGCAAAAAGTGCTCGAGTCTCCCATTGACTTCAATGGGGTTCGTTACTCGAAACGAGCACCCGAGCATCGGGAAAAGTTTATCTCGAATAACGAGCACCCGAGCATTTTAGTACTCACTCATCTCTAGCAGTGACAAATCGACTTCAAATGGTCTCAATAGTAGCTGAGTTTTTCATCCCTCTCAGAAGGTGTAAAAAAGGCTCCCATTTTGGACCGGTAGCAAGGGTATAACATTGTGAAAAGCCAGTAGTTATCCCTCTGCCGGATGGTGATCATGCAGCTGTCACTATGCAAGCAACTAAGCATGTATCCAGCTATTTGCTCAAGACACTCAGAGGAACTCCCTGCCTCCATCTACATTACATACTGCCACAGTCTGTTAGAGTCATCTGCTTCGTATTCATCACCACCCTCTAGCTCCTCATGCTCCTCCGCTGTTGCCTGGGCAAATAAACCACCTAGTTCTGTATAGAGTTCCGGGGCATTTATGTCCTCCTCCTTGTCCTTATCCTCCTCCTGTGTCAGTTCAGCCTCCATAAGGCTTTGGTGGCCATGAGATATAGGAGCCACATCTTCTATCCCCTCGTCAATCAGATTTAGAAGTTAGAGTGGAATGACATAATTCATTCTGGTGTCCTGGCGATTGAGAAAAATTAAAGTGGAGTAGTCCTGTCTGTCTGCATCATCAAGAAATCGATCACAGAATTCCTGTGCTCATATAGTTGGTCCAACACATGGATCGTGGAGTTCCAATGTGTGGAAACATCCCTTATGATGTAGGGAAACCCCCTTCTGACTTTGCAGGTCAAGGAGAACATGTTTTGCACAGTAAGAGTGACTAAAGTGCATGCACAGTTTCCTTGACATTTTCAAGACGTCTTGCAGTTGGGTGGAAGATTTCAGGGTGACAACCAGATTAAAGACGTGAACCATGCAGGGCACATGGGTCAGCCTTTCTTGACTTAGTGCAGACAGAATGCTCTTCCCATTATCAGTGATCATGATTCTTATGTCCAGTTAAGGAGGAGACTGCCAGGATTTGATTTCTTGATTGATGACGCAGAGCAGTTCCTTCCCAGTTTGACACTGTTCACCCACGCTAACCAGGTGCAGAACTGCGAATCAATGCTGTGCTTTGCATAGGTGATATGCTGGAGAACCACTCTGAATTGTGCCTACAGTGGAGGCTGAGGACAAGGTGAAGGATGAGGAGGCAAAGGGGGACTTGCATAGAAATCCCATGATTAAAACGCGGAGGCAGCATTGCCATCACCTAGCCAAGTTGTTAGTGCGCCTGGGTCAGAACCACATTTACCCAGTGGGCTGTAAAGGACATATATTGTTCTTGACCATAGTTACAGCTCCACACGTCAGTGCTGGCATGAACTGAACCAGGCGCCAACAGGCTCAATAACTGGCTCACCTTCTTTTTAACATACGTGTGTAAGGTTGGTACAGGTTTTTTAGAGAAGTAATGACGGCATAAGCCATCAGTTCTCTAAAATTTCATAATCCACAATATGGAAACGGAGGGACTGTAGAACCAGCAACTTGGCAAGGGACACGTTCAGCTTCTGCACCATTGGATGAGTGCATGCATACTGTTGTATCTTTGCAATCTCCTCAGTGATCGATTGCTGGAGAAAGATGTGACAAGGTGTAGGAGGAGCATCAGGAGCAATAGATAAAGGAAAAGAACAACAGCTTCCTGCTGCTGAATTTGAGGAGCCCTGACTGCTTTGGATGCGGTGTGGGCTGCTGGTAGATGCAATGTTTACTGTGTCAAGCTGTACCACCACATTAGTGCCACGGTTTTCCCAAGCTACTTTATGGTCACGGTCAATAAGTTGACACAGGGCCATGGTGCCAACATTAGCACCCTAAACATGCATCACACACATATCCTGCATACTGCCATGTCAACATGCTCAAGCGACACACTGTCAAGTATGGAATTTTACCCCCACCACTCCTTGCTGACTGTCTGCCACTGCCTTTATGAACCCGTGCACCACTAGTTGTTTCCTGACAGGTAGGCTCCTGGGTAGCAGACGATCTACCTCCGACACGTTTTGTTCCAGATCTTCCACTGCTTCCACCCTGATGGCTCATTGGCACGTTGCCACCCTGCTGCTGTCTCATGGGTCTTCTACCAACTTAACCCCCTGATGATGATGCCCCCACTTCACCTGGCTCCCACGTGTGATCGGCTACATCATCATCCACTAATGTCTGGGCATCACTTATGTCACCCTCACCAGTCTCATGGCCACGTCCCTGACCACTCGCAACAAATGCTCCCATCCCGTCATCATTGCTAGTTGCATGCCTAAAGGAAGACACAGCAGACCTCTCCTTCCAGTCTGTGCTGGCCTGGAGAAGCTGATTGTCCTCACTAAGCTCATCCTCATCCAATGACCTTAGAGAGTCAGGGACAGTGAAAAATCAAGCAATCAAGCTTATTGCCAGGGACAGTGAAGTGAAAGACTGAAGTAAAAGAATTTCAAACGAAGAATTGTGTGTGTTGTGTACAATATAGAGACAGCACCTGTAGCAATACCCATGGTGTGGCAGCAATCTACCTATGTGTGTTAAGTTGAAATTGAGCATCAAGTCTCATTTGTTTACATATTTTTAGTTTCCACATGGTCGCAATTTAAATTTATTTTGTGGGTGATTTCAATTTAATTAAGCAGCACATATAGGTGATTACTAACAATACTTCATTACAATATAGAGAAGTAGGGCAGCTGACAGACAGCACCTATAGCTGTGCCTGCTATTAGAAGTGCAGGTGCACCTGAAAGGCTACCTGCAAGCAAATACTTTCATTTTATTTCCTCATTTCACAGAATTAATTAATTTTTGTGGGGTTCTATATAATTATATACGTGATTACTGCAGCCCTTTGATATATTTACAGTTTCCACATGGTTGGAATTTACATTTTTGGGAGGATTGTTAAATGTAATTAAGCCAGCACATTTAAGCAGCAATTTACCTATGTGTGTTAAGTTGAAATTGAGCGTCAAGCCTCAAACATGAGTTTACATATTTTCAGTTTCCACATGGTCGCAATAAAGTTTTTTTGAGGGGGTGCTTTCAATTTAATTATCAGCACATATACGTGATTACTGCAGCAATACCCACGTTGTGTCAGCAATCTATCTGTGTTGTGTGTTAAGTTGAAATTGAACATCAAGCCTCAGGTGTCTGTTTACATATTTTCAGTTTCCACATGGTAGAAGTTTAATTTTTCTGTTGGGATTGTTAAATGTAATTAAACCAGCATGTATACGTGATTACTATACCAATAGACAGGGCAGTACACAAAAGTATCTTTGAGTGATAACAAATTTAGGTCCAAATCCATTTCCGTATTTCACACGTTTTTAATAATTTTTTTGTTGATTATATTCAAACTAGCAGCATATACTGTATATGTCATTACTTCACCAATACACAGTGTAGCACACAAAAGTATCTGAGAGTGATAACAAATTTAGACCCAAATCCGTTTTCCACATTTTCACACACACGTTTTCACACATTTTTCCTATTTCACACACAAGGGTGATGGTGGCAGCAATAAAAAGCAGAGGCCACATATTTCCTAAAGAACAGCCAGGGCCACATCTGCTTCGTTATCTGGTGATGCTGCTGACACTGTGGGTGGGTAAGGCCCAAAACCTGCCACAGCTGAGGCCAGCTTGGGTGCCTGTAGCTCTGTGGAAACAACTCCCGTATGGAGCTTTTTCTAAAAAAAAAAAATAGATCAGTGTCCAAGATCTGCAGGATAAAAATAAGTTGTGGCCATTCAAAAACAATTATAGGTACCAGAGGTCTATTGCAGCACATGAGGTTGCATCACCGGATCCTTTGGGAAAATACAACTGGCCAGCATTCACAATCTGAACAAGTCCATCCTTCTTCTCCTCTTGGTCCTTTTTGCAGCAGCCAACCTGCATTCCCAAGCAGTACGGTATCTTTGCCATCATGATCATCACTTTCTTCTTCTCCTGCTAAGACTTCTCCTTGTTATCAGCTCCATTGTGAGATATCTATAAAGGAACGTTTGGCTTTGAAAAACCATTTCTCCACCAGCAATTAGCTTGTCTACAAGTTGAACCCCCACCTGGCAACGTTGCTGGCAGTGCAGTTGCTGTAGTATCAATGTAGTAGAGCCTTGTACTCTCACATGCAATTCTCGCTGTGCATCCAGATGTACTCATGGTGTACCCCTGGACCAGCTGTTATGGGCAGGGACAGTGCATGTCTTTCACAGCCCACAATGTTTTTAGCAGCAGTGGAGAGGCAGCACCCCAACAACATGGCCAGGTCCTTTTGACCACCTTCTACCAGTCTCCTCAACATGATGGAGCAGTTTTTTCACATGCCACATGGCAGAGGCCCATCAGCAAGCTGACAGCTCCTACCGCAACTCCCAGGTTCATACCTACCTTAACTATAGCAGGTGTCTGTTGCATACTCAGTTCCATGAGCTCATGGATTTCTAGGCAGACTGAAACAGTGGCCCGAAGTGGCACAGCATGCTCTTTTTCTTTTTTTCTTGCCCTGCCTCCAGTGTCATCTCAGAAAGTGTTTTCAGCCCCGCAGGCGGTCGGGTGGGGTGGGGGAGTGGTATGGGTGACACCCAAATGGTTCAAGTTGTCCTCCATCAGCATCCAAAACATTACTTTTGTCAAAATGAACCAAACCTGGATTCAGGAGGATTTCCACACTCCTGCTGTTGTTTCTGATGTATAGACCTCACCCACCTTGCCATTTCTTGGTCTTTTGAGATCTCTTTACTGCAGTATATTATTCTAAGGGCTATATTACACCAACAGATTATGTGACTGTTTTTCTGACCAATTGATCAGATGGCAAATTGCACACATAAATCTTTTCTTACTATTGGTGTCATTGGACAGATATTGGTCAGATAATCTGTTGTAATACAGCCCTTAATATGCCTGTAATGATAAGGAGACACCACCTCTGTGTATAGATAAGACAGGATGCACCATTCACAAAGTTTATCTATTCTTTCCTTGTACAATGACCTCTACACAGGTCACAGAGCATGCCTATAAAACTCTCTTAGCGATATCAATGTGGTTCCCTCCAGACCACTGTGTCTTCTATCAGAAAATAAGAACGGGCAGAAAATGTATGTGATTACTGTATTAATACAGAAATTTTCTCACTGTCCAGTCAGGCTGAATGCGATTAATAGACCTTTCCTTGATGCCAGTGCTCCATCTCACCACACTTGTCTGCCTTCTGTCTGCCTTCCAACCATTACATTGTGTATGGCTGCTACATGCTGCGGCCTGCATCATGCCATTTGCCAACCATCACGTTCCCCAAAGACACTTTTTTTTAATCTCATAACACTGTTTATGTGTGTTTAAACATCATTTGCCCCCAATAAGGGACGAATTTTGAAAACTTTGGAATATGGAAAAATATGAGACATGTGCCGATGAGGTGTCTTTTTAAACATGATGTATGATAATACCGTCAAATGTGCGTTTACCCATAGCTATGGATATCAATTTCACTCAGACAACATTTACTATTGTTGTCATTGTGTTCCAGAGCTTGGGGGAGAAGGGGAAATTCCTAAAAATTCTGAGCCCTAGGAGGCTAGAGGGTGTTTTATACCAACTTTCAGGCAATTTGGAGCGACTTCGGTTTGGCCCGTATAGATTTGGGTCCAAATCGAACTTTTAAAAACATTCAGCGAACAAGATCCGAAACTAATCTCGACTGGTTCACTTATCTCTAATACTGGACTCAAGTCAGACTGAAGTCCATGCAGATGTATGATAAAGCAGCCTGAAAGGGGCTAAGCTAGTTTTCCTATTACTGTTCACATTTTATAACAACTTTCTCAAAAAATCTTTAAGAAGGTGAATTAATGGAATTAATTCCAATTGATGCAGTAATTATTAACACAGTCTATGCACTTTAATCACACAGAGATTAAATTATCAGACCTGAACATTGTAAAGAGTAATGCTTCATAAAGGAGGGTAAGACCTGCCTCTTAGAACTTTAATGTTATTAAGGTCTGGTTAATCACACTCGCATTTAAGCTAATCTTGAAGTGAAATCTAGGTCAAAAAGAGAATGAACTGTCTCTAAATTACATGCCTGGAGTACAAGAAACTGTAAAAGCCAACAAGATAAAGTGATTTTCTGTCTTTTGAAATGAGATGCTGTGTTTTGTGATTTGAACAAGAGATTAACCATAATTTAGAGGCAATGGAAAGTTGTGTCAGCTTGTACTGCAAATTTAACATATCTATTTTACGGAATTTCCATCTCATTATTGTGCAACCTCAGCCAAATGATCACAACAATGAGGCACTTCTGGTCTTTCCTTTGTAAAACAAAATGAACTGTTATCGTTTTGCAGCAAGGAATCGTATAAGTCAATCAACAGTATTGCAAAGCATTTTCTCTAAACCATCCATTGTGAATTCATGAGTTATGACTTCTTCTTTCTTGAAACAGATGGGAAGTGGAAATATTATGGCATGCACGCTATTCCTATATTTCATTATGTTTTATTTTGCAGTTGTTTAAAAGTTACTCCTAACATGACACATTTATATTAGTTATAGTAGTTACACAATGTATAAAACTGAATATATGAACTTGCACCTTTGGAAATATACATGACAGGTTTAAAGATCCAACACCACCTATAGTACCTGACAGCTAAACCAGTGTAGGGACAGGATGCTGCAGTGAGGGACAGTGTTAGGCTTTTGATGTAGCTGATAACTTTGTGGATTACCTATAAACATTTTTTGTGGGTGCAATACAACACCTTAGAAATACAATATGTAATTGGGCTGTTAATTCTGTGGGTGACCTGTAGCCATTTCTTGGGGTGCAATACACCTCCTTTACACCTGTGATGCAGAAAAACAATACTTAAACAGTCTGTTAATTCTGTGGGTGACATAAACCCATTTTTGGGATGCAAAACACCACCTTTGCATACGCCATATTGCAATAGAATAGTTTACTAGTCTGTTAATTCTGTTGGTGACATAATCCCATTTTTTGGGTTGCAAAACACCTCCTTTGCATCCATAACGCTTTAATAGAATAATTAACCCCTTAGCACATTTGGACGTAACTGTACGTCCAAAGTGCAAGTAAGTTGCTGCATTTGGACATGCAGTTACGTCCAAACTGCTTACCGGGACTGTGACACTATAAAGTGTCACAGCCCCGGAGTATCCGCTCTCCCGGAGAGCAGAGACCTCGGGGAAGCCGGCAAGGGACCAATCAGAGTGGTCCCTTGCCGGCAAGCGCTCCGATTGGTTAGTCTTTGCAGACTAACCAATCCAGCCCTTCAATGTTAAAATGCCGGTTTCAGGCTGCGATCTCCACTCTGGAGATCGCAGCCTGAAACCAGGTAGGATGCGCTCCCCTCACCCCTTGTAGTGGCCCCCTCCTCTTACAGTGGCCCCCTCCTCTTATAGTGGCCCCCTCCTCTTTGTAGTGGCCCCCTCCTGCGCTGTTATCTTTGATGGCAGCGGCTCAGGATCGGAGCCGCTGCCATCAGCAGAGAGTGTGAGCTGTAATTACAGCTCACACTCTGCTGCTACAGCTGAAATCGGTGCTGGCATTGATTTCAGCTGTTTAACCCCATAGATGCTGCGGTCGGTAGCCGCCCGCGGCATCCATGGGGTTGAGAGGGAGGGAGCTCCCTCTCTCTACCATCGGGCCGACGCTGCTGCAATGGCAGCGGTCCAATGGTTACCATGGCAACCAGACGCTTTACAAAAGCGTCCTGGCTGCCATGTACCTAAGGCTGATTAGGCCCTCAGGGTCTGATCAGCCTTAGTGTAGCACTGATACAGTGCATTGCAATAGATTACTATTGCAATGCACTGTATAGCCATCAAGCCCACTGGATCTTCAAGATCCAAATGGGTCTTGATAAATTTAAAAAAAATGTAAAAAAAAAAGTAAAAAAATAAAAAAGTGTAAAAAGAAAGTAAAAGAAAGTAAAAAAAAATAAAGTTTAAATGAAGTAAAAAAAAGCGCCCTTTTTCCTCAAATGAAGTAAAAAAAAAAGTAAAAAAAAAAAGAAAAAGTACACATATTAGGTATCGCCGCATCCGTATCGACCGGCTCTATAAAAGCATCACATGGTTCACCCCGCCAGATGTACGCAAATTTTTTTTTTTTTAAAAAGCTATACCAAAACAGCCATTTTTTGTCACCTTGCCACACAAAACGTGTAATAGCAGGCGATCAAAAAGGCTTATTTAACCCAAAATGGTAGCAATAAAACCGTCATCTCGTCCCACAAAAAATGAGTCCCTACCTGAGACAATCGCCCAAAAAATAAAAAAAACTACAGCTCTCTGACTATGGAGACACTAAAACATGATTTTTTTTGTTTCAAAAATGATATTATTGTGTAAAACTTAAATAAATAAAAAAATGTATACATGTTAGGTATTGCCACGTCCAAAACAACCTGCTCTACAAAAATATTGCATGATCTCTCCCCTCAGGTGAACACTGTAAAAAATAAAAAATAAAAACTGTCTAAAAAAAGCCATTTTTTGTCACATTTCATCACAAAAAATGTAATACCAAGTGATAAAAAAAGCGTATGCCCCCAAAAATAGTACCAATCTAACCGTCATCTCGTCCCACAAAAAATGAGCCCCTAACTGAGACAATCACCCAAAGAATAAAAAAACTACAGCTCTCTGACTATGGTGACACTAAAACATGATTTTTTTTTGTTTCAAAAATGATATTATTGTGTAAAACTTAAATAAATAAAAATAAGTATACATGTTAGGTATTACCACGTCCATAACAACCTTCTCTACAAAAATATTGCATGATCTCTCCCCTCAGGTGAACACCGTAAAAAATAAAAACTGTCTAAAAAAGCCATTTTTGTCACATTTCATGTCAAAAAATGTAATACCAAGCGATCAAAAAAGCGTATGCCCCCAAAAATAGTACCAATCTAACCGTCATCTCGTCCCACAAAAAATGAGCCCCTACCTGAGACTATCGACCAAAAAATAAAAAAACTACAGCTCTCTGACTATGGAGACACAAAAACATGATTTTTTTGTGCTTCAAAAATATTGTGTAAAACTTAAATAAATAAAAAAAAGTATACATATTAGATATTGCCGCGTCCGTAACGACCTGCTCTATAAAAATATCACAAGATCTAACCTGTCAGATGATGAAAGTTGTAAATAACAAAAAATAAAAACAATGCCAAAACTGCTAGTTTTTGTTACCTTGCCTCACAAAAAGTGTAATATAAAGCTACCAAAAATCGTATGTACCCCAAAATAGTACTAACAAAACTGCCACCTTATCCCGTAGTTTCCAAAAAGGGGGTCAGTTTTTTGGAGTTTCCTACTCTAGGGGTGCATCAAATGTGACATGGCAACCTAAAATTTTTCCAATGAAATCTGCCCTGGCGTTCCTTTCCTTCTGCGCCCTGCCGTGTGCCCGTACAGCAGTTTACGATCACAAATGGGGCATTTCTGTAAACTACAGAATCAGGGTAATAATTATTGAGTTTTTTTGGCATTTAACCCTTGCTTTATTCTCGGAATAAAAGTATTTATATTGAAAATCTGCCAAAAAAGTGAAATTCGGAAATTTTGGCTACATTTTCCTTTAATTCTTGTGGAACACCTAAAGGGTTAATAACATTTGTAAAACCAGTTTTGAATACTTTGAGGGGTGTAGTTTCTAAAATGGGGTCATTTTTGGGTGGTTTCTATGATGGAAGCCTCACAAAGTGACTTCAGACCTGAACTGGTCCTTAAAAAGTGGGTTTTTGAAATTTTGTGAAAAATTTCAAGATTTGCTTCTAAATTTCTAAGCCTTCTAACGTCCCAAAAAAATAAAATGTAATTTTCAAAATGATCCAAACCTGAAGTAGACACATAGGGAATGTAAAGTAATAACTATTTTTGGAGGTATTTCTATGTATTTTAAAAGTAGAGAAATTGACATTTGGAAATTTGCAAATTTTTCTAAATTTTTTGTAAATTTGGTATTTTTTCATAAATAAGGGTGAAATATTTTGACTCAAATTTACCACTGTCATGAAGTACAATATGTGACGAGAAAACATTGATAACATTAATTTTTTGGGTGACATAATCCCATTTTTGGGTTCCAAAACACCTAATTTGCATCCTCCATACTGTAATCAAACAGTTAATCAGTTTGTTAATTCTGTCTGTAACATAAACCCACTTTTTGGGGCACAAAACACCTCCTTTACATTTGTCACACTATAATAGAATAGTTAATCAGTCTGTTAATTTTGTGGGTGCCCTCAAAGAATGAGGAGAGTATCAAATAAGGGACATGGCCGTGGTGCTGTTGGTGGTGGAGCTCCTGCTTTAGAGAGAGGACATTGTCAATCTGTGCCAGATACGCGCCAAATGAAACACTTTCCTCTGGTGTACGCAGGTGACAGGACAGGGCATGTGTCATTTTGTAGGCTTGAATAATACTGTACAAATGGTGAGGCCAGAACAAGTAGAGGCAGCCTCCAGTTCCTGCACATTGTCTTCCACCCGGTCCCCTGCTGAAAGCGAAGAGTTGGCATTGTCGGCCAATGGACATCTGTCTTCCACCTCAAACCCTTGCACATGAGCCAAGCAGTCCGTGCCCCAAGTTATGCAGCAGTCACTTATGCTTTTTGAAGACCCTGCTGGTGGGCGTTCTGTGGGCCATCCACCTAGCCCTGCCCCAGAATGGTGAAAGAGATTAAGTGCACTGATGCCCAACCACTGTTGTCCTACAGTGTTTCTGCACATTTCAGAAAAATACACCACAAAAATCCAGTTGGCCTCAAATTCATGGGTGTAGAATTGGTACACAAAAAGTGGAGAGGAGGTGATCCAGTCAAACAGATAGATAAAAAAAGAAGCAGAATGAATGTATAATACTAATGCACTACAACCTGCAGGTTTAAATGTTGAATGGGACATAAAATCTGTATGTATGATATGAACCCTCCATTCGAAAGAAATTCCCTTCCTTGATAGCAATACATCTAGTGTGTCAGCAAGATGATGCAGGTATTAAGCAGATCTTTTTTGGACTAATGATCGGATAAGATACAATCTCCCCGTCCTTTTTTCTTTTTTTTTGATAGGATAAGATACGATCTCCCTTGGTTTTTTCCTCTTTTTCTCTCTTTACTAAGGAGTTATATCTATCCAGGATGTAACAATATATAAACATACGTACAACTTCCATATGGATCATAGATAGGATGATATGCACATTCTCTTGGTTCTTCCTACTTTTTAAGTAGCTAGATCGATTTTATTATTTTAAGAGTATATACCTATGGGTCCTACTAGGTATTTTGACAAAAGACCTAAAGAAGATATAACAACTAGAATATATATAGAATGTTTCAGTGAGGTAGAAAAACATTTAAATTATGGTTGTGATTACCTTTTCACTCTTTAGTGTCGCTCTGAAAAAATAAACCATCTGTAAACACGATCAAACAGTAATAATCTGCCCCGCTACGGTAGAAACTATAGGTGTGGAGCCGTTCTATTAGATAGAATACGGTGTAGTCTGAAGAGTAGTACATAATGTATCCACTTCCAGCAGTATCAAACAACATAACTAGCAAGAAGATACCCACCCGTCCAGTTATATGAGTACCCTCTATGGCCTTCAGAGAGATATAAGAGCGAGGTGGTTAATAAAGATAGATATTGCACTGAAACTATTTCTATTGCACAATGTCCATAATTAGAATTAATATATGAAAAGGCAGTTCTATATGAGACATCATAGCTAGTGGAAGAAAAAGATCATTAAGATAGACCTAGAGTAGATTACCACTTAGGAAGTTTATTTATCCCCGCACTTTATTAAAAATAGGGAATTTTGAAGAGATATCTATTTTGTTTTTTTTAGTATTTTAATGTGTTTACTGTAATGGCATGATATGAATAGGTTAATGTAAAGTAAAACAGCATAAAATGCCAAACTGTTTATGTTCTTAAAGAAAAGCAATCATGTGACCAGCATAAGGTGGCAATAAACACCGCCCAAATCATGTGATCAGCATGATGTGGCCATAAACACCACCAAAATCATGTGACCAGCATGATGTGGCACTAAACACCGCCCAACTCATGTGACCAGCATGATATGGCAATAAACACTGCCCAAATCATGTGATCAGCATGATGTGGCAATAAACACCACCAAAATCATGTGACCAGCATGATGTGGCAATAAACACCGCCCAACTCATGTGACCAGCATGATATGGCAATAAACACCGCCCAAATCATGTGACCAGCATGATGTGGCAATAAACACCGCCCAAATCATGTTACCAACATTATGTGGCAATAAACTCCAGCAAAATCATGTGACCAGCATAATGTGGCAATAGAGATGAGCGAGCATACTCGTCCGAGCTTGGTGCTCGTTCGAGCATTAGGGTACTCGTAAGTGCTCGCTGCTCAGACGAGTATCTCGCCATGCTCGAGGAAATGGCAACTTCCGCATCGTGCTTTTTTGGCGCCTAAAAACACAGCCAATCACAAGCCAGGAGACTCTGCGTACCACCCAGCATCACGTGTGGCCCTTACATGTCGATAGCAGGGGTTGGCTGGCCTGATCAGGTGACCCTGGAATATACTACCGACTGGCCGCGGTGCTCGGCTCAGATGCCGTCTGGATGTCGTTAGGGATAGAGCTGCTGCCTTTCAGGGACAGTGTTAGGGCCTGCATTTAGTTGTCTGTTAGGCAGGGATCACCCACAAAGAACCCAACAGCCCTTCTAAGGGCTAGAAGACATTTTTTTTTTTTTCGTCACTTGGCTGGCTGGCACTAGTAGTGCAGCTATCGCCATATATAACCCCCTTTTTTTTATGTTATATCTCAGTGATACAAATCCATTGCACACAGCACTGTGGAACCATTCTGTGTGTCACAGTTCAGTACACTCACTATTTTCTGTCCAGGTGACACTTTCTGTATTTCACCGAATACAACCAAGTCATTTGCTGCCTGTCACGTGTATGGCTTCATCCCAAAAATCTCTGTGCGACATTTGTCTGGGTCGCAGTCTAAATAGCTACCGTCAGTAGGGTGTCAGTTAGCTCTACGATAGTTTCTGCACGTCACGTTCCCAAAAAAACAAAACTAAAAGAAAAAAATATTTAAAAAAAAATATAGAAAAAAAATTAGTTTTTTGTTGTTTTAGCTGAGTGATACAAATCCATTTCACACAGCTGCATGTAACCTTTCTGTGTGACGCAGTTCAGCATACTCACTCCAAACCGTATATACTGTCCAGGTGACACTTTCTGTACGTCACAAAATACAACCAAGTCACCTGCTACCTGTCACGTATATATAGCTTGATCCTAAAAATCTATGTGCGACATTTGTCTGGGTCGCAGTCTAAATAGCTACCGTCAGTAGGGTGTCAGTCAGCTCTACCATAGTTTTTGCACGTCACGTTCCCAAAAAAACAAAACTAAAAGAAAAAAATATTTTAAAAAATATAGAAAAAAAATTAGTTTTTTGTTGTTTTAGCTGAGTGATACAAATCCATTTCACACAGCTGCGTGTAACCTTTCTGTGTGACGCAGTTCAGCATACTCACTCCAAACCGTATATACTGTCCAGGTGACACTTTCTGTACATCACAAAATTAAAACAGACTGAACAAGTTTGTGGGTTTCAGTACACCAGGCCCATTTATTTTATTTTTTTTATAGAATACAATTATATACAGAAAATGTGGAACCCCAGGGCTAAGGTTCGAGGACGAGGGCGTGGGCGTGGGCAGTCAATTACTGCAGGGGGCAGAGGCCGTGGTCCTGGGCAGGGTGAGACAGTACCTGCTGATGAGGGAGCTGTGGAACGCCGCAGAGCTACACTCCCTAGCTTCATGTCTCAACTTACAGGGACATGTGGTAGAGGACTGTTGAAACCACAACAGTGCGAACAGCTGATCTCGTGGATTGCAGATAATGCTTCAAGTAATTTGTCCGCCAGTCTGTCTTCCACGCAGTCCACCCACGTTACCCAAGGGAGCACTCCTCTGGCTACTCCACCTCAACCTCCTTCCCCCCAGTCTGCCCCCTCCCAGGAAAATTTGGAATGCGATCCGGCATACTCTCAGGAACTGTTTTCTGGACCCTTCCCAGAGTCACAAACCACTTCTCAGGTTGCTGCTGACCTCTTTTCCGATGCCCAAGTGTTCCAACTGTCGCAGTCTATGGGTGATGATGATGATAATGACAATGTTGAGTTAGTGGAAGAAGTTTGTAAAGAGGTGTCGGACGATGAGGAGACACGGTTGTCAGACAGTGGTGAAGTTGTTGTAAGGGGAGGAATTCCGAGGGGGGAAGAGAATGAGGAATCGGAGGATGACGAGGTGACTGACCCGAGCTGGGTTGATATGCCGAGTGAAGACAGTGCTTCTGAGGCGGAGGCGAGTGCTGCACCAGAACAGGTTGGAAGAGGCAGTGGTGAGGCTAGAGGGAGAAGCAGGGCCAGAGCTGGTGCATCAGCAGCAACTGTTTCACGTAGTGAAGCTCCCGTGCGGAGGCCTAGATGTTCGCAAGTCTGGAGGTTCATTAAAGAAAGTGAGGATGACCGACGGACTGTGGTGTGCAACCTGTGCCACACCAGGATCAGCAGGGGTGCCACCACTACTAGCCTAACCACCACCAGCATGCGCAGGCATATGAGTGCTAAACACCCCACTCAATGGAACAAAGGCCGTTCACCACCTCCTGTGGGTCACACCACTGCTCCTTCCCCTGTGTCACTCGCTGCCTCTGCTAGTCAACCCCCTGCGTCACTCACTGCCTCTGCTAGTCAACCCCCTACCCAGGACCCCGGCACGAGCGCCTCCCGTCGGAAAACCACACCTTCGCCTCAACAATCCTCCACAGTGTCCACCAACGTGTCCCAGCGCAGCGTTCAGCTGTCTTTACAGCAGACGCTGGAGCGCAAGAGGAAATACAGTTCCACCCACCCACATGCCCAAGCCCTCAACGGCAGTGACTGCCCCTCAGTATTCCGTCCCCAGCCGCCACTATTTTTCCCGATGTGCCGTCCCAGCCCTACACCAGCATGTGTCAGAGAACATCATCCGTGCCCTGACCAACGCTGTTTCTGAGAAGGTCCACCTAACCATGGACATGTGGACAAGTGCTGTCGGGCAGGGACACTATATTTCACTGACGGCACATTGGGTTAACTTGGTGGAGGCTGGGACTGAGAATGACCCTGGGGCCGCTCATGTACTGCCCACACCGAGAATTGCGGGGCCTACCTCGGTCACGGTCTCTCAGATGTACTATGCCTCCTCCTCCTCCGACCCCTCCTCCTCCTCCTCCTAGACCGAATTACCATCCGTGGGCATGGCGCCTTCAGTCGGTAGCTCTAGGCGCAGCAGCAGTGCCGTGGGTAAGTGCCAGCAGGCGGTGCTCAAACTGCTGAGCTTAGGTGACAAAAGGCACACCGCCCAAGAGCTGTTACAGGGCATCACGGCACAGACCGATCTGTGGCTGGCACCGCTGAACCTCAAGCCAGGCATGGTTGTGTGTGACAACGGGCATAACCTGGTGGCGGCTCTGCAACTCGGCAGACTGACACATGTGCCATGCCTGGCCCACGTGTTCAATCTAATAGTTCAGCGGTTCCTCAAGACATACCCCAATCTGTCTGATTTGCTCACCAAGGTGCGCCGCATCTGTGCGCATTTCCGCAAGTCGACCACAGATGCTGCCACTCTCAGGGCAGCGCAGCGCCGCCTACAACTGCCCGCTCACCAACTGTTGTGCGACGTGCCCACGAGATGGAATTCCACATTAAACATGTTATCCAGAGTTTACCAGCAGCGCAGAGCGATTGTAGACTGCCAGATGTCATCTTCCACCAGAACTGGTAGTCAGGTCTCTCAGATTCCTCAAGTCTACAATGAGGAGTGGCCGTGGATGTCTGATATCTGCCAGGTGTTGAGCAACTTTGAGGAGTCAACACAGATGGTCAGCGGCGATGCCGCCATTATCAGCCTCACCATCCCGCTGCTTTGCCTGTTGAAAAACTCACTGCTCAGCATCAAGTTGGATGCTTTGCGCTTGTCACAAGAGATGGTGGAGGAAGATACGTCGCTTGATAGCCAGAGCACCTTCCGTTCTGTTTCTCAGCACGTATCGGAGGAGGGGGATGAGGATGAGGAGGAAGAGGAGGAGAATGTCGGCGAGACAGTAGAGGGTACCAGTGCTCAGTCCTTAACTCTTGAGCGTGTATGGGCTGAAGAGGAGGACTTGGAGGAGGAGGAGGAGGAGGAGGAGGAAATGGAGAGTCAGGCCAGTGAGGAGAGGGAATTCTTATGTGTTGGGACTCTGGCACCCATGGCAGACTTCATGTTAGGCTACCTATCCCGTGACCCTCGCGTTAGATGAATTTTTTCAAACACCGATTACTGGGTGTTCACTCTCCTGGACCCCCGGTACAAGCAGAACCTTTCCACTCTCATCCCTGCAGAGGAAAGGAGTATGAGAGTGAATAGATATCAACAGGCCCTGGTGCACAAGCTGAAACAATTCTTCCCATCTGACGCCGCAAGCGGCAGAGGGCATGGTTCTGTGAGTCAAGTAGCGGGGGAGAGGAGGCGAGCAGGCTGCTTGACCAGCACTGGCAGGGGAACGCTCTCCAAGGCCTTTGCCACTTTTATGTCACCCCAGCAAGACACTGTCACCTGTCCCCAGTCTAGGCAGAGTAGGGGGGAGCTGTACAGAAAGATGGTGAGGGAGTATCTAGCTGACCATACCAATGTCCGTAGCGATCACTCTGCTCCATACAACTACTGGGTTTCAAAGCTGGACACGTGGCCTGAACTGGCGCTGTACACTTTGGAGGTGCTGGCCTGCCCTGCCGCTAGCGTGCTGTCAGAGCGGGTATTCAGTGCAGCTGGTGGTGTCATCACCGATAAGCGTACACGCCTGTCAACTGACAGCGCTGACAGGCTGACGCTTATTAAAATGAACAAAGCCTGGATTTCACCGGAATTCAAATCTCCTCCGAGGGAAAGCAGCTAAAGATTTAAAAAACTTATGTATCCGATTCCTCTTCTCTACTCCTCCTCCTACTCCTCCTCCTACTCCTCCTCCTCCTACATATCGTCTTTGCCTAACGCTGACCCAAAAAACGCCATTTTTTAGAGGTCCAACTGGCACTCTTTTAGCACAATTTTTCAGGAGGGCCCCCTACAGGCCCTCTATTCAAACAATTTTTCCAGAGGTCCACCTACAGGCCCTCTCTTCAAACAATTTTTCCGGAGGTCCACCTACAGGCCCTCTCTTCAAACAATTTTTCCGGAGGTCCACCTACAGGCCCTCTCTCCAAACAATTTTTTCGGAGGTCCACCTACAGGCCCTCTCTCCAAACAATTTTTCCGGAGGTCCACCTACAGGCCCTCTCTCCAAACAATTTTTCCAGAGTTCCACCTACAGGCCCTCTCTCCAATTCCAGTTTCCAGTTTTATTTGCGCAAACTGCATACATTTTTATTTTTGGGATAGGTGTGAAAAATAATATTACTTGTGAATCTATATTGCCCAACATTGGATATGGTAGCAAGTAGAAGACCAAACACATGCTGCCCACAGGGTTCCTCAAATTCCTGGTCCACACGCAAATTTCTTGTCCACAATGTCAAGGAGGTCGAGGTTCTGTTGATGAGCAACAAGTACTTCTGTACTGAAATCGCCGACAAAGTCTCAATCTAAGAACCTAAAGACCATTGTGGAGAGAGCGGCACAGCTCGCCATCAAAGTGACGAACCCCTAAGCCAGACTGCGCAGAGAAGATAACTAATAAATATCTCTGTAGTTATTTTTGCTAAATAAAAGTTAAATAAACCCCCCCAAAAATTCATCTTTTCCGTTGCCTTATCCACCCAAGTTGAATCTGTCCCATCCTGAGAAATTCCCCCCCAAGGAGTCCCCACTGTAACTTGCTTCCCATACAACTACCTCACCCCCCGACACCTGTGTCTCGCCATTGTCCACCACCTCCTCAGACAACACTGGTAAATCCCCACTGTCAGCACACGGAAACAGCAAAAGGTCTTGCGAATTGGGGCAGAGAATGTTCTGGGCTAGCACATCAGGGAAGGGGTGACTATGGGGTTCCAGGGAGTACGTGACCACATGCAATATCCATTTAAAAGTCATGCCACACTTGATGTAGCTCATAATTGACAATTGTACCGGTTGATGCTAAATTTTTAAGTTGGGGTCCTGCGTCGTCATTCTAACTACACCGGGCTGTTGTCACCACCACACACGCTAGCCCAGGGGGCACTCCTCTGACTCTTCCAGCGAAACCTCCTTCCCCCCAGCCTGCCCCCCACCTACAGGCTCTCTCTACAAACAATTTACCCGGATAGGGGACGTATTAGATATTGTACTTTTTTTTTTTTTTTCTTTTTTTAATTGCCTCCTGACCTGTGATAGGCAGCTTATGGACACTTCCCCTTAGCTGCAGTGGGAAAGACACTCCCCTGGCCAGAGCAAGCTCTTTTTCCATTTTCCGTGGTCGAAAAATCCATAAAATATAAGGTCCCAAGATAGGGGACGTATACGGTATTAAACTGAGAAGAACCGATACCATACCGGTTGATGCAACAGTTTCTCCAAATCCATTCTGGCTGTTGTCATCACCACACATGCTAGCCCAGGGGGCACTCCTCTGGCTCTTCCAGCGAAACCTCCTTCCCCCCCACCTACAGGCCCTCTCTCCAAACAATTTACCCGGGTAGGGGGACGTATTAGATATTTTACTGATTTTTAATTGTCTCCTGCGATAGACGGGAATCAAACCCGGATCAACTGTTTGGGAAGTAGCTATGCTCACCACTATACCACCAGCAGCCACAGCAACTGATAAGAACAGATACTAAACTTGATTTCAGCTGCAGTGCCACCATGAGCAGTGGTGTCACCTGCAGGCAGTGATGGACCTTCGTTGCACCTAGTTGGGTGCTTCCCTAACATGTGATGGGTATTTGCCTCGCCTTTCTTGGTCTGGGTGAGCACAATTGCCATGAGGGTAACCACCAGGATGTTGCCTGAGAATTTGGGGTAATGGTGGGATTAGGCAGCCTCAGAGGCATCCATGCATGCTGACCCTGCTGTTTCCTGTCCATTTCCATGGTGTTTCCATCATTTTCTGAGGTTTCCAGGTTTTCACCCAGCCTTCCCTAGGCAGAGCCTTGGTCCCCAGCAAAAAATGCTCGAGTCTCCCATTGACTTCAATGGGGTTCGTTACTCGAAACGAGCACCCGAGCATCGGGAAAAGTTCGACTCGAATAATGAGCACCCGAGCATTTTAGTGCTCGCTCATCTCTATGTGGCAATAAACACTGCCCAAATCATGTGACCAGCATGATGTCACAATAAACACCGCCCTAATTCTAAAGTGAAACTGAAATCAAGACACCCCAAATGAAGCAGGAGTGAAACCCGGGTCGGGCAGTAATATTTTATATGTGATGTCCAAGAACAAGAATCTGTGAGTACAATAAAGTATTGTGAACCCCTTTTATATGTGAGTCTGCACTGTCTTTTTCCTTCTGAAGGAATAATGAACGTGTCTGCTGCCTGTTGGTTCAGAGGTCGAGGAGGCTTTTATAAAGGGAAGAGAAGCCAGAGACCGAGTGGAACAGCTTTTGTAAAATCAGTGATTTTTGTACCAGTTTCTACTTAAGATCACTTAGCGCGGACCCAAGCATATATTTTATGTGCCAACCACTTATGTTTGAGGATGACAATGTGAGAGGACCACATGACGAAACACAGGTGTCAACATCTGTGGATTTCTGCAATGTGCAGACCGGCAAGAAGGGCAAGGGTGAGGAGTGGGCGGAAGATGATGTGGAGGATGATGAGGTCCTAGATCCCACATGGAATCAAGTTCATCCAAGTGGCATTTGCAGTTCAGAGGAAGAGGTGGTGGTCACGTAGCGCCTGCCACACAGCACAAGTGGAAACCACCAAAGCAGAGTGGTTGGCTCCTAGCCAATACACCTGCTACTGCCCACTGAGCCAAGGGACTGATGAACACACCAGAGCCAACTCAAAGGAGTTCCCTGATGTGGCAGTCGTGCTATAATCGACGGTGTGGCAATTTTTCATCAAACCGCAAGAGGACATCAGCATGTCCATTTATAGAATCTGTGGGAAGAAGATGAAGCATGGCCAGGGTGCCAATTTTGGCACCATGACTCTGTGTCAACACATGCAGCATCACCATAAAGTGGCCTTGCAAAACCATGGAGTTAATGCAGTGGTACATCCCGACGCACCTGCATCACCCAGTGGCCTGCACCCCTTTTCCAGCAGTCAAGGATCCACCACCTCAGCAGAAGGAAGCTGTGTTTTCTTCCCATCATCTATTGGTCCTAATGCTCCTGCTCTTCCTCCTACCCCTTTATCACTCATTTCATCAGCAATTGATTACTGAGGTGATTGCAAAACGACAACAGTATGTGTGCACTTATTCAACAGCGTAGAAGCTGAACGTGCTCCTGGCCAAGTTGCTGGTACTACAGTCACTCCCCTTCTATGTGGTGCACCTTTAAGAAAACTGATGGCTTGTGCCAAGCCAAGGTGGAGAGTCCCAAGCCATAATTATTTCTCAAAAAGGCTGTATCAGTCCTGCACACGTATGCTGAACAGAAGGTGGGCCAGTCCTAGAGCCTGTCACTATTTGCTAAAGTTCTGAAAATGACCAGGAAACTATGCATGCACTTTAGTCACTCTTACACTGCAAAACACACCCTGCTTGAGCTACGAAGGCAGAATAGCATGCCCCAACATCGCCTGATTGACCCACCCATTAAAACTCCATCCCCCACATGTCGGACCGACTGTATGAACAGAGGAAGGCCATAGGCGATTTCTTGATGATGCAGGCGAACAGGAGCACTCCCCTGTGTAACTTCAACGTAAGCCACTGGCAGCTCATGCATGACACCTGTCATTTGCTCAGGCCCTTTGAGGAGGAGACTTTATTTGTCAGTTGCCAAGACTACGTTATTCCACTCCTTCACTTCCTGGAGCAAATGCTGATAAATCTGGCTAGTCAGGGGACAAAAGACATGGCACCAACATCTCATGGCCACCTGAGCCCTGTGAGGGCTAAACAGGAGGAGGAGGAGGAGGAGAAGGACATTACTTATGTATAAAGGAACACTGCAGGTGGCCCAATGACTCTTTAGTGGAACAAAGACATGGAGGCAGCTCCAATAAAGTAGTGGAGAAAAAAAGTTTTTTTAAAAATTTATGTTATGGTAGTGCAGACATATGTGTTTGAATCTCTTCTGTTAGATGTGGAATGGCTGTGCGTCACTATTAGGCTTAGTTATTTGGTCAGTAAAGCAGGTGCGGGTCAAACCCATAGAACAGGTACTCTATTCTTGATACCTAATTAGAGAGTAGGCTTGGTTCCTGAATTTGCCTCACAATAAGAGCCCGTTGTGTTTTTCTGTAAAAAAGCGGATCCGAAGGTGACTTTTTTTTTATAAAGATTTGAGGAGTGACTTTAATTTAAAAAAAAGGTGACAGGTATATAATCTGGTCACATGATCACATTGGCACAATTTTCTCTGGCTTTGACAATGCAGAGAGCTTTGTGGGAAACTTGTGCTTGGTCGGCATCTGGTTCTGACTTTATTTCTTTGTGTTTATCATGGCATATGTACGAGAGGTTCTTCAGTACCGGCTAATTTCTCAGAGATTTGGACGGCAGTCAGCTATGCTGTCTGAAGAACCAATAAGGAGGAGGAGGCAGTGGGTTCATCCCATTGTCTCCCAGCACCTACAGAACGGCCACTTTCATACTTTGTACTTTGACTTGTGGCAGCATCTGAAATATTTCAGGGTTACTTCCGTATGTCGGTGTGTACTTTTGATATGTTGCTGGCATCTCTAGGTTCTGGCCTTACTATCTAGGACACAAACATGAGGCGCAGCATTTTACCTAAAAAAAGAAAAAACTTCTAGTCACGTTGAGGTAAGGTTATTTGTCTATCCTTAAAGGGGTTTTGCCACTTCAGCAAATGGCATTTATTATGCATAGAAAGTTTCCATGGTTGCGACCATGCTTCAGTCCAGCAGCATGGCTGTGCTTTTACACTATTGAAAAAAGTACCAGCTTACGTGAGCTCCCACGGTCCCAGCCATCAGAGAGGCCAGCATTTTTTTTATAGTGTGTAAGCACGGCCACCACTGTAGAATTACAAAAATAAAATAAAAATGGATCCAGCCAGCAAAAGAGACAATATGGATAATAACAATATATTAGTAAGTGCCTTGTATTAACTTTCTCTACCTGATAAATGGATGCGGAGAGCACACATATAGCATTCATGTGCAGTCCAAATTTTTTTGTGGCCCCATAAAAATTAATGGGTCCCGATTTGATCTGTAAAAATGTAAACCAGAAATACGTTTGTGTGCATGAGGCTCTCAGTCACTGACAGTTGACAGGGGGCGGTCTTAAAGGGTTGTCTCACTTCAGCAAGTGGCAGTTATCATGTAGAGAAAGATAATACAAGGCACTTACTAATGTATTGCTATTATCCATATTGCTTTCTTTGCTGGCTTGGTTCATTTTTCCAAAACATTATAAACTGCTCGTTTCCATGGTTACGACCACCCTGTAATCCATCAGTGGTGCTCGTGCTTGCACACTATAAGAAAAAATGCTGGCCTCTCTGGTGGCCAGGACCATGGGAGCTCACGTAAGCTGGTACTTTTTTCTATAGTGTACAAGAACAGCTATGCTGCAAGACTGCATGGTAGTCGTAACCATGGAAACTTTTTATGCATAATAAATACAATGCATTTACTCCATGCAACCTATTATGTTATTGGCCTTGGCAACAACTGCCTGAACCTGGCTACAGCTTAGTTTGCTGTTCACTAAAATTCTTAAGTCTTTTTCCATGTCAGTGTTATCCAGTGTTTTACCACTTAGAACCGTATGTACTTGCGACTTGCATTATTCCTTCCCATGTGCATAACCTTACATTTGTCAATGTTAAACCTTGTGCATGACCTTCTATATGTCAGTGTTAACCCCTTAACGCCCAATGACGGCTTATCCCATCATGGGCAGGAGCCGCTTGCCGCCCCATGATGGGATAAGCCGTCATGGCATTAAACTGTCACCATGTCTGATGACATGGTGACAGTGCTGAGACCCCGGCTGTTACTTACAGCCAGGGGTCTCAGCTAACCAACCCGGGACCAATCGGGGCGGTCCAGGGCTAGCGATCGCTGTGATTGGCTAGTCTGTTCAGACTAGCCAATCACAGCGATCGTATCTGAAATAAACACTAAAAAAATAAATAAATACATTTAAGAATATATGTTATATATATATATATCCCCCACCCCCCCACCCCACTGTTTTCTCTGATTGCCGATTGGGGGGGGTTAATGTGCGGGCGATGTGCGGGCGGCTGCGGCGGGAGTGCCGCCCCCAATGATTTTCCAGGATGGCGAGCGGTTTTCAAGCAGAGTATGTGCTGGCACCGATGTCAGCAGTTTAACCCCTTCCTTGCCGTGGTCTGTAGGGACCGCTGTGTGGAAGGGGTTAACAGGGAGGGAGCGCTCCCTCCCTCTCCCATTGGGCGCTGCGGTGCGCTGGCAGCACCGATGGTGTGGCCTGAAGAGAGGGAGGAAGCTCCTTCTCCCTCCCATCGGGACGCTGCTCTGCTGTGGCAGCGTCCCGATGGTTACCATGGCAACCGGATTCTTTCAGAAGCGTCTGGGTTGCCATGGTGTAAGCTAAGCCTCATCAGGCTCCTGCTAAAGGCAGGAGCCTGACAAGGCTTAGCAAGAGTGAAAATGCACTGCAGTACACTATATAGTGTACTGTAGTGTATTATAGAACAATCAGACCCACTGGATCTTCAAGAACCAAGTGGGTCTGAGTCTAAAAAAGTGTAAAAAAAATTAAAAAAAGTTAAAAAAAAAGTTTAAAAAAAATCCCATTTTCCCCCCAAAACTCAAATTTGACATTCGTAAAAAAAGATAAAAAATACCCCAAGCATGTTAGGTATTTCCACGTTCGTAACAACCTGCTCTACAAATATATCACATGTCCCGACAAATATATCACATGTCCCGATCACATGTCCCGAACACCATAAAAAATAAAAATAAAAACAGGGTCAAAAAAGCCATTTTTGTCACTTTACATCACAAAAAGTGTAATAGCAAGCGATCAAAAAGGCGTATGCCCCTCAAAATAGTACCAATCTAACCATCACCTCTTCCCGCAAAAAATGAGCCCCTAACTGAGACAATTGCCCAAAAAATAAAAAAAACTACAGCTCTCAGAAAATGGAGACACTAAAACATGATTTTTTTTGTTTAAAAAATGATATTATTGTGTAAAACTTAAATAAATAAAAAAACTATACATGTTAGGTATTGCTACGTCCGTAACAACCTGCTCTACAAAAATATCACATTAGTTAACCCCTCAGGTGAACACAGTAAAAAAAATTAAAATAAAAACTGAGCCAGAACAGCCATTTTTGTTTACCTTGCCTAACAGTGTAATATAAAGTGATCAAAAATCATATGTACCCCAAGATAGTATCAATAACACTGTCACCTTATCCCTTAGTTTCCAAAATATGGGCACTTTTTGTTTGTTTCTACTGTAGGGGTGCATCAAATGGGACATGGTGTCTCAAAACCAGTCCAGCCAAATCGCCCTCCAAAAACCATCTGGCGCACCTTTCCTTCTGCGCTTGGCCATGCGGCCATACAGTAGTTTACAATCACATGCGAGGTGTTTCTGTAAATCGCAGAATCAGGTTAATAGATTTTGAGGGTTTTTTTTGCTATTAACCCTTGATTTGTTACAGGAAAAAATGGATTAAAATGGAAAATCTGCAAAAAAAGTGAAATTTTGAAATGTCATCTCCATTTTCCTTTAATTCTTGTGGAATACATAAAGGGTTAACACAGTTTGCAAAATTAGTTTTGAAAACCTTGAGGGGTGTAGTTTCTAAAATGGGGTCATTTATGGTGGTTTCTATTATGTTAGCCCCACAAAGTGACTTCAGAACTGAACCGGTGCTTTAAAAAATGGTTTTGGAAAATTTCTAAAAAATTTAAAGAATTGCTTCTAAAATTCTAAGCCTTCTAACATCCCCAAAAAATAAAATTACATCTACAAAATGATGGCAACATAAAGTAGACATATGGGACATGTAAAGTAATAACTATTTTGTGAGGGATCACTATCTGCCTTAATAGCAGAGAAATTCAAAGTTTGAAAATTACAAATTTTTCAAAATTTTCTGTAAATTTAGGATTTTTTTTAAATAAAGGTGATTTATATTGACTCAAATTTACCACTGTCGTGGAGTACAATGTGTCACGAAAAAACAATCTTGGAATCAGTTGAATCGGTGAAAGAATCCCAAAGTTATGAATTAATAAAGTGACACATGGCAGATATAAAAAATGTGGCTTAGTCATTAAGTGTAAAAGTAGCTTCGGCCTTAAGGGGTTAAACCTTTTATTTTTGTTTATATTTTCTTTAAAACATTTTTTACATTTTTTTTCTTTAATTTTTAGTCCTCTTAAGGAACTTGACCATGTAATACTAATAGACTATTGTAATCTATGGAATTTTTTTTCTAGCTGCCTATACTTCCCTGCTGCAAGCTGGGTTTAACAGGTGATTTTCTATAGCAGTCTTGAGAGCCGTCACATGGCCCATTATATACTCCCCTTAAGCACCTTGGGTGTACATTTCTGCTTTAGTGTACAAAGGGGTTAAAAATAGTAGCAAAAAAAATCTTAATTAAAATTGCACAGAAATCTATGTTGTTGTAGCAATGGTAAGTAAAAGCTACCACCTTACAAATGAAGACAATTATATTACTCTTAGTAAGCTAAACAAGAATGCTTAGAAAATTGATTTAAATGGCTCAATAACGTTTCTTCACAGCCAGATAGCTTAAAAGACATATGTACAGATAAGATAATGAAATATTGCAACTAAAAAGCATAAACATAATGAACATCTAATGAGTTTAGGAAAATAGAGAAACCCAAGGAGAGAAGAGAAGTGTACAAAGCTGTTACTGGGTATGAAAAAATTATGGAAGTGTTCCATATGCTTAACCCTTAGGATACCACCTCCGTATAGGTACGGTGGGCTGATCGGGCGGGTGCCATAATTCATTGCAGAGGGGATCAGACCTCCAAAAGTTGAAGAAAAAGTAAAAATAAATTGTTTTACATAATAAAAAATAAAAGTTCTAAGTAAAAAAGGGCCCCTTTCTCTTAATTTATATAAGGGCTCATGCACATGAACTTATTTTCTTTCCATCTCCGTTCCATTTATTTTTAGAACTGTATGCGGAACCATTCATTTCAATGGGTTAAAACACTTATGGGGTCAAAGTGCTCAGTACTCCCTTAATATATTCTTTGAGGGGTGTAGTTTCCAAAATGGGGTTACCTTTTGAGGGTTTCCATTGTAGGGGTACATCAGGGTCTCTTCAAATACAAAATGGTGCCAGAAAACCATTCTTGCAAAAGGTGCCACCAAAAGCCATATGGCGCTCCTTCTCTTCTGACCACTGCCATGTGCAGGTTACCCCAACACATATGGGGATTTTTCAGAGTAATGTATATTGAGGTTTATTTTGCTGTTAAACCTTACTGTTTTGCAAGAAAAAAATTGAACAAAAAATCTACAAAAAAAATGAAATTTGGAAATGTTGACTCTATTTTCCTTTAATTTTTGTGGAACACCTCAAAAGTTAACAAAGTTTGCAACATCAATTTTGAATAATTTATGGGGTTTAGTTTCCATTATGTAAGTCCCTCAAAATCACTTCATAACTGAATTGGTGATTAAAAAAAAATATTTTGAAAATTTTCTTGAAAAATTGCTTCTAAAATTCTAAGACTTCTAAAGTCCTAAATAAATTAAATTACATTTACAAAATGATGCAAGCATAAAGTAGACATACAGAAAATGTAACTATTTTGTGAGGTATCACAATCTGCCATAAAAGCAGAGAAATAAATATTTAAAAAATAGTGAATTTTGTAAATTTTCTGTAATTTTTGGATTCTTTTAATACAGTAAATGAAGGTAAACATATTAACTTTAATATATCACTTATATGAAGTACAAAGTGTCATGAGAAAACAATCTCTGAATGGCTTGGATAAGAAAAAGCTTTCCAAAATTATTACCACATAAAGTGACACGTCAGATTTTCAAAAATCGGCCTGGGATTTAAGGTGAAAAATGGCTCTGTACTGAAGGGGTTAATTTATGTTAGACCATAACAAAAATGGATTGTGGCAAATTAGATACCCTAATAAAAATGATACAAACTCAACAAACATGATTATATAATAATGTACTACAGTATATTTAACTATTAAAGGGGTGGTGCTATGAATAATATTAGACATTTGTAAAATCAGCACCTAGATCTAAATACTTTTGTGTTTGCATATTATTACAAATTTTGTACAGCCTCAAAGCTATTCAATAAAATGTATCTGTATAGTGCCACCTGCTGTTTCTATTTCTCCTTATTTCCTTGTCCTCCTCACTGAGGAGGTCGCATGTTCTTTTTCTTTTTAATAGCAATTTGCACAAGTGCACAACAATACAGAGGGTAGCATTTTACAATACAGAGGGTGGAATTTCAAATTTTAAATCCCTGAGTGAAAATACATTTAAACTTTGAAAAACCTTATTTTATATCACCATATTCTGACTAGGGATGAGCAGATTGACTTTGGATGAAACATCCGAAGTCGATTCGCATAAAACTTTGTTTATATACTGTTCGGAGCGACAGCTCCGTATAGTATTAGAATGTATTGGCTCTTATGAGCAGAAGTTATTACTTTGCGAAGTCTCGTGAAACTTCGGGTAATAACTTCAAAAATTAATTTCTACTGTTAAAAAACTTTTCTCGAACTCGGTTTAAGTTCCAAGGTACCACTCTCTATTCTAGTTCATTCCACAGGTAAAGCATGGGATTGTAAGAAATACAGGTTTTAGAAATAATATATACATTATCTTTTATTATATTGTATATATTTTGAGGGATTTATTTGAGTGAATCAGAGACTGAGAAACTAGCATGTAAAGGGCCTTTTACATGGGCTGAGAATTGCACAGATTATTTGTAACGAGTGTTCATAGTAACGTTCCTTAGCGATGACCTGGCGGTGTAAATGTACTGATAATTACCTGATTTTATTCCTCATTTAACAATTACCATGTCCAGGGGTTTCAAATCTTCCAAGTGGTCCTACTAGTTCATGTGAGGAGAGCAAGGGCTTATGGGAAGTGAGGGAAATACGGGATGGCCTGAAGAATAGGGCAAAGATCACCAAAGGAAAAGCAGCAGAGGCCATTTTAGGAAGATGCTGAAATAGAGGTAAAGAGAAATTGGCTTGGTAAGGGCTGAATGCAGACAGCAGAAAATGTAAAATTAACTGAAAAATAGGGGCCCCATGGCATCCCTTAAAGGCCCCTTTGCTACCCGGGTAACGTTATTATCAAACCCCCTGGTACCTGCCGAGCCGAGACCTGGCTGGATGATCCAACAGCCGCAGGACGCATGCGCTGCCTACAGGAGTCACCACATGGCACCCTCCATTTCAGAGAGAAGCCACAGCCAGAGCCTCTGATCCCTGGATTGCCACCACCACCACAGTCCTTTCACCTGGGTCAGCTGACTACATCATCTTTCACATTCCAGCCCACGGTGATCCAGTACCAGCTACCATGGAAAATGAAGTCAGCAGCAGCCAGGGGAGCTGGCAGTTCTTTCTTTGTTGCAGCCATGCCTGAACCACTGCAGCCAGAAGTCCTTACCCCTGCTGTCCCGGCAGGAGTAACCAGAAAGATGAAGGCTCAAGTGGCATCAGCACTCACCATTGTGACCACCACCCGGTCAAGTCCACATTCTAGCAGCAGAGGGCAGTGGAGCTCAACCACGGCTGCCAGCCTGGCCTACAGTAGGCAGGAGCATCCTCTTATGTCCTTCAGCAGCAATAGCAGCAAGGAGGACTTCAGGTCCCTCATCTGAGGAACCCTTCTACAACTGGCTGTCACTGTCTGGCTGATTTAAAGGACACCTCATGGTCTGGACCTATGGGAGCCACAAGATGGACTGCACCTGACGGGTACGAGCCTGTTGGCACTTGTTTTTAATTTATCTTGTTTTTATTTCCCCCTGTATGACTTTCACCATGATGGACATGGCTTGTCAGGACTCCCCCCTATTCTGCAGAAAATTCCTAGTTGCGCCTAAGTGCACCTATTTTCCTCCCCCCCCCCCCTTTCAGGTTATTTGGGAGCCCCCTTTTCAAAAAGGTTTCTCTATTTGCTATTTTATATTATCCATGTGGATTACACGTTACCTGTTTGGATTACAACAATACCTCACATGGATTACAATTGAATTTTGGACTATGTGTGCCAGTGTTTTATGCCAAGCAGCCATGAGGAGAGACTCAAACGTATATCTGAGCCTATTATGCTTGCAAATGTGAAACTGATTGCACTAAAATGTTTGCATAATTTTGTCTTTGCTGTATTTTAGCATAGCAAGTAGAGATGAGCGAATCATTCAAAATTTGCTAAGCCGAATATTCGCCGAATTTCTGACAAGATTCGTATTTAAACTAAATTATTAGTCGAATCTACGTAAAAAATAACTAAACGTTGTTTTGCGAACATTCCTGCCCAAATTACGTAAGTACAGTCAGCGTAGTAAGTACGCAATATGTAAGCATTAGCATACAAAAGTGCGTACGAATCCTTAGCGTACTATTGACGCAAATGCGTCATACGCACGAGGCTAGGCCGCAGCGTACAGTCTTTAGAGGCAGTCCATATGAACTAGAAAAATAAGGTGCTCACTGCTACTAGCTATCAATAAGTGAATAATTTACTAAAAACACTGTACAATAAGTGCATAATAGTACACATTGCAGTACCAGAAAAAGAATACACACAATGGGCTAAAGTGCTGAACCATTAAAAACAGTGTAGCTAAAATACAGCAAAAACATAAGTATGCAAACATTTTAGTGCAATCAATTTCACATTTGCGAGCATAAAAGGCTCAGATATACGTTTGAGTCTCTCCTTATGGCTCCTAGTTGGCAATGATAAAACACTGTCTGTCTGGAACACATATTCCAAAATTCAATTGTAATCCACGTGAGGTAAAATTGTAATCCAAACAGGTAATGTGTAATGCACATGGATAATAGAGAGTAGCAGCAAATAGAGAACCCTTTTTGCACAGGGGGCTCCCAAATAACTTGAGATGGGGTTAAAAAGGAAAAAAGGCGCGCTTAGGCGCAACTGGGACTTTTCTGCAGAATGGGGGGAGTCCTGACAGCCATGTCCACTCCAGCTGGGCGAGAGTCAAATGGGGGCAATACATTACATATTAGAAAAAAGCAGCACATAGAGAACCCTTTTTGCACAGGGGGCTCCCAAATAACCTGAGAAAGGGGAAAAAGGAAAATAGGTGCACTTTGGCGCAACATGGAATTTTCTGCAGAATGGGGGGAGTCCTGACAGCCATGCCCATCTGGGTGAGAGTCAACAGGGGCAACACAAACTAAACAAAAACAACTGCCAACTTGCATCTCACCCGTCAGGTGCAGTCCATGGTGTGTCTTTGACACTGCCAGTAGTTGGGTTCCTCAGCTCCTCGCTCAAGCTGCTGCTGAAGCTCATCAGAGGACGCTCCTGCCTATTGTAGGCCATGTTCGCTGCGGTGGTAGAACTCCAGTGCCCTTCTTCCTGAAGTTGGAATTGACCGGGTCTGGGTGGTGGTGACTAGAGATGAGAGAATCAAAGCTGACAAAGTGGAATTCGTTACGAATTTCATGGAAAATTCGATTCGCAACGAAAGCGAATTTCATGGCAATTCGTAGTAACAAATCTTTTTTTTTTTTTCCTAAAATGGCCGCAAGCACATGGCATGACATGGGGGAAGGATTTCTGGGACAAGGAAGTAAACACCCACAATGCGATCACATGCAGACATGTAGCCAATCAGCAGCCAGCCAGGTCCTGTTATGTCACAGCCCTATAAATAGCTCTGCAGAGCTGAAATCCGCCATTTGATATTGATTTTAGACCAGAGACAGACGTCAGGAGAGATCGGGCAAGTGAAAGAAAAACTAAAGAAAAGAAATGAGGAGATCAGGGATAGATAATATGAATTACAGGGATAGAAGAGGGATGATTTCTAGACAGAAAATCAGGCAGTGAAATCACTATTCTGGTACACTGAGCAGCAGTGAGTGGGCATAGGGGTTAGCCTGTTATACAGCACTGCACTCTGTTCTAAAGGCTGTTTTGTGGTGCTTTATTCAAAGAAGCACCACTAGTGTCGCTTTTTGCAGTGCAGTAAGAGGGTCAGAGCCTTGTTTGGGGTACATTAAAAAAAAATATGTATCAAAAAATAAAAAATAATAATAAAAAAACATTAAAAAAACAATATCTTTTGAGTTGTGTTTGGGGAAAAACATATATAATCTGTGATTGGCATCTTGTAAATGTGAAAGAAATAGTTGCGGCGTTATTCGCCATACAAATAGACAAGCGCCATATAGTGGTAAATTCTTCAGTGTAGTTGAATTGCCAAAAAAACTGTTAATCCGTGTTTGTGGGGTTGTTAGTTTTAAATAACTATTTGCGCCGTTATTCGCCATCCAAACAGAAAAGCGTGATAATTAGAGATGAGCGAGTGGTGTTCGATCGAGCTGGTATTCGATCGAATACTACGAATATTCGGCGTG
>ONZH01015381.1:0-40925 GCA_900303285.1 Rhinella marina | reverse complement strand
CCCCCTGGCCAAATTCAATGCCAAGGACTTTTGTAGACTCCTGGGGCTCTGGAAGGGGTGTCCGGGAGATCAAAACCAGGATCTCCTCCTCCCAGCCAGAGACTCTCACACTTATCCCGATTGATCTTGGACCCAGATGACTCTGAGTAGCGTTCTACCTCTGACAGCACCCACTCTGCCTCCCCTCTCGAAGACACAAAGATAGTCACGTCATCGGCATACGCCACCACCCTTAGTGTGGTTCCGGAGCCGCCCGGTCCATCCCGACACCCGCCAACGGTCCACGATCGACCCTCCTAAGGAAGGGATCAATCGCAAACACGTACAATAGCGGGCTCAAAGGACAACCCTGGCGAACCCCAGATCCCACCTCAAAAGGGCGGCCAATCCAACCGTTCACAAGAGGGAAACTCTCTGCCCCTGCGTACAAGGTCTTAAGCCAATCAACAAACCCCCCCGGCAGGCCATATCTCAGAAGGACAGACCAGAGGTACTCGTGGTCAACGCGATCAAAAGCTTTTGCCTGATCCAAGGACAGCATGTACCCCTTCCAGTGACCTGCCCTGCCCTGCTCCACGGCCTCTCGGACACTGAGCACAGCACTAAAAGTACTGCGGCCTGGAACAGAGCAATGCTGGGCCCCAGAAAGGAGCTGGGGCGCAAACTTCACCAACCGATTAAATAGCACCTTCGCCAGAATCTTTCTGTCCACACCGAGAAGCGCTATGGGACGCCAGTTCTCAATGTGGAATGGATCTTTACCCTTTGACAGAATGATCAGGGCCGACCTCCTCATTGACTTTGGCAGAGTACCCGAGGAGAGGCACTCATTGAATACCTCAGTCAAGAGGGGAACTAAGGTGTCCTTAAAGGTCTTATAAAACTCAGATGTTAAGCCATCCGGACCTGGCGACTTTTTGGGAGCAAGCCCCTCAATCACCAGACTGACTTCCTCTTCCTGGATCACTTCAGTCAAAACGTCAAGAGAGGGGTCTACTCCTGGTTCAGGAACGGTTTCAGCCAGGAAAGCCGACATCCTATCGCGATCAAGATCCCTCTTCGCCATGAGATGTGAGTAAAAGGATCTGACGACCTCCAAGATCCCTGACCTGGACCTTCTCAGGGACCCCGTACTATCAATCAGTCCTGACACAATCTTACTACTCACTGACATCTTGCAGTTTCTGTAAGGGTCAGGCGAGCGGTATTTCCCATAATCCCTCTCAAAAACCAAAGATGCGTGTCTATCATACTGACATCTCATAAGCAAAGACTTCACTCTGGAGATCTCCTCGCGGCTACCTCCAGTCGAGACAAGACGTTCGAGTTTCCTCCTCAGGCCCTGATACAGGCGGTACCTGCTCAGACTCCTGAGGCTCGAGAGCTGGCGGAAGAACCTCCCCACCCTTTCCTTGAACAACTCCCACCACTCAGACTTACTGCTGCAGAGATCCAGCAATGGTACCTGGCTCTGAACGAAGTCCTCAAAGGACTGTCTTATCTCCGCTTCTTCCAAGAGAGACGAATTGAGCTTCCAGTAACCTCTTCCCATCCGGGGAGTCTCTGTAACATTCAGAGAAAACAAAATTAAACAGTGGTCGGAGAACTCCACCTCCACAGCAGACATGGCTGAAGAGACGGCTTCCTCCTTCAAATAAAACCTATCTATTCTAGACCTACAACAACCCCTATGATAGGTGAACCCCGGGTGGCCTGGGGTGTGCCGGATGTGGACATCCACCAGGCGAGCCTCACTAGCTATACTATTGAGCGCGACGCTATCATAAGTCAGCTTGTCCCTGGAACCTCCCCTGTCCTGGGGCCTCGTGACAGTATTGAAGTCCCCTCCAAAGACCACCTGCCGACTCGTAAAAAGATAGGGCTTGATCCTCATGAAGAGACACTTCCGGTCCCACTTGGACTGGGGACCATAGATGTTAATTAGACGAAGTTCTTGTCCCCTCATGAGGACATCCAAGATCAGACACCTCCCCATTTCTAATTCAATAACCCGTCGGCATTCTACCGGTGCGGTAAAAAGGACCGCCACCCCCCGCTATACGGCTCGGCCGCAAGAGACCAGTAGGAGGCTCCGCGCCTCCATTCCCTTTTAGCTTTAAATATGGCCGCCAAATCTGGCAGCCTGGTCTCCTGCAAAAATAAAATGTCAGCTTCAACCCGGCTGAAAAAATCAAAGGCTGCAAATCTAGCCGTATCTGATTTAATGCTGGCGACATTAATGGACGCCAGCGTCAACGGGGTGGGTGCCGCCATCATGGGTGATCGAATTAGATGGCTTTCTTTTTCCCGCTGCCCATGCCATCTGTTCCATCAGTTGATGGCTTAACCCGTTTTAAGGAAACCGATGTGTCCATCTCACCTCCGTCCTTGTCCCCTGACTCCAGGCCAGCCCCCCCTCCTGAGGACATATTTTCCCCCGGAGGAGGAGGCTCGGCGTCCCCCGCAGGCCCCGGTGTTACCACCGCTTCCAGAACCTCACCCCCGGCTCCCTCCCCCAAAGAAGGGGAGGTGTCACCGATGGCTTGGAACCGGTTTGAGAGACTAATCAGAGGGGGGTCGGTTGTGCCTTCCTTTGGCATCTGGTGGGTGGGAGAAGACCTCAAATCTCCCTTTTTACTTATATGCTTTTTACCCTTTTTCTCTTGCCATCTCCCACTTTTCCCGTCCATACTTTCGCCATGGGGGGATATTGAGGAGATGGCACCTTCCTCTTCCTGGATCCTCCTGATTTCCTCATCCAGTTCACTATCCCTTTGGGCCTCAGCAGTAGCAACAGCCTCAGGGGTGAGATCAGAGGTTGTCCCAGTCTCCCCAGTTGCCTGAGGTTCCCGAGACTCGCCCATCCCCCTCTCCCTTTGGCGTTTTTCCTGACGCCTCAGTTGGGCAGGCGTCTTTTGCTTACTTTTCCTCCCTGGCTCCTCTGTTCCTTCACTTCTGCCAGCCTCTCCCCCAGCAGAATTGGCCTCATGGCTTTTTCCCGCCGGGGCATTGACCGCATTGGCAAAGGAACGGGGGCAGCGACTGAATGGGTGACCTAAGTCACCACACAGGTGACACCTAATCTCCGCACATGACGCAGCGAGGTGACCGATCTCCCCACACAGCGCGCACTTCTGTACAGTGCAGTTAGCACTGAAGTGTGTGGGGCTGCCGCATCTGTGACAGAGCTTCGGCTGACCCTGGTAGAAAATCTGGATGCGATCCCTTCCGAGGAAGGTTGCAGATGGTATGTGGGTAACTGTATTTCCTGAAAGCTTAAGTTTTACCATAAACGTCCAGGCCCCAGACCAGATGCCATATTCATCCCTGTTCTTTTTGGGGACCTCCACCACCTCCCCATATCGGCCAAGCCACGTCATGATGTCTATACAAGAGAGTGACTCGTTACGGGTTAAAACGGTCACCCTCTTGACGTTGTTCTGACGAGACACCGCCTGGACGGCAAAGTCTCGCCAGCTGGGCTCGTCCTTTGCCACCTCATAGTTAGACCAGAAGAGCTCAAGCCCCTCTGGCCGAACAAAGCTGACATCGAACTCGGGGGCCCCATAGGGATGTATCAAGGCGTAGATGTCAGTCGCCTTGAAGCCCATCTTTAGCAGGAGCTCAACTATGTCAGATCTTGAAGGACATGTATCACTGCCCGTCCACCTCAGACGGACCACATTCCTACGGAGACCACCCTGCCCAGATGTCGGGAGAGACCACGTGGGCTCCCTGCTTCTTTCCTCTCGGAAGGCTGAGAGGCCATGCCTCTCTATCCAGAAGGATAGATCAACCTCCCTACCCTCTACATTGATTGTTCTCTCTCCTCTCTTTAGAGCCTCCAGAAGACGCCGCTGCAAAACGCCGTCCCCAGAGTCAGAGGACAAGGAGGGCCCCCTATTTCCCCCCGCTGTGACATTAGCATAGCTGCGCACAGGAGCTGCCACAGCAGGGGGGGCAACCGGACCAGGCCCCCCACCCTCACCACTAACCAAAGACCCTCCACCACCCACTTCCATATCCTCCATCACCAGACCACCCTCTCTAATAACAGATGACGCGCCCACCCTTCCTTCCCTCCTAACACCACTCACTCCTCCATCCAAACCCCCAGACGTATTTTTATTAACATTTCCCCCCCGACCTCCTCCCACATTCTCGCCTCCACTCATACTGGCTGAACCGGTGCGTTTTGGTGCAGTGTTTGGTACCTCAGCATCATTGGGCCCTGGGGCCAGAGCTGCCTCCAAGGGAGCATGCTTGCCCCGTTTAGAAGCAGCCCCAACCCCACTTTTATCATTGCCCTCCGCTTCATCAGTAGCATTCTTCCCAAATTTTGGGCGCCGCTGATCGATTACCGGGCGCCGCTGATCCAAACCCAGACGCTGGTCTGTTTTTTCATGGCGCCGCTCATCTGGACCAGCAGCGCCAATGCAAAACAATGGTTTTAGTCCTATTCCGTGTCCTTTTGTGGGAGGCGAAACCGTCTCAGCTCCGGCAGCTCCTTCATGCCTCTTCTGCCCTGAGGGAACAGCGTCATCAGCAATCAGAGCCACCGGAGCTCTCGCAGCCGACTCTGGCGCGGAGCTGCCCCCCCCTCCCGACAGGGAGCAAACACCAGCACCAGAGCCTGTCTTTTTTACGCCCACCGCAACCTTCCTGTCCGGCTTTTCAGCCAGTACCGCACCAGCTCCATCCCTGTTACTGCAAACAGAGACAGAGCTCCCCGCCATATTGGATACCTTGCTCTCCCCTCTCTCCTGCACCGAGTCCACTGCAGGACACGGGCTGGGCTGAGAAGAGGGGCTAATACAGTGAGCCGGCCCTGCGGACGACCCGGGGGACCCCGAGAGGGGGGTGTATATAAATCGTACCTGCTCCTGGGGCTTGGTCTTCTTAGCCTTTTTAGTTTTTCCTCCCCCAGGCGTCTCCGGTGGCAGTTCATCTCCAAAGCACAAGTCCTGGAAACGCACTGGGGACTCCAGGAGCTGGATCTCCTCCATGAGGGCCCCTCCCGGGCTACAGGTCTCGTACTCATCCCCCGAGCCGCAGCTGGGTGACATTGCTGCTTGGCGTGCAGGGGGCCCACTGTACGGAACCTGTTCCTGCAGGCTGCCAGGTGGATCTTGCTGGTCACCATCACCGTCCTCCTGGTCACCATCACCGTCCTCCTCCACTGCTTGGACTTCCTCCACCTGGCTGTCAGGCTGCAGCCCCATCAGCCTTCTCTGCTTTTCCTCTGCCATCTTCTGAAAGCGGTCCTCATTTAGGAGCTTCTCCTTAAACGGACCGCTTTTTTCTCTGAGGACTGTTCTCCTTTCCTCCAACTCATCGATCTCAGCTTGGAGCTGTTTTATTTGACTTTGCAGCCCCTGCTTCCTCCTCTTGGGGGCCGATTCGGCACATGCCTTCAGTCCACGCAGCTCCTCCCGGAGCCTCCTCAAGGTCTTGCTCGCGTCTTCATATTCACGGAGGTGGCTCATGACCCGGGAGCCGTAGGTGGAAATGGACTCCCGGGCCCTCATTACGCCCCAGCCTTCCTCCTCTAAATCTGCCTCACCTCCGTGAACACTCGGCTTTTTCTGGGCCCCGGAAGGGCCACTTTCACCTGAGCTGGTACTTGGGTCTTTTTTGCTGGATTCAGCCTTGCGGCTCTTCCTGCTGTCCACAGACTCAGGGGAGACAGAAGCCACATTGCTGCGACTCCTGCCAGATCTTCTTACCCCTGAGTCCTCCATACAGGCCAAACGCTGGCTCCTCCTGTCCCCCGATGGCCTGCCGCTGGGAACAGGAGCCTGGGGCTTGCTTCCCTCGCTCATGCCTGAGAACCCACTCTCTCCCTGGGGAGGAAAGAGTAGGCCTCAGGTGGATAGATCTTCCTCCAAACAGCTCAGGAGCAGCAACACGCACAGCCACAAACGACCACACCCACAGATGATTGCAGCTCACAGACACCTGGTCCAGAGCTGCACTCACTATTCTGCTGGTGCAGTCACTGTGTACATACATTACTTATCCTGTACTGATCCTGAGTTACATCCTGTATTATACTCCAGAGCTGCACTCACTATTCTGCTGGTGCAGTCACTGTGTACATACATTACTTATCCTGTACTGATCCTGAGTTACATCCTGTATTATACTCCAGAGCTGCACTCACTATTCTGCTGGTGCAGTCACTGTGTACATACATTACTTATCCTGTACTGATCCTGAGTTACATCCTGTATTATACTCCAGAGCTGCACTCACTATTCTGCTGGTGCAGTCACTGTGTATACATTACTTATCCTGTACTGATCCTGAGTTACATCCTGTATTATACTCCAGAGCTGCACTCACTATTCTGCTGGTGCAGTCACTGTGTACATACATTACTTATCCTGTACTGATCCTGAGTTACATCCTGTATTATACTCCAGAGCTGCACTCACTATTCTGCTGGTGCAGTCACTGTGTACATACATTACTTATCCTGTACTGATCCTGAGTTACATCCTGTATTATACTCCAGAGCTGCACTCACTATTCTGCTGGTGCAGTCACTGTGTACATACATTACTTATCCTGTACTGATCCTGAGTTACATCCTGTATTATACTCCAGAGCTGCACTCACTATTCTGCTGGTGCAGTCACTGTGTACATACATTACTTATCCTGTACTGATCCTGAGTTACATCCTGTATTATACTCCAGAGCTGCACTCACTATTCTGCTGGTGCAGTCACTGTGTACATACATTACTTATCCTGTACTGATCCTGAGTTACATCCTGTATTATACTCCAGAGCTGCACTCACTATTCTGCTGGTGCAGTCACTGTGTACATACATTACTTATCCTGTACTGATCCTGAGTTACATCCTGTATTATACTCCAGAGCTGCACTCACTATTCTGCTGGTGCAGTCACTGTGTACATACATTACTTATCCTGTACTGATCCTGAGTTACATCCTGTATTATACTCCAGAGCTGCACTCACTATTCTGCTGGTGCAGTCACTGTGTACATACATTACTTATCCTGTACTGATCCTGAGTTACATCCTGTATTATACTCCAGAGCTGCACTCACTATTCTGCTGGTGCAGTCACTGTGTACATACATTACTTATCCTGTACTGATCCTGAGTTACATCCTGTATTATACTCCAGAGCTGCACTCACTATTCTGCTGGTGCAGTCACTGTGTACATACATTACTTATCCTGTACTGATCCTGAGTTACATCCTGTATTATACTCCAGAGCTGCACTCACTATTCTGCTGGTGCAGTCACTGTGTACATACATTACTTATCCTGTACTGATCCTGAGTTACATCCTGTATTATACTCCAGAGCTGCACTCACTATTCTGCTGGTGCAGTCACTGTGTACATACATTACTTATCCTGTACTGATCCTGAGTTACATCCTGTATTATACTCCAGAGCTGCACTCACTATTCTGCTGGTGCAGTCACTGTGTACATACATTACTTATCCTGTACTGATCCTGAGTTACATCCTGTATTATACTCCAGAGCTGCACTCACTATTCTGCTGGTGCAGTCACTGTGTACATACATTACTTATCCTGTACTGATCCTGAGTTACATCCTGTATTATACTCCAGAGCTGCACTCACTATTCTGCTGGTGCAGTCACTGTGTACATACATTACTTATCCTGTACTGATCCTGAGTTACATCCTGTATTATACTCCAGAGCTGCACTCACTATTCTGCTGGTGCAGTCACTGTGTACATACATTACTTATCCTGTACTGATCCTGAGTTACATCCTGTATTATACTCCAGAGCTGCACTCACTATTCTGCTGGTGCAGTCACTGTGTACATACATTACTTATCCTGTACTGATCCTGAGTTACATCCTGTATTATACTCCAGAGCTGCACTCACTATTCTGCTGGTGCAGTCACTGTGTACATACATTACTTATCCTGTACTGATCCTGAGTTACATCCTGTATTATACTCCAGAGCTGCACTCACTATTCTGCTGGTGCAGTCACTGTGTACATACATTACTTATCCTGTACTGATCCTGAGTTACATCCTGTATTATACTCCAGAGCTGCACTCACTATTCTGCTGGTGCAGTCACTGTGTACATACATTACTTATCCTGTACTGATCCTGAGTTACATCCTGTATTATACTCCAGAGCTGCACTCACTATTCTGCTGGTGCAGTCACTGTGTACATACATTACTTATCCTGTACTGATCCTGAGTTACATCCTGTATTATACTCCAGAGCTGCACTCACTATTCTGCTGGTGCAGTCACTGTGTACATACATTACTTATCCTGTACTGATCCTGAGTTACATCCTGTATTATACTCCAGAGCTGCACTCACTATTCTGCTGGTGCAGTCACTGTGTACATACATTACTTATCCTGTACTGATCCTGAGTTACATCCTGTATTATACTCCAGAGCTGCACTCACTATTCTGCTGGTGCAGTCACTGTGTACATACATTACTTATCCTGTACTGATCCTGAGTTACATCCTGTATTATACTCCAGAGCTGCACTCACTATTCTGCTGGTGCAGTCACTGTGTACATACATTACTTATCCTGTACTGATCCTGAGTTACATCCTGTATTATACTCCAGAGCTGCACTCACTATTCTGCTGGTGCAGTCACTGTGTACATACATTACTTATCCTGTACTGATCCTGAGTTACATCCTGTATTATACTCCAGAGCTGCACTCACTATTCTGCTGGTGCAGTCACTGTGTACATACATTACTTATCCTGTACTGATCCTGAGTTACATCCTGTATTATACTCCAGAGCTGCACTCACTATTCTGCTGGTGCAGTCACTGTGTACATACATTACTTATCCTGTACTGATCCTGAGTTACATCCTGTATTATACTCCAGAGCTGCACTCACTATTCTGCTGGTGCAGTCACTGTGTACATACATTACTTATCCTGTACTGATCCTGAGTTACATCCTGTATTATACTCCAGAGCTGCACTCACTATTCTGCTGGTGCAGTCACTGTGTACATACATTACTTATCCTGTACTGATCCTGAGTTACATCCTGTATTATACTCCAGAGCTGCACTCACTATTCTGCTGGTGCAGTCACTGTGTACATACATTACTTATCCTGTACTGATCCTGAGTTACATCCTGTATTATACTCCAGAGCTGCACTCACTATTCTGCTGGTGCAGTCACTGTGTACATACATTACTTATCCTGTACTGATCCTGAGTTACATCCTGTATTATACTCCAGAGCTGCACTCACTATTCTGCTGGTGCAGTCACTGTGTACATACATTACTTATCCTGTACTGATCCTGAGTTACATCCTGTATTAATACTCCAGAGCTGCACTCACTATTCTGCTGGTGCAGTCACTGTGTACATACATTACTTATCCTGTACTGATCCTGAGTTACATCCTGTATTATACTCCAGAGCTGCACTCACTATTCTGCTGGTGCAGTCACTGTGTACATACATTACTTATCCTGTACTGATCCTGAGTTACATCCTGTATTATACTCCAGAGCTGCACTCACTATTCTGCTGGTGCAGTCACTGTGTACATACATTACTTATCCTGTACTGATCCTGAGTTACATCCTGTATTATACTCCAGAGCTGCACTCACTATTCTGCTGGTGCAGTCACTGTGTACATACATTACTTATCCTGTACTTATCCTGAGTTACATCCTGTATTATACTCCAGAGCTGCACTCACTATTCTGCTGGTGCAGTCACTGTGTACATACATTACTTATCCTGTACTGATCCTGAGTTACATCCTGTATTATACTCCAGAGCTGCACTCACTATTCTGCTGGTGCAGTCACTGTGTACATACATTACTTATCCTGTACTGATCCTGAGTTACATCCTGTATTATACTCCAGAGCTGCACTCACTATTCTGCTGGTGCAGTCACTGTGTACATACATTACTTATCCTGTACTGATCCGGGGTTGCATCCTGTATTATACTCCAGAGCTGCACTCACTATTTTGATGGTGCAGTCACTGTGTACATACATTACTTATCCTGTACTGATCCTGAGTTACATCCTGTATTATACTCCACAGCTGCACTCACTATTCTGCTGGTGCAGTCACTGTGTATATACATTACTTATCCTGTACTGATCCTGAGTTACATCCTGTATTATACTCCAGAGCTGCACTCACTATTTTGCTGGTGCAGTCACTGTGTACATACATTACTTATCCTGTACTGATCCTGAGTTATATCCTGTATTATACTCCAGAGCTGCACTTACTATTCTGCTGGTGCAGTCACTGTGTATATACATTACTTATACTGTACTGATCCTGAGTTACATCCTGTATTATACTCCAGAGCTGCACTCACTATTCTGCTGGTGCAGTCACTGTGTACATACATTACTTATCCTGTACTGATCCTGAGTTACATCCTGTATTATACTCAAGAGCTGCACTCACTATTCTGCTGGTGCAGTCACTGTGTACATACATTACTGATCCTGTACTGATCCTGAGTTACATCCTGTATTATACTCAAGAGCTGCACTCACTATTCTGCTGGTGTAGTCACTGTGTACATACATTACTTATCCTGTACTGATCCTGAGTTACATCCTGTATTATACTCCAGAGCTGCACTCACTATTCTGCTGGTGCAGTCACTGTGTACATACATTACATTACTTATCCTGTACTGATCCTGAGTTACATCCTGAATTATACTCCAGAGCTGGCACTCACTATTCTGCTGGTGCACTCACTGTGTACATATATTACTTAACCTGTACTGATCCTGAGTTACATCCTGTATTATACTCCAGTGCTGCACTCACTATTCTGCTGGTGCAGTCACTGTGTACATACATTACTTATCCTGTACTGATCCTGAGTTACATCCTGTATTATACTCCAGAGCTGCACTCACTATTCTGCTGGTGCAGTCACTGTACATATATTACTTATCCTGTACTGATCCTGAGTTACATCCTGTATTATACTCCAGAGCTGCACTCACTATTCTGCTGGTGCAGTCACTGTACATACTTTACTTATCCTGTACTGATCCTGAGTTACATCCTGTATTATACTCCAGAGCTGCACTCACTATTCTGCTGGTGCAGTCACTGTACATACATTACTTATCCTGTACTGATCCTGAGTTACATCCTGTATAATACTCCAGCTTGTATGGTTTCTTAGTCCTACCCCATTGTCTATGTAAAGCCGTTCATGGCCCTTTAAATCCCATACGTAATGACCCAGTATCTGGTTTAGCAGTTTTGTTGCATCGTAAACCTTTTACATTCCTGTGCCAAATAAATCCGGGTTAAGCTTCTTACATCCTATTATTATCCTAATGTAATCCCATAAAGTGTATTTCGGTGTAGATGAGATGCAGAGGCGCAGTCGGCGAGGTTGTGCTGTACTTAATTGGTGAAATCGATAGTGTTTGGATTAACGAGGGGCCTACCATCACTGAGACAATGGGAAAATCAGCGAGGATAGACTGGAGGGTATACAAGTATCCTGCTCCTGGTAAACAATCCTCTGTCCTGGTAAACAATCAAATTCTACTGGATAGAAGCAGATCAGAGCATGGGTATGAAAAATATTCCACAGTGGATGAAAACCAAACAGATCTCACAGGATAGAAGCTATGCAGAGGATGATAACCAGTTAAATCCCACAAGATGGAAGCCAATCATAGGATGGTAACCAATCATATCCTACAGGATGGAGACCAGTGAGAGGATAGTAACCAATCATATCCTACAGGATGGAAACCAGTGAGAGGATAGTAATCAATCATATCCTACAGGATGGAAACCAGTGAGCGGATAGTGATCAATCATATCCTACAGGATGGAAACCAGTGAGAGGATAGTAACCAATCATATCCTACAGGATGGAGACCAGTGAGAGGATAGTAACCAATCATATCCTACAGGATGGAAACCAGTGAGCGGATAGTGATCAATCATATCCTACAGGATAGAGACCAGTGAGAGGATAGTAACCAATCATATCCTACAGGATGGAAACCTGTGAGAGGATAGTAACCAATCATATCCTACAGGATGGAAACCAGTGAGAGGATAGTAATCAATCATATCCTACAGGATGGAAACCAGTGAGCGGATAGTGATCAATCATATCCTACAGGATGGAAACCAGTGAGAGGATAGTAACCAATCATATCCTACAGGATGGAGACCAGTGAGAGGATAGTAACCAATCATATCCTACAGGATGGAAACCAGTGAGCGGATAGTGATCAATCATATCCTACAGGGATGGAGACCAGTGAGAGGATAGTAACCAATCATATCCTACAGGATGGAGACCAGTGAGAGGATAGTAACCAATCATATCCTACAGGATGGAAACCAGTGAGAGGATAGTAATCATATCCTACAGGATGGAAACCAGTGAGAGGATAGTAATAAATTATATCCTACAGGATGGAAACCAGTGAGAGGATAGTAATTCATATCCTACAGGATGGAAACCAGTGAGCGGATAGTGATCAATCATATCCTACAGGATGGAGACCAGTGAGAGGATAGTAACCAATCATATCCTACAGGATGGAGACCAGTGAGAGGATAGTAACCAATCATATCCTACAGGATGGAAACCAGTGAGAGGATAGTAATCATATCCTACAGGATGGAAACCAGTGAGAGGATAGTAATAAATTATATCCTACAGGATGGAAACCAGTGAGAGGATAGTAACCAATCATATCCTACAGGATGGAAACCAGTGAGAGGATAGTAATCATTCATATCCTACAGGATGGAGACCAGTGAGAGGATAGTAATCAATTATATCCTACAGGATGGAAACCAGTGAGAGGATAGTAATCAATCATATCCTACAGGATGGAAACCAGTGAGAGGATAGTAATCAATTATATCCTGCAGGATGGAAACCAGTGAGAGGATAGTAATCAATCATATCCTAAAGGATGGAAACAAGTGAGAGGATAGTAATCAATCCAATCCTACAGGATGGAAACAAGTGAGAGGATAGTATCAATCATATCTTACAGGATGGGAACCAGTGAGAGGATAGTAATCAATCATATCCTAAAGGATGGAAACAAGTGAGAGGATAGTAATCAATCCAATCCTACAGGATGGAAACCAGTGAGAGGATAGTAATCAATCATATCTTACAGGATGGGAACCATTGAGAGGATAGTAATTATAGATGAACGAGCGTGCTCGTTACGAGCACTGTAGTGCTCGGCTCCCCTGCGCTAGCATAGGCGCTGGCAGCCACTTCCGTCCTCCGGAGGAGGACGGAAGCGGCTGCCGGCGCCCATGCGAGCGCAGGGGAGCGAGCACTACAGTGCTCGTAACGAGCACGCTCGCTCATCTCTAATAGTAATCAATCCTATCCTACAGGATGGAGACCAGTGAAAGGATAGTAATCAATCATATCTTACAGGATGGGAACCAGTGAGAGGATAGTAATTAGAGATGAGCGAGCGTGCTCGTTACGAGCACTGTAGTGCTCGGCTCCCCTGCGCTAGCACAGGCGCTGGCAGCCACTTCCGTCCTCCGGAGGAGGACGGAAGCGGCTGCCGGCGCCCATGTGAGCGCAGGGGAGCCGAGCACTACAGTGCTCGTAACGAGCACGCTCGCTCATCTCTAATAGTAATCAATCCTATCCTACAGGATGGAAACCAGTGAGAGGATAGTAATCAATCCAATCCTACAGGATGGAGACCAGTGAAAGGATAGTAATCAATCATATCTTACAGGATGGAAACCAGTGAGAGGATAGTAATCAATCATATCCTACAGGATGGAGACCAGTGAGAGGATAGTAATCATTCATATCCTACAGGATGGAGACCAGTGAGAGGATAGTAACCAATCATATCCTACAGGATGGAGACCAGTGAGAGGATAGTAACCAATCATATCCTACAGGATGGAAACCAGTGAGAGGATAGTAATCATATCCTACAGGATGGAAACCAGTGAGAGGATAGTAATAAATTATATCCTACAGGATGGAAACCAGTGAGAGGATAGTAATCATATCCTACAGGATGGAAACCAGTGAGAGGATAGTAATCAATTATATCCTACAGGATGGAAACCAGTGAGAGGATAGTAATCAATCATATCCTAAAGGATGGAAACAAGTGAGAGGATAGTAATCAATCATATCTTACAGGATGGGAACCAGTGAGAGGATAGTAATCAATCATATCCTAAAGGATGGAAACAAGTGAGAGGATAGTAATCAATCCAATCCTACAGGATGGAAACCAGTGAGAGGATAGTAATCAATCATATCTTACAGGATGGGAACCATTGAGAGGATAGTAATTATAGATGAGCGAGCGTGCTCGTTACGAGCACTGTAGTGCTCGGCTCCCCTGCGCTAGCATAGGCGCTGGCAGCCACTTCCGTCCTCCGGAGGAGGACGGAAGCGGCTGCCGGCGCCCATGCGAGCGCAGGGGAGCCGAGCACTACAGTGCTCGTAACGAGCACGCTCGCTCATCTCTAATAGTAATCAATCCTATCCTACAGGATGGAGACCAGTGAAAGGATAGTAATCAATCATATCTTACAGGATGGGAACCAGTGAGAGGATAGTAATTAGAGATGAGCGAGCGTGCTCGTTACGAGCACTGTAGTGCTCGGCTCCCCTGCGCTAGCACAGGCGCTGGCAGCCACTTCCGTCCTCCGGAGGAGGACGGAAGCGGCTGCCGGCGCCCATGTGAGCGCAGGGGAGCCGAGCACTACAGTGCTCGTAACGAGCACGCTCGCTCATCTCTAATAGTAATCAATCCTATCCTACAGGATGGAAACCAGTGAGAGGATAGTAATCAATCCAATCCTACAGGATGGAGACCAGTGAAAGGATAGTAATCAATCATATCTTACAGGATGGAAACCAGTGAGAGGATAGTAATCAATCATATCCTACAGGATGGAGACCAGTGAAAGGATAGTAATCAATCATATCTTACAGGATGGAAACCAGTGAGAGGATAGTAATCAATCATATCCTACAGGATGGAGACCAGTGAGAGGATAGTAATCATTCATATCCTACAGGATGGAGACCAGTGAGAGGATAGTAACCAATCATATCCTACAGGATGGAGACCAGTGAGAGGATAGTAACCAATCATATCCTACAGGATGGAAACCAGTGAGAGGATAGTAATCATATCCTACAGGATGGAAAACCAGTGAGAGGATAGTAATAAATTATATCCTACAGGATGGAAACCAGTGAGAGGATAGTAATCATATCCTACAGGATGGAAACCAGTGAGAGGATAGTAATCAATTATATCCTACAGGATGGAAACCAGTGAGAGGATAGTAATCAATCATATCCTAAAGGATGGAAACAAGTGAGAGGATAGTAATCAATCATATCTTACAGGATGGGAACCAGTGAGAGGATAGTAATCAATCATATCCTAAAGGATGGAAACAAGTGAGAGGATAGTAATCAATCCAATCCTACAGGATGGAAACCAGTGAGAGGATAGTAATCAATCATATCTTACAGGATGGGAACCATTGAGAGGATAGTAATTATAGATGAGCGAGCGTGCTCGTTACGAGCACTGTAGTGCTCGGCTCCCCTGCGCTAGCATAGGCGCTGGCAGCCACTTCCGTCCTCCGGAGGAGGACGGAAGCGGCTGCCGGCGCCCATGCGAGCGCAGGGGAGCCGAGCACTACAGTGCTCGTAACGAGCACGCTCGCTCATCTCTAATAGTAATCAATCCTATCCTACAGGATGGAGACCAGTGAAAGGATAGTAATCAATCATATCTTACAGGATGGGAACCAGTGAGAGGATAGTAATTAGAGATGAGCGAGCGTGCTCGTTACGAGCACTGTAGTGCTCGGCTCCCCTGCGCTAGCACAGGCGCTGGCAGCCACTTCCGTCCTCCGGAGGAGGACGGAAGCGGCTGCCGGCGCCCATGTGAGCGCAGGGGAGCCGAGCACTACAGTGCTCGTAACGAGCACGCTCGCTCATCTCTAATAGTAATCAATCCTATCCTACAGGATGGAAACCAGTGAGAGGATAGTAATCAATCCAATCCTACAGGATGGAGACCAGTGAAAGGATAGTAATCAATCATATCTTACAGGATGGAAACCAGTGAGAGGATAGTAATCAATCATATCCTACAGGATGGAGACCAGTGAGAGGATAGTAATCAATTATATCCTACAGGATGGAGACCAGTGAGAGGATAGTAATCAATCATATCCTACAGGATGGAGACCAGTGAGAGGATAGTAATCAATCATACCCTACAGGATGGAAACCAGTGAGAGGATAGTAATCATTCATATCCTACATGATGGAAACCAGTGAGAGGATAGTAATCAATCATATCCTAAAGGATGGAAACAAGTGAGAGGATAGTAATCAATCATATCTTACAGGATGGGAACCAGTGAGAGGATAGTAATCAATCATATCCTAATGGATGGGAACCAATGAGAGGATAGTAATCAATCATATCCTACAGGATGGAAACCAGTAAGTGAATAGTAATCAATCATATCCTACAGGATGGAAACCAGTGAGAGGATAGTAATCAATCATATCCTACATGATGGAAACCAGTGAGAGGATAGTAATCAATCATATCTTACAGGATGAAAACAAGTGAGAGGATAGTAATCAATCCAATCCTACAGGATGGAAACCACTGAGAGGATAGTAATCAATCATATCCTAAAGGATAGAAACCAGTGAGAGGATAGTAATCAATCATATCCTAAAGGATAGAAACCAGTGAGAGGATAGTAATCAATCATATCTTACAGGATGGAAACCAGTGAGAGGATAGTAATCATTCATATCCTAAAGGATGGAAACCAGTGAGAGGATAGTAATCAATCATATCCTACAGGATGGAGACCAGTGAGCGGATAGTAATCAATCATATCCAAAAGGATGGAAACCAATCATATTCCACAGGATAGAAACCAATCATATCCTACAGGATGGAAACCAATCAGATTCCACAGGATGGAAACCAAACAAAAGACAGTAACAAATCAGATTCTAAAGGATGAGAACCAATCACATTCTGCATAATGGAAAACAGAGAGTGGAAATTAATTAGATTCCATAGAATGGAAACCAATCAGGTCAATGGGATTGAAACCAACAATTTTCCAGACAATAAAAACAATATAGTAACCAATCAGATTCTACAATAATGAAATCTGTAAGAGAATGCAAACCAATCAAATTCGACAGGATGGAAAGCAGTTAAGGATGGGGACCAATTAGATATGACAGGATGGAAGCCAATCAGATCCAGATTTACTTTCTATGAGAAGTAGAGAGCAAAACAATGTCAGCCAATCAGATTCCAAATGCTAACCCCCTATCAAGATCTAAGGGATCGCATCTATGGATGAACAAATCGACTTCTGATGAGCCGGAGCTCCGTACAGTATTAGAATGTATTGGCTCCGATGAGCCAAAGTCCTCTGAAGTTATTACACGAAGTCTCGTGATACATCGCCAAGTAATAACCTTGGCTCATCAAAGCCAATACATTCTAATATTGTATGGAGCTCCCGCCCCGTACAGTATTAGTACAAAGTTTTATGCTAGGTTTCATCTGAAGTCGATTCGCTCATCCCTAATCACAACCAATCAGATTCCTGTCGTCCATACATACAGGAAGGAGAACCTGTCCCCTGACTTATGAAAAGGTCCATCTGCTCTGCAATATGCTTTTATCGTACAGGTTTTCCTATGTGCTCTCTATCAAGAAAGCATTTATTGGAAATTGAGCCCAGAAGTCATGTTTCAGTATGGGGCGGGGCGACGATGATTCCCAAATGCGGGTTTAGCTGAAGAAGATTGCATGTTATTACTGAATTTCCAATGATGTTTGATGGCAGCAGTCTAATCTAAAATTATAATGCAGGATGACTCTCCTCGCTCCTCTCTCCCTGGGGAATGTAATCGTGGCCTGTGTAACCTCCAGCCTGCAGAGGGCCCCGTTCACATGATTACCTCCAGATCTCAATGCCTTCAGCTTGTATTTATCGGATATACACCCGCAGTAAACATCATGGTGGTCATACAGCACGTGACAAAAAGCCCATGCGTCAGCTGTGCTAACTGCAGAATGGCGGCAATTCACTAATGATAGAATAAGATGGGCTCCCCTTTAAGGGCACATTTGGGTTTACAACATGGCCGCCTCTTATAGCTGTTACTATGATAGAATACGATGGGTGGACCTGATCAAAATGTTAGAAGACTGAACAGAGACTCCACGGAGAAGCTAATAATGGCATCCACAGGTTAGATGGAGCTCCCCTTTAAGGGCACATTTGGGTTTACAACATGGCCGCCTCTCATAGCTCTTACAGTGATAGAATACGGTGGGTGGACCTGATCAAAATGTTAGAAGACTGAACAGAGACTCCACAGAGAAGCTAATAATGGCATCCACAGGTTAGATGGAGCTCCCCTTTAAGGGCACATTTGGGTTTACAACATGGCCGCCTCTCATAGCTGTTACTATGATAGAATACAGTGGGTGGACCTGATCAAAATGTTAGAAGACTGAACAGAGACTCCATGGAGAAGCTAATAATGGCATCCACAGGTTAGATGGAGCTCCCCTTTAAGTGCACATTTGGGTTTACAACATGGCCGCCTCTCATAGCTGTTACTATGATAGAATACAGTGGGTGGACATGATCAAAATGTTAGAAGACTGAACAGAGACTCCACAGAGAAGCTAATAATGGCATCCACAGGTTAGATGGAGCTCCCCTTTAAGGGCACATTTGGGTTTACAACATGGCCGCCTCTCATAGCTGTTACTATGATAGAATACAGTGGGTGGACATGATCAAAATGTTAGAAGACTGAACAGAGACTCCACAGAGAAGCTAATAATGGCATCCACAGGTTAGATGGAGCTCCCCTTTAAGGGCACATTTGGGTTTACAACATGGCCGCCTCTCATAGCTGTTACTATGATAGAATACAGTGGGTGGACCTGATCAAAATGTTAGAAGACTGAACAGAGACTCCACGGAGAAGCTAATAATGGCATCCAGAGGTTAGATGGAGCTCCCCTTTAAGGGCACATTTGGGTTTACAACATGGCCGCCTCTTATAGCTGTTACTATGATAGAATACGATGGTGGACCTGATCAAAATGTTAGAAGACTGAACAGAGACTCCACGGAGAAGCTAATAATGGCATCCACAGGTTAGATGGAGCTCCCCTTTAAGGGCACATTTGGGTTTACAACATGGCCGCCTCTCATAGCTGTTACTATGATAGAATACAGTGGGTGGACATGATCAAAATGTTAGAAGACTGAACAGAGACTCCACGGAGAAGCTAATAATGGCATTCACAGGTTAGATGGAGCTCCCCTTTAAGGGCACATTTGGGTTTATAACATGGCCGCCTCTCATAGCTGTTACTATGATAGAATATGGTGGGTAGACCTGATCAAAATGTTAGAAGAGTGAACAGAGACTCCACGGAGAAGCTAATAATGGCATCCACAGGTTAGATGGAGCTCCTCTTTAAGTGCACATTTGGGTTAACAACATGGCCGCCTCTCATAGCTGTTACTATGATAGAATACAGTGGGTGGACCTGATCAAAATGTTAGAAGACTGAACAGAGACTCCACGGAGAAGCTAATAATGGCATCCACAGGTTAGATGGAGCTCCCCTTTAAGTGCACATTTGAGTTTACAACATGGCCGCCTCTCATAGCTCTTACAGTGATAGAATACGGTGGTGGACCTGATCAAAATGTTAGAAGACTGAACAGAGACTCCACGGAGAAGCTAATAATGGCATCCACAGGTTAGATGGAGCTCCCCTTTAAGTGCACATTTGAGTTTACAACATGGCCGCCTCTCATAGCTCTTACTGTGATAGAATACGGTGGGTGGACCTGATCAAAATGTTAGAAGACTGAACAGAGACTCCACGGAGAAGCTAATAATGGCATCCACAGGTTAGATGGAGCTCCCCTTTAAGGGCACATTTGGGTTTACAACATGGCCGCCTCTCACAGACAGAAGGTGTATTTGGAGGGAAAGTGGTTTGTTTATGGCAACAGTGTTTTCTATTGTCATGAAATTCCCTACGAAATTGAAAATGGGGTTAGTCTACATTACAGTAGTTGACTGGCCCCTCCTTAAAGTGATAGACACCTATTATTTCATTCGGGTTCATTGTTTTTACAAGCACTGTAAAGCATTGAAACAACTTATTTGTATATCACTAATCATATAGATAAAGCCAAATGAGCCGTGGGATGCTCACAGCGTCATGTTCTCACCCTCAGGGGGCCATCAAAGGTCATGTAGCTTGCCTGTGGTTGATGTTTTTCTGCCATGTCAAGTGCAAAGAGGGAGAACTGCTATAACAAGTATGTTCTGCCTAGAGATGTACCGCTTCACCAGTCATTTATCAGGAGCACAGAACCCTGTGGTCATCTCTGGCTAGTTCTGAAGCCGAAAGCCTAAGAAATAATACAGGTTAAGAAGAATGTGACTGACTGGAAGTAGAGAACTGGATTGAGTTATTGCTACCTTCTAAGATCAGGGATGAGGAGGGGCCCGCATAGGACTTGTAATGTCCCTGGAGTGGTCTATTGGACCTTTTATGGACCATTTGAGATACACCAATACCGCCTGGTTTATCCGACCCTTGTGTAAAGCTAATGAATGCAAAGAAAGCAAACAAGTTTTGCAAAATAGTAGAAATTACGGTATTGAAAGAAAGGAACAACTTTTCAACCATGAAAAATTGGATCACGGCACATGTGTTGACCACATCGGAAGTGATACAGCAAATTCAAAAAGTTTCCCAACATCTAGGCAAATCATAAACCTTCAACAAGATTTTTCTTTATAGCATGTATCAGCCAAATAACTTTTTTGATTTTTTGAGTTTATGTGAATAAAAAGTACAAGTGATTCACCAAAAAAGTTCAGAAAGGGAAAAGGCCTCTAACTCTCCCTTATCATCTAATCTAGAAGACCTTTCAAGGGTTGAGAACCAATACTTATCCTCCTGTGCTGTAATTTTTGAAGATATTCTTTATTCTAGTGTTTTTCTAGCTGCCACCTATGCCTTCCCTACCCTGGCATCTCTGGATTAAGGAGCTAGCCCAGAAGAGAAAGTAGCAGAGGTTTCAGGGGGTGAGGAACATGATGGTCACCTAGACCTCTACTGGATAATTTAAGGAGGTGAGGAGCACATAAAGCAAAGACATAAAAAAATGGAGCCTTACAGAGATGGTCCAGCGAGAACTTCTTTTTGACATGTGATTGGGATCAGGATAGCTCTGGTACATGCCCATATGCTCAAAAAAGGCAATTACTTGGTTGATTACTGATTGTATGTGGTGATGTTTCTCCACAAGAGGTCTCTCATGTCAACCTTGTTTGCCATGTTGAAGCCAACTCTTCCAGTTCCACTGGTTAGAGAAAGCACGTGCCATTTTCTGCATCTATTGAATCTCTTTGGGCACTGATTAAAGGGTTTCTGTCACCAGTTTTTTCGGTATGAATCAGGCTGACATTAGAGATGTGCTAATGTCACCTGATTCCAAATATATATCTGTTTTATTTACTGGTGCCCCCATTTTTATATAAAATGAACTTTTATTTTATGCAAATAAGGCCTCTAGGTGCAAGGGGCGTTACCTCTGCTCCTAGAGGCTCTGTTGATTGACAGGCCCAGGCAGAGAAGAAACACTCCATTCACCATAGCTTTTAAGGACCTTCAATGATGTCATGACCATGTGATCAGTCACATGGTTAGGATCACACAAACAGCCTGTCTCCTCCTAAACCATGTGACTGATCACATGGTCATGACATCATTGAAGGTCCTTAAAAGCTATGGTGAATGGAGTGTTTCTTCTCTGCCTGGGCCTGTCAATCAACAGAGCCTCTAGGAGCAGAGGTAACGCCCCTTGCACCTAGGAGCCTTATTAGCAGAAAATAAAAGTTCATTTTATATAAAAATGGGGGCACCAGTAAATAAAACAGATATATATTTGGAATCAGGTGACATTAGCACATCTCTAATGTCAGCCTGATTCATACCGAAAAAACTGGTGACAGAAACCCTTTAAGGTACCATTGTGTTACTGTGATCCTAGTCTGCCATATTATCATTGAATACCTGAACGGTCATCTCCAGAAAACTGCTTTAGCTATAGAGAAGCCAAGGTTGCAGTAATAAAAGCCGGCTGTCTGCTACTACTCCTCCTGATTCTCCCATGCATGTACACATTTAGCTCATGAGAGTGAAGTAAGTGGCTGTCAGACTCTTCTGCAAAAAAAAGGGGGTCAGTCAGCAAATCCAATGTGCAGGTGCACGCTGCCATGGCTAGAGACACAAAGTAAAAAACACAATGCAGCAGCACTCTGCAAATAATGTACAGCAATGCCATAGTCATATAAAACATTCTGGTGCTAGTGCTACGCTTATTTTGCAAAATTGAGATTCTTGCCAAATCATTTTGTACATAATTATTTGGGCTCGTCTTCCAAACGTCAAGGCGATCTCCTTAAGACAGGAACCTAACACTGATTCCTACCTGTTATATGCCATAATGGCCACCATAAAATTCAGGGAGTGCAGGTTCCACATGCATGCTGGGTCCACTCTGCCTTTGCCATTTTTGGTGCCTAAAAGGCCTCCATTAATTCCAGAGAGGTATAGAGTGGGTTCAGAATGCATGCTGGTACCTGCATCCCTGGATTTAATAGAGGCCTTTAAGGCACCAAAAATGGCAAAGGCAGAGTGGACCCAGCATGCATGTGGAACCTGCACTCCCTGAATTTTATGGTGGCCATTATGGCAGATAGCAGGTAGGAATCAGTGTTAGGTTCCTGTCTTAAGGAGATCGCCTTGACGTTTGGAAGACGGGCGAAATAATTATGTACAAAATAATTTGCCAAGAATCTCAATTTTGCAAAATAAGCGTAGCACTAGCACCAGAATGTTTTATATGACTATGGCATTATTGTACATTACTTACAGAGTGCTGCTGCATTGTGTCAGACTCTTCTGGCATCTCCTGTGGGACCAAAGAATTGGGCATGTTGAAATCCATTTGGCTGATTCTTTGGACATCTGTTGGAGGACTGCCTGGTGTCCTCCATGCGCGTGACATAGTTGGCTGGTACTACTGAAATTGGTTTGTCCAACTTACTTGTAATCTGTATCGGCACCCTTATGGTTGGGAGACCATGATGGTGGTTCAGTATTGTGTCCTGGATCTTCATGTACAGAGGTGTACCTCAGCTGAAATGCAATGGGCCATATCTCCGGAGGTTCCTGTCTTCTTCCGGGACGTAACCAGTTAGAGTCAAGTGGGACATGTGCTTCGGGTGCTGGTTATCAAGAGACACCACCAAGTCACTTTAGGTTTCGATACAGGGTGAACTTAACCTTTGCCCCGGGTGAAGCCTAGCTACTCCTCTGTCTCTTTGCCTCTTGCTTTTACTCTACTTTAATATCCTTTTATTGACTTCCATCTAATTTCCTCTGTTTTCACCATCGCCCTCAATGTCATCTCCCTTCTAAATTAAGCACGTCTAATTGGCTACAATTTTAACACAGCTTAAATTCTTAATTTCCCGTGTCTCTACATTGATAGACTTTGAACTACTTTCAGGTCCATAGGGCTTTCAGTGGAAAGCTGTTAAATTGTATTTTGCCGCCTACATGGTGTTTAACCCAGAATTTATATCATATCAGCAATTTCCGAGAGTTCTCAAATTCTCCAAAATCTATTTAGCGGCATGCTTGGTGAATCCACCTTTGGGGTCATTTTATACCATATTCTGGAAACCATTTCCTTAATATACAATGATTAGTGCTATTGCATTAGTTGGAGAAGGATTCACATAAAAATGAAATTCCAAAAACTCAAAAATTTTCACAAAAATACTCTTTAAGGACTTATGAACTTGACTATCTCATATCCCACCAGCCCTTGAAATGCCCTACTTAGGTGAAATGAGAGTGATGGGGGCAAAAATTTGGTCCTAAAATTACCCAAGACGTCGGCCAAAGCAGATACGAGTAATAATCATAACACCATGGAAGGACCAGCATCATCCTGGCCAAAGATGCCAAGAATATTAAAGGGTTATTCCCATTTTAGACAATGGAGGCATATCGCTAGGATATGCCCCCATTGTCTTATAGGTGCGGGTCCCACCGCTGGATCCGCAACTATATCAAGAACGGAGCCCTAAAAGTAAAGGAGGGCGCATGCGTAGCCGCCCTCCATTCATTTCTATGGGGCCGCCGAAAAAAGACGAGCACTGGCTCGGCTATTTCCGTCGGCTACATAGAAATGAATGGGAGAGGTGACCGCGCATGAGCAGTGTGCTCCCCTTCATTTCTATGGGAGCAGCGGGGGAGCTGTGCCTGGTGGTGGCCGGACCCCAGGGTCCTCCAGGCAGCGCTCCCCACTCTGTTCTCGAAATAGGTGCGGGTCCCAGTGGTGGGACCCGCAGATATCAGACAATGGGGGCACATCCTAGCGACATGCCCCCATTGTCTAAGATGGGATAACCCCTTTAAGGTCAAAGATGGCAGTAGACCAATCATTGTGGACACATTTTTGTTTAAAAAAATAAAAATAAATAAAAAAATTTAAAAAATATTTCAAATCTTCCTAATATTTTAGTGAACAGGAAGCAGGACAAAGTTTTTTTTGTAGCGCCCCTGTAAGGCACTTCCAGAATGGAGCGCAATGCTTATATTAAAAGACTTATTAATAAGCCATGGAGCTGATCCTATAACCCGCACAATTTCATTATGGCAGCAGACGTCTCGGCTGCCGGCAATAACTCATGGATATATCGAATTTCATTTATTTTCCCGAACACTTGAAATGAGTAATTGGACGAGACTCATCTCATTATAGAATCTGGCATCGGTTACCTTGTGTCACTATGAATCGCTCCTCTTGTTACATTATGTTCCGGACAATTTTTTTTTTTTCACCCATGATTAACATAACGGTTTAAAAGTGAATGATTCATAAAAGTTGGGATTTTTCCCATAACACATTAGGAAATACAAGCGTCGCTCTACCGAGCTGCAATCATTTACAGAGGGCTTTTAGGCAGAAGACAGATACTGAGCACAAAGCCAAAATTCAGGTTCTAACATCCTCCTTAGGATCTGTCGGCCACTTTCCCTTTTTGTGACCACATTTAAAGGGTTTGTCCCACAAAAAATATTTTACAGTTTTTTAAACCAGCACCTGGATCTGAATACTTTTGTAATTGTATGTAATTAAAAATTATATATAGCTACTGAATTATTAAGTAAAATGTATCTGTATAGCGCCACTTAATTTCTTATTTCTTTGACCTGCTCACTGAGAAGGCCGCACATGCTCAGTTTCATCTTTCAACTGCCTCCTGAGCTGTGATAGTAGGAGCTCAGACACGCCTCCTGAGCTGTGATAGGGAGAGCTGAGACACGCCTCCTGAGCTGTGATAGGGAGAGCTGAGACATGCCTCGTGAGCTGTGATAGGGAGAGCTGAGACACACCTCCTGAGCTGTGATAGGGAGAGCTGAGACACGCCCCCTGAGCTGTGATAGGGAGAGCTGAGACACACCTCCTGAGCTGTGATAGGGAGAGCTGAGACACGCCCCCTGAGCTGTGATAGGGAGAGCTGAGACATACCTCCTGAGCTGTGATAGGGAGAGCTGAGACACGCCTCCTGAGCTGTGATAGGGAAAGCTGAGACACGCCTCCTGAGCTGTGATAGAAGGGGCTCAGACACACCTCCTGAGCTGTGATAGGAGGAGCTCAGACACGCCTCCTGAGCTGTGATAGGGAGAGCTGAGACACACCTCCTGAGCTGTGATAGGAAGAGCTGAGACACACCTCCTGAGCTGTGATAGGGAGAGCTGAGACATGCCCCCTGAGCTGTGATAGGGAGAGCTGAGACACACCTCCTGAGCTGTGATAGGAGGGGCTCAGACACACCTCCTGAGCTGTGATAGGAGGAGCTCAGACACGCCTCCTGAGCTGTGATAGGGAGAGCTAAGACACGCCTCCTGAGCTGTGATAGTAGGAGCTCAGACACGCCTCCTGAGCTGTGATAGTAGGAGCTCAGACACGCCTCCTGAGCTGTGATAGGGAGAGCTGAGACACGCCTCCTGAGCTGTGATAGGCGAGAGCTGAGACACGCCTCCTGAGCTGTAATAGGGAGAGCTGAGACACGCCCCCTGAGCTGTGATAGGGAGAGCTGAGACACGCCCCCTGAGCTGTGATAGAGAGAGCTGAGACACACCTTCTGAGCTGTGATAGGGAAAGCTGAGACACGCCTCCTGAGCTGTGATAGAAGGGGCTCAGACACACCTCCTGAGCTGTGATAGGAGGAGCTCAGACACGCCTCCTGAGCTGTGATAGGGAGAGCTGAGACACACCTCCTGAGCTGTGATAGGAAGAGCTGAGACACACCTCCTGAGCTGTGATAGGGGAGAGCTGAGACACTCCTCCTGAGCTGTGATAGGGAGAGCTGAGACACGCCTCCTGAGCTGTTATAGGAGAGCCGAGACACGCCTTCTGAGCTGTGATAGGGAGAGCTGAGACATGCCCCCTGAGCTGTGATAGGGAGAGCTGAGACACACCTCCTGAGCTGTGATAGGAGGGGCTCAGACACACCTCCTGAGCTGTGATAGGAGGAGCTCAGACAGGCCTCCTGAGCTGTGATAGGGAGAGCTAAGACACGCCTCCTGAGCTGTGATAGGGAGAGCTGAGACACGCTTCCTGAGCTGCAGTAGAAAAGACACTCCCTTGAGCAGTTAGCTGGATATAAATCTAGTAGAGCAATGAATGGGGAGATCTCTGGATCCATGTGTGGTACAGGGCTGGTTCTAGCTTTGTTAGAAAGGTATTGTGATAGACTATATGATGTCTTATTTTCATTTTCTACATTATTCGTGGGATAACCCCTTTAAAGAATAAAAGTCTGGCCTAGTAGTGCTGAGGCTTGGCGGCGATCAGCATTTCACCTGTAGGATCTGTGCAGCCAAAAAATACATTGGACAATGGCGGCAAGTGGTGCCGTAAATGTGTGCGGTGCACTGGTTGGTTCACATACCACGAAGCAGATTGGCGCCAACATACAGCTAAAATTAAATTTATTGTTAAAAGGGTTTTCTACATTAATAATATTCTACATTTTTCAAACCAGCAGCTGGATCTGAATACTTTTGCAATTGCTTGTACTTAAAAATGTATTATAGCTACTGAGATATTCAATGAAATCTATCTGTATAGCGCCACCTGCAGTTGGATCTTTTTCTAATTTCTCTGTCCTGCTCAACATGATGGAAGCACATGCTCATTTCCATCCTCCAGCTCAGTATAAGGGACATGCCCCCTGAGAAAGTGCACGCCCCCTAAGCTCCCAGCTTGAAATAAATCGAGCAGAACAATTGGAGCAATGAGTGGGGAGATCTCTGGATCCATGTGAGGTACAGGGCAGGTTCTAGATTGTCATGTACTAGATTATGTATGATTGTCATATTTTACATTAACTCCTCGGCAACCTGCGCCACATAGGTGATGACGCCAAACGGTTCGCACAGACCGCCATACATGTACAAGTCCAGTCCTGTTCATTTAACCCTGTAGATGCTGCTCTCTCTCAGATGGGGCTCACCCTTCAGTGAGTACAGCTTTCATAGCAGTGGGGTTCAGGCAGGGGCGTAGCTAAAGGCTCATGGGCCCCAGTGTAAGGGTTCAGCTTGGGCCCCCCTTCTCTAAGTGCTATGTGGGCAGGGAGGCAAACATTGAAACACCATCTCCCCCTCCATGCCAAATTCTTGACCTAACCCCTTCCCTCCAGCCAGAGGTGTATCTTGACCAGCAGGCACTTTCTGTAATACCAGTGTTTTCTTATCTAGTACAAGGGTCTTTGGGCCCCCTGAAGGTCCTGGGCCCGGTAGAAGCTGCTACCTCTGCACCCCCTATATCTTGGTACACCTGTTAGGCCCTGCCTCTGAACAGGATGCCTGAATACACTGAAATGCAGAAGTATTGCAGAGTATTATCTGAAAGGTCTAATCCACTAATGGGACATGAAAATAAATAAATGTTTAAAAATATAAAAAAAAATCCCCTCAATGAGAAATACTTTTATTTAAAAAAATATGAATTGCGATAATAAAGAAAAGGTATAAAAAGAACTTAGATTTGGTCTAATAATTGCCATAATCACATCTGTAACAATGTGACCTATAAAATTATCCTGTAAAGAAAAAGAAATGCCAGAACTGAAGTTTTTATTCATCTTACCTCCAAAAAAAATGAGAATAAAAAGGAATCGAAAAATTGTATGAAACAAAAAAATGATACCAGTGATAAAACAGGCTGTGGCATAACGTGGCCAGCGGAAAATAAAGAGTCCTGTCTGTCATGATATGCCGACAAGAAGATGAATGACTTTTAACATATATATATCTTTATATTTCGATTATTTGCATTGTTTAAAGAAGAACCGACAAAAATTTTATTCCATGTCCTGCTAGAAATGTACATGATGTAATCTGTAGTGAAGGTCATTTTCTTACCAGTGTCTGAATTTTTGACTTATATCATCCTGAAGTTACTTATCTGTGTCATGTGACCAGCAGTTAGACCCACCAACTCACACAGAGACTTATGTGTGGACAGGAAGTCTAATTCTATATGTATTCCTATGAGACTGAAAGCGAGGCTCCCATAGGAATGAATAGAGCAGTGACTGGCTTCCTGTCCTGGGTCAGTTGGAGGTCAGGGAGTTGGTCACATGACCCAGCTACAATAAGAAGAGAGGTTTTTACTCACAGAAACAGTCACTGATAAGAAAATGACATTCACTACAGATTATATCATGCATCTTTCTAACAGGTCAGAGAATAAAATTTTTTTGCGGGAGTTCTTCTTTAATTGTTTATTTCTATGTTTTTTCTTCCTCGTAATCACATTCTCACCACCCCACGATCCACCCAGGAACGACAGGTATCGCATCTGACCCCAGGGAAAACCTTTGACCTGACACCCCTGCAGGGTGCGATACACAGAGAAGGGGGATGTTCGATGCAGCGCTCTCAGAAAGTGGATCGGGAAGGCTGCGTCCCTCCACACGGCGCTCTCGGCTCAGAAGTAATTCAGATTCGTTGTTGCGGAGCAAAATGAACGACGAAATCCCCAGTGAGGACGTTAGGAGCCCGCAGTGAGAGCAAATAATTGGTTCCCCTGATAGCAAACACCACATCTACATAAATGCAATGCAGCCGTCATCTACTATCTTCCATGATGATGGAGAATATTTATCACCTAGCGCAAATAGGAATCTGTAAGAAAGTGTAATGAAGTACAGAAACAACTGACTGTCTTCTCTTCACTGTACAATCTATTGCTCCCCATTGTCAGTCAGACTGAAGGACAAGTGCATACAGGGGGTCAGTTATTAAGGGACTGGCAACTATTTTAGTTGTTTAAATAGTCACAAACACCTTTTTTATCCCTCTGTGTCTCAGTATTTAGTCACACGACCAGTTTCACGCCGTGTTCAGCAGTTGGGTAGGAGAGGTATTCTGGCTCTGGCAAATTAACAAACCCTTACGCCTGGAAACAGGTGTAAATGTTGACGAAAAACTACATCAGGCTGGGGCTGGGGTAGTTTTTTCGTCAGGCACAAGGACTGCCATAGATGAACCTCGTCGGAACACTCCACATCATAAATTAGACTAGTTTCACACTATCAGTAAATTTTTGTGGCAGGCTGTTCCGGCAGAGGAACAGCCTGTTGGAAGACATTGTATCCGGCATAGCCAGAAAAGGCCAGAGTGCCGCCAGGCCCCATTGACTATAATTGGATACAATGTGTTCCAGTAGGCTCTTGCTCTGCCAGAACAGCCTTTGTCTAAGGCTAGTTATAATAGTGCGAAACTAGCCTTAGACAAATCTTACGGCAGCCGTAGGGGGGAAACTAAGAACGGTGTAAAAAAAACTGTCTAATTGAGTGTACCTCGCAATCTTAAGCTACATTCACACGTCCACAAGTGTTTTGCGGTCTGCGGACACCGGCCATGTGCGTTCTGCATTTTGCAGACCACACATGGCTGGCTCTATAATAGAAATGCCTGTTCTTGTCCATGACTGCGGACAAGAATAGGACATGTAACATTTTTTTGCGGGGCCGTGGACTGGAAGTGCGAATGCAGTCGGCACACTGTATGCTTAGGCATGGGATTCAGCCAGTTCTCTCCGGTTCTCCACATCCGGTTGATAAAATTACAGCCGGATTAGAGAACCGTGTTGTCAGCTTAATCCCGATCCGGTGCTCTCTTACCTCTCCTGCACCGCTGCTCCGCACCGGGTCCGGCGCTCCGCAGTTTTCTCTGCTAGCGCTGCACTGTCCTGACCGCGCACAGCATCAGGATGTAGTGCGCTCACTCTGACCTGACGCTGCACGCGGCACAGTGGGCTGATCTAAGGTCTGATGGGGGCACAATGGGCTGATCTGAGGTCTGATGGGGGCACAATGGGCTGATCTGAGGTCTGATGAGGGCACAGTGGGCTAATCTGAGGTCTGATGGGGGCACAATGGGCTGATCTGAGGTCTGATGGGGGCACAATGGGCTGATCTGAGGTCTGATGGGGGCACAATGGGCTGATCTGAGGTCTGATGGGGGCACAATGGGCTGATCTGAGGTCTGATGGAGGCACAGTGGGCTAATCTGAGGTCTGATGGGGCATAATGTGCTGATCTGAGGTCTGATGGGGGCACAATGGGCTGATCTGAGGTCTAATGGGGGCACAGTGGGCTGATCTGCGGTCTGATGGGGCACAGTGGGCTGATCTGAGGTCTGATGGGGGCACAGTGGGCTGATCTGAGGTCTGATGGAGGCACAGTGGGCTGATCTGAGGTCTGATGGGGTAGAGTGGGCTGATCTGAGGTCTGATGGGGAACAGTGGGCTGATCTGAGGTCTGATGGGGCACAGTGGGCTGATCTGAGGTCTGATGGGGCACAGTGGGCTGATCTGAGGTCTGATGGGGCACAGTGGGCTGATCTGAGGTCTGATGGGGCACAATGGGCTGATCTGAGGTCTGATGGGGGCACAGTGGGCTGATCTGAGGTCTGATGGGGCACAATGGGCTGATCTGAGGTCTGATGGGGTAGAGTGGGCTGATCTGAGGTCTGATGGGGCACAGTGGGCTGATCTGAGGTCGGATGGGGCACAGTGGGCTGATCTGAGGTCTGATGGGGCACAATGGGCTGATCTGAGGTCTGATGGGGCACAATGGGCTGATCTGAGGTCTGTTGGGGGCACAATGGGCTGATCTGAGGTCTGATTGGGGCACAATAGGCTGATCTGAGTTCTGATGGGGGCACAGTGGGGACTAGGCAGGATTGGGACATGTACAGATAGACATTGGGTAGAGTTAGAGATGTGGCTTAGTGTAAAAAAAAAAAAAAACCTGTCGTGGTGCTGATAATTTAGCTCTTACATTATATGTATGTATTTGTAAATATGTGTTGTGACGCCGCGTGTCCGCTGTTGAGTAGGGAACCTGTTGTTAAAAATTTGAATCCCAACCCTGTGTATGCTGTCCACACCTTTTGCAGCCCCAGTGAAAATTCAGATGCAAACCAATTTTCAGGATGTGTAAATGGACCCTTATGCTCCCTGTTATCAGCCATTTCAGGAGAGAGGATGACTGTAGGACAGGAGAATACAATCTATTGCTCCCTGTTATCAGACATTTCAGAAGAGAGGATGACTGTAGGACAGGAGAATACAATCTACTGCTCCCTGTTATCAGCCATTTCAGGGGAGAGGATGACTGTAGGACAGGAGAATACAATTTATTGCTCCATTTTATCGGCCATATCAGGGGAGAGGATGACTGTAGGACAGGAGAATACAATCTATTACTCCCTGTTATCAGACATTTCAGGGGAGAGGATGACTGTAGGACAGGAGAATACAATCTATTGTCCCCTGTTATCAGCCATATCAGGGGAGAGGATGACTGTAGGACAGGAGAATACAATCTATTGCCCCTGTTATCAGCCATATCAGGGGAGAGGATGACTGTAGGACAGGAGAATACAATCTATTGTCCCCTGTTATCAGCCATATCAGGGGAGAGGATGACTGTAGGACAGGAGAATACAGTCTATTGCTCCCTGTTATCAGACCTTTCAGGGGAGAGGATGACTGTAGGACAGGAGAATACAATCTACTTCTCCCTGTTATCAGCCATTTCAGGGGAGAGGATGACTGTAGGACAGGAGAATACAATCTATTGCTCCATTTTATTGGCCATATCAGGGGAGAGGATGACTGTAGGACAGGAGAATACAGTCTATTGCTCCCTGTTATCAGCCATTTCAGGGGAGAGGATGACTGTAGGACAGGAGAATACAATCTATTGCTCCCTGTTATCAGACATTTCAGGGGAGAGGATGACTGTAGGACAGGAGAATACAATCTATTGCTCCCTGTTATCAGCCATTTCAGAGGAGAGGATGACTGTAGGACAGGAGAATACAATCTATTGCCCCTGTTATCAGCCATTTCAGGGGAGAGGATGACTGTAGGACAGGAGAATACAATCTATTGCTCCATTTTATTGGCCATATCAGGGGAGAGGATGACTGTAGGACAGGAGAATACAGTCTATTGCTCCCTGTTATCAGCCATTTCAGGGGAGAGGATGACTGTAGGACAGGAGAATACAATCTATTGCTCCCTGTTATCAGACATTTCAGGGGAGAGGATGACTGTAGGACAGGAGAATACAATCTATTGCTCCCTGTTATCAGCCATTTCAGAGGAGAGGATGACTGTAGGACAGGAGAATACAATCTATTGCTCCCTGTTATCAGCCATTTCAGAGGAGAGGATGACTGTAGGACAGGAGAATACAATCTACTGTCCCCTGTTATCAGCCATTTCAGAGGAGAGGATGACTGTAGGACAGGAGAATACAATCTATTGCTCCCTGTTATGAGACATTTCAGAATAGAGGATGACTGTAGGACAGGAGAATACAATCTATTGCTCCCTTAATTTGGTGAAAAGCAGAGAGCGCTGCGTTAATGAGACAGCAGAAGCGCAGCCGCGACGCATATTCATCTATTTTGAGGTCAATAACTATAAATTTGAATTTAATGACTTGCACATAGAGATGAGCTGCTGTAGGCTCTGTTCACATCTGCGTCAGGAGCCCACGTTGCAGATTTCATGATTTAGATAGGAAAAATGGCGCTGCATGCCAAGAAAACGACCGACAGCTTTTAGACCCTTTGGACCTATGCACCATGTGGGGGACACAGTGCATAGGTCCAAAGGGTCTAAAAAACGTTGGTCGTTTTTAAATTAGGGTATTGATATTTGCCACCTAGATACTACTTTCCAAGGGCCAATTGTAGCAGCCAAATGAACCAATCAGTGGCCTTACTTTAAAGGGGGTACTCCCTCCTTTTAATGTTGTCCCTCTTGTGTCCGATATCTGATCACTGAAGAATTAGGACATTGCCCTCTGTAATCCATGGATGACATGGGCACTCAATGGGGAACCGGCACCATGAAGGGGCCCTTTTTTTCTTTAGGGCCCCATATTACTTTTTTAGGTTTATTTTGTTGGAATTATGACATAAAGCAGTGATACAAATGTTGCAATATTGTAATTACCTAGGTAAGAAGGGAAAAGGCTGTGGGGTTGGGCAGCGGTGAAGACTGTGTTTGTGCTATGAGATGTTATGATATTGAAAAGCAATTATATTAAAAGAGCTGGGATCATATTTGCATTCAGTTCATTTGAATTCATGGATTGCGGCTGCACTCAGTATAATTCTACGATAGAAACTCATCTTTCCTGCCATCCTATAATCACAGATCTATAGAATATGATGATTGTGGAGAGCCGGACCTTGCTTGACCTTGGAGCTTCCTCTGTGGCTAAGTACATGGTCTGTCAGTCTCACGTCTGCGTGCAGACATCGGTTATATGGTGGATCACATTATGGCAGAGCTAATGGGTTTAGTCATTTCAAAGGTCAGGGTCATCTGAAATGGAGAAACATGAGTTTATGAAGGGTGACGGTGTAATGTGACCTCATGTCACCAGCTGATCTCTTAGATGAAGTCCTTCACAACAGATGTGTATATTTATATATAACAGGGCAGCTCCAGTCCCTGATGATATGAATATATGAGATGTAGTAATGATTCTCAAGTCAAATGTAAATATTTTAGAGAAATCGCTGCTTCTTTATAATCTGAATGTGACTCCCACAATGTCTGAGCTCATTGCCGTCCACTTGAAAGAAATGCATTGAGCATGATCTGCCAACTGCCAGAATATGACCCCCTGTGTTGAAGAATATAACTGCTATAACACTGCCTCCTATGTACAAGAATATAACTACTATAATACTGCCTCCTATGTACAAGAATATAACTACTATAATACTGCCTCATATGTACAAGAATATAACTACTATAATACTGCTCCTATGTACAAGAATATAACTACTATAATACTGCTCCTATGTACAAGAATATAATATAATACTGTATGTACAAGAATATAACTACTATAATACTGCCTCCTATGTACAAGAATATAACTACTATAATACTGCTCCTATGTACAAGAATATAACTACTATAATACTGCTCCTATGTACAAGAATATAACTACTATAATACTGCTCCTATGTACAAGAATATAACTACTATAAATACTGCTCCTATGTATAAGAATATATAACTACTATAATACTGCTCTATGTACAAGAATATAACTACTATAATACTGCTCCTATGTACAAGAATATAACTACTATAATACTGCTCCTATGTACAAGAATATAACTACTATAATACTGCTTCCTATGTACAAGAATATAACTACTATAATACTGCTCCTATGTACAAGAATATAACTACTATAATACTGCTCCTATGTACAAGAATATAACTACTATAATTACTGCCTCCTATGTACAAAGAATATAACTACTATAATACTGCTCCTATGTACAAGATATAACTAATACTGCTCTATGTAAAGAATATACTTAATACTGCTCTTATGTACAAGAATATTACTACTTATAATACTGCTCCTATATACAAGAATATAACTACTATAATACTGCTCCTATGTACAAGAATATAACTACTATAATACTGCCTCCTATGTACAAGAATATAACTACTATAATACTGCTCCTATGTACAAGAATATAACTACTATAATACTGCTTCTATGTACAAGGAATATAACTACTATAATACTGCTCCTATGTACAAGAATATAACTACTAATAATACTGCCTCCTATGTACAAGAAATATAACTACTATAATACTGCTCCTATGTACAAGAATATACTACTATATAATACTGCTCCTATGTACAAGAATATAACTACTATAATACTGCCTCCTATGTACAAGAATATAACTACTATAATACTGCTCCTATGTACAAGAATATAACTACTATAATACTGCTCCTATGTACAAGAATATAAACTACTATAATACTGCCTCCTATGTACAAGAATATAACTACTATAATACTGCTCCTATGTACAAGAATATAACTACTATAATACTGCTCCTATGTACAAGAATATAACTACTATAATACTGCTCCTATGTACAAGAATATAACTACTATAATACTGCTCCTATGTACAAGAATATAACTACTATAATACTGCCCTCCTATGTACAAGAATATAACTACTATAATACTGCTCCTATGTACAAGAATATAACTACTATAATACTGCTCCTATGTACAAGAATATACTACTATAATATTGTCCTATGTACAAGAATATAACTACTATTAATACTGCTCCTATGTACAAGAATATAACTACTATAATACTGCTCCTATGGTACAAGAATATAACTACTATAATACTGCTCTATGTACAAGAATATAACTACTATAATACTGCTCCTATGTACAAGAATATAACTACTATAATACTGCTCCTATGTACAAGAATATAACTACTATAATACTGCTCCTATGTACAAGAATATAACTACTATAATACTGCCTCCTATGTACAGAATATAACTACTATAATACTGCTCCTATGTACAAGAATATAACTACTATAATACTGCTCCTATGTACAAGAATATAACTACTATAATACTGCTCCTTATGTACAAGAATATAACTACTATAATACTGCCTCCTATGTACAAGAATATAACTACTATAATACTGCTCCTATGTACAAGAATATAACTACTATAATACTGCCTCCTATGTACAAGAATATACTACTATAATACTGCTCCTATATACAGAATATACTATATAATACTGCTCCTATGTACAAGAATATAACTACTATAACTGCTCCTATGTACAAGAATATAACTACTATAATACTGCTCCTATGTACAAAAGAATATATAACTACTATAATACTGCTCCTATGTACAAGAATATAACTACTATAATACTGCTCCTATGTACAAGAATATAACTACTATAATACTGCCTCCTATGTACAAGAATATAACTACTATAATACTGCTCCTATGTACAAGAATATAACTATATATACTCCTATGTACAAGATAAACTACTATAATACTGCCTATATACAAGAATATAACTACTATAATACTGCTCCTATGTACAAGAATATAACTACTATAATACTGCTCCTATGTACAAGAATATAAACTACTATAATACTGCCTCCTATGTACAAGAATATATAATACTGCTCTATTACTATAATACTGCTCCTATGTACAAGAATATAACTACTATAATACTGCTCCTATGTACAAGAATATAACTACTATAATACTGCTCCTATATACAAGAATATAACTACTATAATACTGCTCCTATGTACAGAATATAACTACTATAATACTGCTCCTATGTACAAGAATATAACTACTATAATACTGCCTCCTATGTACAAGAATATAACTACTATAATACTCCTATGTACAAGAATATAACTACTATAATACTGCCTCCTATGTACAAGAATATAACTACTATAATACTGCTCCTATGTACAAGAATATAACTACTATAATACTGCTCCTATGTACAAGAATATAACTACTATAATACTGCCTCCTATGTACAAGAATATAACTACTATAATACTGCTCCTATGTACAAGAATATAACTACTATAATACTGCTCCTATGTACAAGAATATAACTACTATAATACTGCTCCTATGTACAAGAATATAACTACTATAATACTGCTCCTATGTACAAGAATATAACTACTATAATACTGCCTCCTATGTACAAGAATATAACTACTATAATACTGCTCCTATGTACAAGAATATAACTACTATAATACTGCTCCTATGTACAAGAATATAACTACTATAATACTGCCTCCTATGTACAAGAATATAACTACTATAATACTGCTCCTATGTACAAGAATATAACTTACTATAATACTGCTCCTATGTACAAGAATATAACTACTATAATACTGCTCCTATGTACAAGAATATAACTACTATAATACTGCTCCTATGTACAAGAATATAACTACTATAATACTGCTCCTATGTACAAGAATATAACTACTATAATACTGCTCCTATGTACAAGAATATAACTACTATAATACTGCTCCTATGTACAAGAATATAACTACTATAATACTGCTCCTATGTACAAGAATATAAACTACTATAATACTGCTCCTATGTACAAGAATATAACTACTATAATACTGCCTCCTATGTACAAGAATATAACTACTATAATACTGCTCCTATGTACAAGAATATAACTACTATAATACTGCCTCCTATGTACAAGAATATAACTACTATAATACTGCCTCCTATGTACAAGAATATAACTACTATAATACTGCTCCTATGTACAAGAATATAACTACTATAATACTGCCTCCTATGTACAAGAATATAAAACTACTATAATACTGCTCCTATGTACAAGAATATAACTACTATAATACTGCTCCTATGTACAAGAATATAACTACTATAATACTGCCTCCTATGTACAAGAATATAACTACTATAATACTGCTCCTATGTACAAGAATATAACTACTATAATACTGCTCCTATGTACAAGAATATAACTACTATAATACTGCTCCTATGTACAAGAATATAACTACTATAATACTGCCTCCTATGTACAAGAATATAACTACTATAATACTGCCTCCTATGTACAAGAATATAACTACTATAATACTGCTCCTATGTACAAGAATATAACTACTATAATACTGCTCCTATGTACAAGAAATATAACTAACTACTATAATACTGCCTCCTATATAATACTATGTACAAGAATATAACTACTATAATACTGCCTCCTATGTACAAGAATATAACTACTATAATACTGCCTCCTATGTACAAGAATATAACTACTAATAATACTGCTCCTATGTACAAGAATATAACTACTATAATACTGCTCCTATGTACAAGAATATAACTACTATAATACTGCTCCTATGTACAAGAATATAACTACTATATACTACTGCTCCTATGTACAAGAATATAAACTACTATAATACTAATACTGCTCCTATGTACAAGAATATAACTACTATAATACTGCCTCCTATGTACAAGAATATAACTACTATAATACTGCTCCTATGTACAAGAATATAACTACTATAATACTGCTCCTATGTACAAGAATATAACTACTATAATACTGCTCCTATGTACAAGAATATAACTACTATAATACTGCCTCCTATGTACAAGAATATAACTACTATAATACTACTGCTCCTATGTACAAGAATATAACTACTATAATACTGCTCCTATGTACAAGAATATAACTACTATAATACTGCTCCTATGTACAAGAATATAACTACTATAATACTGCTCCTATGTACAAGAATATAACTACTATAATACTGCTCCTATGTACAAGAATATAACTACTATAATACTGCTCCTATGTACAAGAATATAACTACTATAATACTGCTCCTATGTACAAGAATATAACTACTATAATACTGCTCCTATGTACAAGAATATAAACTACTATAATACTGCTCCTATGTACAAGAATATAACTACTATAATACTGCTCCTATGTACAAGAATATAAACTACTATAATACTGCTCCTATGTACAAGAATATAACTACTATAATACTGCTCCTATGTACAAGAATATAACTACTATAATACTGCCTCCTATGTACAAGAATATAACTACTATAATACTGCTCCTATGTACAAGAATATAACTACTATAATACTGCTCCTATGTACAAGAATATAACTACTATAATACTGCTCCTATGTACAAGAATATAACTACTATAATACTGCTCCTATGTACAAGAATATAACTACTATAATACTGCCTCCTATGTACAAGAATATAACTACTATAATACTGCTCCTATGTACAAGAATATAACTACTATAATTACTGCTCCTATGTACAAGAATATAACTACTATAATACTGCCTCCTATGTACAAGAATATAACTACTATAATACTGCTCCTATGTACAGCTCCTATGTACAAGAATATACTTATAATACTGCTCCTATGTACAAGAATATAACTACTATAATACTGCTCCTATGTACAAGAAACACTGCAGAGCCAGAGCAAAATCCTCCTGGTGTTTTCCTGAGGTCCCGGATGTGGTCCAGAATGAAGGATATGACTCTGAGAGATTTCTTGGAAGATCTCCCCTCCCATGATCGTTTCCATGATAGCCCCATTGCCCAGCTGGCTAAAGGGAACTTCCTAGAGCTTTCTGATCTATCTGCTGCCTGCAAGGCTCTAAAAGATAGGGTACGGATTAGCCGACCCCCATCTTGGTTTGAGAAATTGGTTAATGGAGAAATAATGCCTCCTAGGACCATCTCGCTCCTATACAACTCATTGCTAACCACTGATAACACGCAGGTACCCCCCTATTTACAGGTTTGGGCAGAAGAACTGAATCTCACTTTCTCTGAGATTGATGTACATAAAATCCACATCAATTCACATGGGTTCTCTAAATGTGTGAGAGTTCAAGAGCATTCCTACAAGGTGATGACCCAGTGGTACAAAACCCCTAAACTACTGTACTTGAAAGGCTTGCAAGCGGATAATAAGTGTTGGCGTTGTGGAGTGGAGGAGGGATCTTTGAGTCATATCTTCTGGTTCTGTGCTAAAATACAACCTTATTGGTCTGCGGTGCTAGATACTATACGCCAGGTGGTCGCCAAACCAGTGTAGGTTACACCATCGTTGGCCCTTCTGTGGCTAGACTCTGGGTCATGGACCCCGTCCAAAAAAGATCTGGCAACGCATTTGATCCAATCTGCTAGGTTGTTGATACCTTTGAGGTGGTTAAGTACTGATCCGCCCACGTTAGACCAGTGGAAGGATAAAGTGGATCAGTTATGTAGGATGGAGGAATTGGCGAGCTGGAGGAGAGGGATTGATAAATTCATGAAATGTGGGGTCTTGGAGGATGTTCAGGAGTGGTGAATGTCATGATTAACTAGATGTACAGCTCTATACTTTTGACATTTTATGTCGTTTGGGAGGCGCCACCTGGAGGTCAAACACCCCCACCCTTCCCTGTCCCTTCCCTATACTCACCTTACCCCCACATGTAAGGTTACATATGTTTGTCACTATACAACAGTTGTCCGAAATGTGTATCCCCTTGATGTCATTGTAATTGACAGACAATGTTATTGCACATTCAACATTTGAATTGGAGGTCTGGATGACTTTGATTGAGGCGCAAGTGGTG